>JAEQBH010006505.1:0-95644 GCA_016808115.1 Tetrastigma voinierianum | reverse complement strand
GAAATTAACTCTTGAAATGTTAATATAGTCATAATTTTTTGGTGATGAAGGGATGTAAGGGCAGGCATTGTATTTACTCATGTAGATCTCGTGGCTTGAGACACAGGTTTCCTTGGTGGCTGATGATCAAGGGTTTGAGGTTAGGCGTCACAAAATACTAAGAAATAAAAATGATTTTAAATGTTTGATTTTACATATAGTGAAAAATATAAAGAAAATCAAATATAATCAAAAATTCTCAAGAATTTACATATTTTTTAATATAATACAATAAACACATTCCTTATATGTTCTTTGTGTATTCTTGTTTTTTGATTTCTTTGAATTCCTTCAGAGCTTTTTCACGTTCCAAATTGTAGTGTTTTATAATGCTTTTGAAATGTTTGTTCTCTTACAAAATCTAAAGCACTTGCTTTAGTTTGAAATAATAGCCCCTAAACAGTAACATAACAGATGATTTAGCGATCAAGGAAGCAGTACAAAGAGAGAGCACTTCAAAAACGGATGAACTAAAAGGAATCAAGTAGAAGTTAAAACCTGAAGAAACGGCATCCGAGAAAGCATATAAGGAACCATGAAGAAAATGAAGTAGAAATATATCCCAGTTAGTCAACAGGAAGTACTCGGCGCTTGTACCTAGCCATGACCTTCCCCTTCACCCCCACAACCATGGCGTTCCGATAAATCTCAGTGATATCAATTCGAGCAGAATTCCTCAGCAGATGGCTCCATATGCCTTTGTTACTGATCTGGCAAAAGGAGTTCCTGACATCACTGCCGGCCACCTCCAAAAGATATATACGAGAACGCCCCCGCTACCTTGTGCTTCTTCTCTCCCAGCCACAAACCTGTCAGGATCTGCTGTCCGGGTTTCTTGTAGATACACCGAGACGATTAGATGGAGATGTCGCAACGATGGCCTTCGGAATGTCATATTCTTTCCCATCTCGTCGTCACACTGAAATCACTGTGTGAGCTACGCAGCAGCATGATCAGAGGAGGGTGGAGTCTGAGAGCTTCTTTGATGCATCTGTACAAGACATCCATCTCAGACAAGATATCATGGTCGACCTTGTTCCCGTGCTTCTTCATTGGTGGTTCCATACGCTTTGGAAGTCCAATGCGGCGGAGAGGAACTTCGCTATGGCCCGGAAGAGGTAGAGGCGCCCGGTCCACGTGGAGGTGATAGAGCTGGTATGCTGCCGGCGAATAGGCGCGGCCAATGAGAGAAGGCCGGTGACCTCTGTTCAGTAGTTTGGCAGCCGTCTTTGTATTTTGAGTCCATGAGCACTGGGCATATCGTTCTCTGACTGGCGGCTTCCCTACGGGGAGGCGTGTATGAGTATCTCAGCCAAGCTTCTTGGGCCTGGTCGGCGTCGGTGGGCCGGGATAGGGAGGTATGGGAAGATGACATGATGGGAGCATACCAGTTGTCGAGATCATGGAAGAGGGAGGTGGAGACATCGGCGAGAAGCTGTCGCGAACTTCACGGCCCAAGGGGCGCTCCACTGGCTGGTCAAGATGATGATTAGTGCTCTGGCTCATATTTTAGGTCTACTTCACCAGTATCTCCCATTTGGAGTAATCCTGCATGGTTTGGGAGCAAAACGAAAATGAGGACATGTATTTCGTACATGAATAAGATTTAGACACCCACAACAGATTAAGTTGAATTTTTTTTTTTTTACTTTGTTCTGAATAGTACTTAATGGATTAGTGTTTTGTTTCTGGAAGTAATTCTGCATGGTTTAGGAACAAAACGAAAAAATGAGGTATGCAGTTTCGTACACAATGTGCAGTTTAACTGGAATAGATTCAACAAAACAACAGGATAGAAATGGAAACTTCGAGAAGTAATCCTGCATCATTAGAAAACAGAAACGAAAATGAGGCCATGTAGTTCCCTACATAATGTGTGAATTTTATTGGAATCAGATTGAACAAAACAACTTTAGAAAGTTAGAAATAAGACTTGAGAAGTAATCATGGTTAGGAAACAAAAGAAACGAAAATGAGGCTATATGTGGATTTCCTACACAGGAATAAAGATTGAACAAAACAACTTAGGAAGTTAAGTAAGACTTTGAGAAAGCATAACTACATGGTTAGGAAACGAAACGAAAATGAGGCCAGCATATGATTCCTACATGTCTGCGGATTTTACTGGAATAAGTTGAACAAAACAAACTTAGAAAGTTAGATATAGGGTTCGAAACGTGCATGTTAGGAAACAAAAGCAGAAAATGAAGGTCATGTAGTTCCTGCACAATGTGCGGATTTTACTGGAATAAGATTGAACAAAGCAACTTGGAAAGTTAGATACTAGGCATCGAGAAAGTAATCCTACATGTTGATTTAGAAACAAAAAGAAAACAGGGCCATGTAGTTCCTACACATTGTGGGAATTTTACTGCAATAAAATTGTTCAAAACAACCGAAAGTTAGAAATGAGACCACAAGTAATCCTGCATGATTAGGAAACGAAACGAAAAATGAGGCCATGTAGTTTCCTATACAATGTGCAAATTTTACTGGAATAAGATTGAACAAAGAGCTTAGAAAGTTAGAAATGAGGATTCGAGTAATCTCTTGCATGGTTAGGAAATAAAACGAAAATGAGGCCATGTAATTCCTACACGATGTGCGAATTTTAATGGAATAAGATTGAACAAAACAACTTGAAATGTTAGAAATAAGGAGCTCAAACCAAAAAAATTTCTTGGGAGATATAGAAAAAAAACAACCCACAATAGATTAAGGTGGCATTTGTTTGTTTTTTTTTTTTTTTTCTTACTTAATGTTGAATATCACTTTTGTTCTGAATAATGCTTAATAGGATTAAGTATTTAGTTTGTTTTTTTCTAAAAAAATCAATTTTTTATCTAAATTTTAAGACTATAAATTATTAAAAAAATTTAAAATACATATAATTTTATTTGTTCATGAAGCGGTCATGAAAGTTTCAATTGGATCACAAAAGAATATGATTTTCTTATGCATAATATATGGTTTTTCTTAATTAAAAAAAAACATTAAGAAAAAGCAAAAAAAGATCAATATTTTGGTTTGTCTATTGATAAAAGTTTAAGAATTTTAGCGATAAGTCGTAAACAGTTAAAGAAAGCAGGAACAGATGCTAAAATCTATTAGCTTTGCTTAAAAAAGCCAAAAAAATAAACACCAAACTTCAGGGCATGGAAATATGAGAAATGCTGGAGAAACTACTTATAAAAGTAAAAGAATTGTCAATATAATATAGCTGGGAACAAACAAGAACTGTACTTGATTAACTCACTTTTTTTATTAGTAAAAAGCAATATATTGACCAATAAAGAGCAAGGAAACTCTCAAAGAGTACACTAGAAACACAGGGCTGCTAACTGCCAACTTTTTCTTTGAAAATCTACAATAAACCAACACCAATACAGAAGAAAACGCAAGAACTGGCTGATGTGCCAGAACAATGGTAAATGTATGTTTCCCCAAAAGGACTAGACGATGCAACAGAATTAAACATTAGTGGTTGTGAGTGTGGTGTTGAGTGCATATGATGTTAGATTATCCATATAAGATATTTACAGTTTGAAACCAAGAAAAGTTGAACAGATCAACCAGTGTCAAAATCAAAATTCTATTATACAAGAAGAAATCACAGGGAAATAACCAATAGATTCAAATAAAAATGAAAAGAAAAATTCACTTTATAGCATGAATGTCTTTAATGAAAATCATTAAGCTTGCAATTAACTCTAGATTTCTGGTGCAATACTTCCAAAAGAAGGCATATTTGAATTGAGCAGATCATGTTTGTCATTCAAATTGAAATTGACACTCCAATCCTTTTTTAACTACCTCACTATTAATGAAGGCATATTTGAAGGAAATTCTCCTATCATTTCATCAGACAAGTCTTCAGTCTCACAGAAACTCTCTATCAAATTAAAATTATCTCTTTTCTTTCAATCAAATCAACATTGGCTCTTAGTTTCAGCATTAGTGAAACAGAAGTCATCTGTGGACTCTCTGAAACAGAAGATTTAAATAGGAAATAATTTTTTCCCAAATTCCCTGTAATTCAGAAAAATGTTGCCGAGAATTTTAAGTTTGGAAAACAAAAGTACAATAGCCGAAAATATCATTCAGAAAATTTTCACAGTTTTGGTCGTGAAATGAACAAAAAGAAAAAAAGCACACAGAAACAGATAGCATGTCAGATCAGCACCCTCAAGTTTCCTGTAAATTTATGATGAACCAGTCGGTATCATAGAAACAGTGCAGATCTCTTTTTCCTTTTATTTAAAAGCAAAGTGACTATCATCCTGCTTTTCAATCTAAAATATAGTCATCTAAAATTTAAATTCTGCAACACAAGATGAGACCTGAATTTTGCAAATAAAGTAAAAATCGCCAAAGGAAAATCAACTCCAAAATTTATATCAGGAACCAGTTGTTTTGTCTCTATTCTAGACAAAACCAGAGCCTCCAACATGCAACGCTGAAGCAAAAATTACAAGCAGAACTAGAAAATTTGAAATGAAAATCAATTGAGAACGCACTTGGTTTCCGTGACCATCTGATCCACATATCCTCAATTTGGTTACTCTCAGAGACTCTGTGAAGAACCGGAACTGCTCTTGCCTCACCGGTAATCAACGTCGAAAACAACTCAGGGCCAAAGTAGGAACGTTGAACTGATAAACCTCTTGCTGACAGATCAACCTCTGCCGCCTTGAAGAGTGCGCTGAAACCTCAGGTCCGATGAAAGTGATATTTCTTATTCAACAGATTCAAGGTGAAGACACTCCCGAGTTTCGGATACTCTTCTCGGAGCATCACCACCGGACCTTTCAAGAACCGGATGAGTCCTCCGATCACCGGAAATGCCTTAACTGTGGGAGGAAGGCGCTTTCTAGATCTAGGAATTAAAAGCGCAGAGATGAGCTTGGCGACTACCAATGTAGCCACAATGAGGAGGGCCACATTAAAGAACTTGTTGTCCACATCCATAGCTGACGAGAACAGTTCCTATAACCTCTTGAGAGACTGACCAGAAATCAAGCTGTGAGGAAAGAATAAATCAGAACACATCACATCGCATTTAATATAAGTCCTTAACATTTAAAAGAAACCAGAAACTCAAAGAATCTACAGAGCACGTGGAAAAAAGTAATGGAGGATGGATGTACCTTATAAAAGGTACTTTTCCACTGATGACTTCAGTCAGATCTAGAGAATCTCTGCTCAAAAAAATAATCGACAAAATTTCAAATTATGAAGATTAAACCAGAATCCAATCAATCCATCACTCTCAATAAACTCCAGTACCACTAACAAATTCAAAATCGTTACTAAAAATTTATCACTCAGACACTCCTTCAATGCGCTTGTTTGGTTGCCAAGAAACCGGAGGAAAACAGAAAGAAGCATTAAAATTCGAATTCTGGAATTTCATTTTCTCGGCAACCAAACAAAACGGAAACGAATTCTAGCAATGCAGTGGAATAAAATCGACGGAAACAGACATTAATCATCAACAATTTCAAAGGGAAAACAGAAGCAAAGAAGAAAAAAAAATGTGAGGGCCAAACCTCCAGAAATAATGGAGAGGAAAGAAGAAGACAAATGGAATAGAAATCTCCAATGTGATCTGACTGTGTATTACATAGAGGTGATCTTTGAAACTTTATTTTATAGTAATTCCTGAACCGGGCCTGAGCTGGATCCATTGGTTCTTGAAAACCAAATCCATGTGGCATGCTCTCAAGGTGGTTTAGCTTCTAACAGAGACTGCCATCCCACCCACAGGCCGGGCCGCCCATTTTGGCCTGTGGCTCGGCCTGAAAAAAGATGGGCTGGATTCGGCAAGTCCTAGTACTGTTGTAGGTCCAGGCCGGCACGCGGTCCCAAAAGGAGCGGGCCGTGCTAGGCTGGGGTGTCGATACGCATGCATGCGGGCCGGCCATGTGTCGAATGAAGTACGAGCGGCCCACCGTATGTGCGACCATGCAGGCGGTACCGTGTCATTGTGAATTATCTGGTCCGTTTTTCGTATAAAGGTGTCGATTATTCATATATAAATATTTCATGTAACGATCGTTTCGTTTGAATTTTTTGTTATTTTGAAAAACATATATATAAATATATATTTTTGGTTTAAAAATGAAAAATAGCGTTTAACAATTATCAAATTCTATTTAAATATATATTTTTTAAAATTTGATTTAATTACAAAACAAAATTTAATATAGGCGACCCACCACTACGGCTGGTCAGTGGGCCTTGGGCCAATGCCAAGTCGATCAATCGGTTATACGGGCGGCCGACTCCGCCCATCTTTTAAGTGGGCCAACATGAATCCGTAGCGTTGGCCGTTAAACCCACGCCAAAATTGGTAGGTCATTGACCTAACCTGTTGGACAGGTAACTAGGCTGATTAAATCCAAAACCATGTAATAAAATTGATTATATGGAAATTAATTTTGGTTTTATTTCAGAAACTAAATTTGTGATATTATGGCATGGGAAGAGGCGTTTCAATATTTAGATGCTCGGAGTAATTATGAATTTATTATTGCTTTTTTAAAGATTATGTTTTCATGTCAGTTCAAAAAGTATTATGTTTGTGTTTTCTTTACAAGTGTTTTCTCCAAAACGTTATAAGTACTTTTGGATTTCCAGAAAGTTTTTTTTTCTTCAAAAACAATTTTTAAGTTAAATTTTGTGAGATCGATTGTTTGGATAAAATTTTAGTATTTGGATAAAAATACAAATAATGTAATGAAGGCATAAAGCAAAATAATAATAAATATATGTTGTAAAACAATGAGATTGAAGTCAATGAAACCTAATCCGAGTCAGATCTCATTGATTAAGGGTTGGGTGGGACATATGGAAGAGACCATGTTAGAGTCTCGTATCTTTTTTTTTTTTTTGTCAGATCATAAAATGTCTTGAATGAACTTTATTGTATCTGTGAGAGAAAGTATCTTTAAGCAAAATCATTGAACAATCCTGTCTGGCTAGAGATGGATCGCAAAGGGGTGGTAAGACTTTAATATAGAACAGCTCTGTTCTGGCTCAAACTCGAGATCACTGGTTAAGCTAAGAGAGATTCCAATCATCTCACCTTTTGATACGATCTCACATTGATTTCATACAATAATGTAAAGTAGTCTTGAAAGCACAAGGTTATCTCGTATCTATAAGAATTTGGTCTTTTGGGTTGAAGGCTTGGGGCCTTATAATTGTTGTTTTTAAATTGAGAGTTGAACTAAAGGGGTATGAAGCCCTATCGAAAAGTCCAACCCCAAAGACCGGTTTGATAGATGGAAGAGCATACCGGCTCAAATGTAAGCTCGCGGCTTTTGTGGAGACAATATGAGATCATATTACCTTTCATATTCGAGTCTTTTTGAGAACATAATACTACAACGATATAATTAAGTAAATTGTGAGTTGAATTAGGACCAAAATTGAATGATACATATAACACGCTAAAATTCGAGCCTTTAGAGTGATTACATGTTGTCTTTCTGTGAATACAAAAATACCAACAAAAATCACAGAAGTAAAATAAATTGCCCCACAAAAAGTAAAGCATAAGCCCACTGGAAGTAACTTCAGAGGATACCAGTTTCTAAATTTGAAAAAATGCCTCAATGAGGCCAACAAACAAACAGATTGAGCTGAAATGAATTCATAGTCATGTTACTCCTCAATAGCTAGGATATCAGTTTCCTAAATTTGAAAATATACCTCAATGAGGCCAACAAACAAACTAGTTGAGCTGAAATGAATTCATGATCATGTTACACTCCCTCAATAACTACTCCTCAATGAAAACTTTCCCAAATCCTCATGTTTTACCTTCTTTTTCGATTTCTCTTGGTGAGAAAGCAATTCCATTAGAGTCTCTGGTAAAAACAATGCTTTTCTTTTCTTTTTTTTGGTGAAAGAAGGCTGACTACGAGTAAGGAAATATACAAAAACGGCTAAACAATGAACCACAATAATCTTCAAAGGCAAAATTTCCAACATCTATAGGAAAATCCGACCACTAAATATTCGAATCAATATTGCAAATACCATCCTTAGCTAAACGAAACAATTCGTTGTTCTATTCGCTTCCCCAAAATTGTAAAATCAATGCTTTAGTCACCATGTTTTACCTTCTTTTTCGATTTCTCTTGAGTGAAAGTCCTAATAATAACCCTGAAGAAGTAACTGTACTATGACCTCTCTAGGTCTTAGGTTAGCCGCTGGTCTATAGATATGGCAGGCTTATTATCACCATATCTCCTCTTATGCCTGCTACTATGCGTGGAAGCAGCAGCTCGCCCGCTCACTGATCGGTTTCTCAGCTTAGTACCTAGTGAAGAATAGGCCAAGCTACTTCCTCCAGATCTATTATACATTTGTCTCAGATTGATGGTGCTTTGTTTTTCGGTTCCTCAGGCTCAGGGTAGTGGACAAAGAGGGAAAAAGAACTCGTGAAATCTTTCCAACTGCACAAAAGAATAAGAGACTTAAAGGAGAATGAGAATAGACATTTCAACTATAATATACTCTTATGCCTACTACACAACAACGATAACTTTTTATTCGACTTTTTTTTTATGAATAAACAGGCATAATATATTAAGCGCAAAAAAGAATACACCAAAAGTCGCCCAAAAGTATACTGGAGGTATACAGAGGGAATCAACAAGAAACAAAAGAGGTAGCCAAAAGAAAAGGAAGACCCACCAGTCCAAAAAAAATAATTCATAGTTTTAAAAGGCGCGCCTAGGCTTAAGGCACAACCATTTCTCTGACTATAGCACCTTGCCTTTAAGACATGTGTCTTCATGCGAAGAAGGCGCCTTATAAGAGTATAGTTACGTAGTAGTAAATTGTCCCCACTAGGACTCGAACACAGGAACCCCCTTGCTTCATATCTTGTTTTTAATGGTGAGCTGGCTCTGTTCCAGGCTGCTAGGCATGATGGACGGAGATGTAGTTTTTTAAAACATTCATTCTCAAAATTTCTAATTATATATTGAGTTATATAATTCCACTCCCTTTTTTTTCTGGTGAAATTTTCTTTTCGTATTAGGAATATTTCATTTTTTATCAATAGAATCATATTTTATAAAATTGGTGTGCATCAAGGTCCACGTTTCACTTCACAAGCTCACGCCTTGGAAATTGTGCCTTGCGCCTCAAAGTCACGAGGCCTTTACGCCTTGATGCGCCTGGCTCCTTTACCCTATCCAAGTCAAAAATCCAAATAAAGACCTATTCCTATCCATATTTGTACACATTGTGACCATAAATTACGAAATGAAAAATCTCTTCATCTTGAGTGAAAATGACTCATTCTCAAAGCCACACTACTAAATTTAATGTATTTCAGTAATTTATTCATAATGGCTCAAATGTGCCAATTCTCCTTACTAAACACACCCCATTATTTGATTTTTTAAGTTATCCATCAACCTGAAATTATCCACCGGCACTATTTGTTTGGTTGTATTAGACTACACATAAGAAGATGAGAGTATCACAACAGCTCAAAAACATACTTAACTGCTACCTAGCTCAGACATGCGAAGATGGGAGTACATGGGAAGATGGAAGCAGGTCCATGGGCGCTATATTGTTGATAGAGAAAGTTGAAAATTCACATGTTAAATTAGTTTTTTTTTTAAATAAATTGAATAGAGAACTAGTGTTCTTGGAAACTCAAAAGTAAAGTGATTAAGGTAACTAAGATTTGGTAATTCCATATGTATGGTGTCAAACTTAAAAGGAAATGTGGCAATAAAATGTTTGATTCAGTCCAAGAAAAGAAAATAAACATCTTAACTCCTAGTTATGAAAATATATTTAAAGTAGTTGGTTGTACTTGTACATGGTGCTTCCTATATTTGTAAGGACTCACAGATGAAGCAAAGTTTTTCTTTGAGAACCATTCAAGCAGAAAGATGGAGAACATGGTGCAAAGATGAGTAGTTGATGTGCACTTCTTCTTTGAAAAAAAAAAAGGTAAGTAAAGAAAAAAAATGAAAAACAGCACATGTAGATGCATACCTATTTTGATTCCAGATGAAGATATTAAAAAACCGTCGCATCAGGATCCTGAGAGATGCAAAACTGACAACATTGTATAATTTTCCTGCCAAAATGAAAAGACATCTAACCATGATAAGTTCTTCCCAATGGCTGAATCCTAACTCAGTTATCAAAAAAAAGGGAAAATTACTATTTAAAATCTGAACTTTGATGAATTTTGCATCTAAATCTTGGATAAAAAAGTTGCTTTTTAAATATAACAACTTTAATTTTAATTGCAGTTTTAGCCTTGGATAATCGGAACTAGATTCCGAACCTAGAGGTCGTTGAGTTGAAAGTCAACATGGCACAACTAAAGTTTATTAAATTTTTAGTTTGCAAAATTACAATTTAAAACCTGAACTTTCACGACTTTTTCATTTAAATCCTAGACAGCAAAATTTCTTTTAAACATATGGAGTTCTTTTGGTTAACTTCAAATATTGTGGGTTTCTTTTAACCGTACAACTTCTTGTGCAGAAATGACCTTATATTAGAAAAGGCATCCTTGCAAGCGTACAACTTCTTGTGCAGAAATACTGACTGTACACATCTTTCCAAGTATACTCATGCCATGTACACAAGAAATAGGTTCTGTATCATTTAGGAATAAAGCAAACTCCAAATGATAAGTAGAGAAAAGAAAAAGCGCGGAATCGGGAAGAAATGGGATGGGAAGGGAGGAAAAAAAACGTCTTTTTCAGCGTCATGGATCAGTTCATGGGCATAGAGGGGATAGTATCACATCATCGACTCAATGCCATCACCTTCCTCAAAGACAAAAGAGGAAAAGTTGATGGTTTTGTGTATTTGGGTTTGTCTTAATAAATAATTTCTCAGCTCAAATATCGGTGAGATAATTTAGTTCATCCACATTATGGATTCTAAGATGTGTTTTTCATTTGAATGAGGGAATTTAAAGGTGTTTCCCGTATGTAGTAACTCAACATGCTGTTTCCTTGCTCAATTCCCCTTTTTGAACCTTTTCTCTTTATTCTTTTTTTTTTTTTTTGTCAGATCATGAGGTATCCTAAACGGGCCTATGCACACACAAAAGACGCTTTTAAGTCATACCACACCCAGACTAATCCCCATTCGAGCCGGGAGGGACCACAAGGGTGGTAAAGCTCTACCACATAACACAACTACATTCCTAGGGCTCAAACTTGAGACCACTAGTTAAGCTAGGAGAGACTCTAACCATCTCACCTACATAACCACCAGTTATTCTTACTCATAAAAATAAGCACTAATTCTCTACCATAGACCAAACATCTCACCTTAAACAGTTATTAATATTAGCGTCTTAATTCTACCACTAAACAAATTGCCATTGGTCAATATTAGAGTCTTAATTTGTTAAAAAGTAATTATCAGTGTTAATTCTGTACATGCACAAGCTCCCAGCCTTACTCTCTCTAAATAAGCTTAAAAAAGATTCAATTCGGGATTAAACTCCAATATCAGAGTAAACAGATTTTTGCTATTTTCTTGAGTACCAGATTTGCCTTAGCTTCCTAATCTATCTAGTTTTATGCAATTTCCGAATTTCAAGCATCCAATAATCCGTTCAGATACACCCCTGTGACATGATGTAGATATTATAACTGAAGAGAAATTTTTGCAATCTAAGGCGACTAGCATCTTGCATAGACAGGCATCCACTTGTTTCAGTGATGTAGCACAAACCTACGAGATCAGAATATGGCTGTCCATAATAGATTTATCAAATCGGGTTGGACAAAAGTTTTAAGAGAAGGTTCTGAAAGGGAAGTGATGAGGTTTTAAGGCAGATAAAATGCAGATTGATTGATATAGGTGTTACAGCTAATAAATTACAAGGATCAGTGTTCCTTGTTCAATTAGAGTATTAATTGAAGATATTTGGAAGTTATCGGATCTAAATATTTATAACTATCACCATGTCTATAGAGAAGCTAAAAGAATTGCGGATTGTCTCGCCAAGAAAGGTATTAGTATTATTATAGACTCAAGAATTTGGCTTTCAAACTTTCCTAAAGATGTTAATTATAGTAGCTTTGTATATTATTGTGTATCTTGTATCAAATCGCCTTCGTAAGCTTAATGCTTTGTAATTTCCCTTTATCGAAAAAAAAAAAAAAAAAGCTAATAAATTACTGGAATTAAGAACTAAAGAAAAGGTTAAGCAATTTCCAGATAGAAGGAAAAGCCCAGGTATAAATTCTTAACAAACAAAAGGAGAATGACAAAGGACTCCATCTATCACAATAATCCACCAATGGTTAAGTTCAAATATTTAAAAAAGAACTTTTGTAGTCCCGGATTTAAATGCAAAAGTTGTGAAAGTTCAGGTTGTAAATTGTAATTTTGTCAACTAAAAAATTCTAATCAACTTTGGTTGTGCTACGTTAGACACCAGCTCACATTAACATCTAGGTCAGATACGGTTCAGTTATCCGATGCTAGAACAGCAAATTAAACTTAAAGTTGCTACTGGCCCAAGCAACTGTTTTTTATTTAGGATCTAAAGGTAAAAGTACGTCAAAGTTCAGGTTTTAAATAGTAATTTTCCCCGAAAAGAAAGGCTAGATCTAACTCGTAAACAGCTTTGTAGATTGAATTTGCAGTTTAACAAAAAGAGGTAGGCATTGGAATTTCACTATTATATAATCATAACACAAAGATTTATATACAAGATTTTTTTTATGGGTAATCGCACAAGATTTATATACCAGATGAACCTTCAAACTTGCAACTATCATCCTGATGAAGCAGTGACAGTTCCCACGATGCACACGTGTTACGTTTTATTCTTCATTACATGTCTGTGTTGTTGTGGTGTTTTCTCTTGCTTTTTTTGCCGTCAAAATCAGGAGGCTGTATTAGTCAAGATAAAAGAAGATGTTCATAATTCTGATAAGATTCACAAACAGTACATACAAGTATAAAAGTTGTCAATGAGTTTTGAATTTGTTAATCTCCCATTTAAACTTGGTTTTACATGTAACCCGTCTCTCAAACATAAATTTGAAGTTCAAGTGAAACCTCTGAAAATCTATTGGGATGGTGTGTTAATGCAACTGACAGGTTACAACTGGCATCAACAAGTAATAATTATTCTTTTGAAAACAATCTCAACCCAAAATCCATGTATTGTAGAAACCTTAAATTGAAGGGAGGGGCTTGTTCCTAAGGCTCCGTTGGAACCCGGAAAACCTATGAGAAAAGAAAAAAAATACTAAGGAAAATGATTTTCTCATGTTTGGTTTCATAGAAAATATAAAATACAATAAAAAAATAATCAAAATTCCTCAAATTTGTTCATATTTGGTGTGTTAATGCAATCATTCCTCTTACAACAGTTCCAATCATAACAGGAGATTTATATTTGGTAGAAACCTTAAATTGAGCTCCATTTGGAACCCAGAAAATGCCTAGGAAAATAAAAAAATACTAAGAAAATGATTTTCATGTTTCACGTATAAAATTTAAAAGAAAATAAAATTTTAATCAAAATTCCTCAAAATTTTACATATTTGGTGTGTTAACACCATCATTCCTCTTACAACAATTCCAATCATAACACAGATTTATATTTGGTGTGTTAATGCAACTGAGAAGATACAACAGCATCAACAAGTCATAATTATTCTTTTGGAAACAAGCCCAACCAACTCCATGTATTTTAAACCCTAAATTGAAAGAAGAAATTGTTCCTAACTTCCAATCATGTCAACATTGCATTGTATTAATTTTCTCGGAAAAAAAAAATCAAAATAGTTGGAGACTCAAAAATTGAAAGAAAGTCTCACTTGATTAACCGGCCATTGAATCAGCCAGAGTTCTTTCGAGTCCGTCATACTAAGTTCAACGAGTGAATCCTTTGTATCCTCGATAAACTCTGGTGGAGGTCTGTAATTTGCTTCCCTAACATCATCCATCCCCTCACTGAACTCGATCCAGCAACAAAATATCTCTAGTGGAAAAAAAAAAATCAAACAATAGTTTTTAGTAAAGGTAATAATAATAATAAAAAGGACATTTAATTCTGAAAAAAAAAAAAAAAAACCAAATGATCAAACTAAAGACTGCCATAACCTTCTTTCATGAATTGAAATTTCAGAACGCAAAAACCAAACCGATCACAAACTTCAAAAATCCAACAAATAACTAAGAAAAGGAAGAATCTGAGAATGACATAAATCTGGAAATTGTAGCTCATCTCATAAAAACCTCAACAACTTTAATATTTGAAATCTCTATCTTGAATTTTCCGTTTCAAATCTACTCTAATAACACAAGGAGATAAAAGAAAAAGAAGAACAGCATAGAATTAGGGTTAGGGTTACGGCGTTACCTTGGCGATGAAGGGTGAAAACGAGAAATTCCAAAAATAATATCCGTATATCCTAAAAAGATTAAATTTATTTATCAATATATTTTATATTAAAAATAAGGGGTATTAAAATGGTTAATGAAGGGTTTAACTCTAAAAAACTCGTTCCCATGAGAATGAGTTTTACAACGGTAGAATAATGATTTCATCCTGCTTAAGAAATATGTATAGATTAAAATTTTGTAGAAAGCGCGGATGCAAAGAGATAAAAACTAGTTAAAACATAAAGGCGAACTTTTATAACTAAATAAAAGGAATTATATAGTTTCTATTGATTTGACAAATTTGCATATAACCATTATATAAGCACAAACATGCTTTTTAAGTTTATTCGAAATATAAGCACCGATGGTTTGAGTTAAACATTATATAGAAGTTGGTAAAAATTTGAAACATTGTATCGTAATTTATCCAGTCTTTAAGCTTAATAATGGTTAAGTAGATATATATAAAAGTGGTTTGACTTATAATATTTTTTAGATTTTTAACATTCACAGGGATAATTTTACTAAGTTGGATATTTTAGGTTATAAAAGTAAAAAGTTGGTTTCCTGAATAGCTTTTATTTTTATCATTTTAAGCAAATTCCTCTAAAATAATATATTTATATTTATTTGTCTAAATATATATTTTTATATTAAATATGCTAACTCTTAAAATAATTTATCTAATAGTACTTTTTAAAAAATTAAAATTTGGTTGAAAAAACAATGCATGTCCGTAACATATCTATCAACACAAAAAAAATCTAAAGTTATTATAATAATTTTCTTATCAAATTCCTAAATTTAAAAAAAACACAACCATCTTTATCCTTTCAAAAAAACCATATCTATATTCTCTCAAATAAAATAAAAAACAATGAGCTCAGTGAAAAAAAGCTATGAACTATGGAGGGTAAGTGTCTTATCTCTTTTAATTTAATTAAAGGTTTTTAATTAGAGTTTTGAAAATATAACAATTCTTTTAACTTAAGCAGAGATCTTTGATTCGAGTTTTGGAAATATAACAACTATATTATATGGTAAAGTTTTACATTCTGACTCGAATAGGAATAATAAAAAAATTGGATTGCATGTCATCAGCATAAAAAATTAAACCTTCCTATAATGAAACCTTATAAATAACAATTTATTAAAATTGATGATAATTAGCAGGGTATAATCTTCAATGTCAAATAATGCAATCCAAACATAAACAATAAAAGTGTTTTTTATATTTAAAAGTCAATCAAGGATTTGTAAATCTGCTTTATTCTCAAGTATTTTATCAAATGTGCTTGTAAACAATAATGATTCTAATGACAATCCGATGTTTTCTGAAGATTAGCATAGATTTTATAAAACATTTTCATGTTTATAAATAGAAAACCAGATAAAGAATTCATATTTGTTTGCTTAATTGTAGAATTTTATTCCTTAAGCATAACATCTTCCCTCTTTTTGTCAAAAGTTAATATCAGTTGTCTTTATTAAATTTATTTTTGATTTTTTTTAATAAATTATATTTTAATTTAAATACCTTAATTTATGGGATTCTATAATCATATCGTGTGTTACCTTATAAATTACAAATTTAAATCCATTAAAATGTTGTTGTTTTTCTGATCTTGATTTTGGGATATCGGACGCCAAATGTAGAAGCTTCAACTCCCATTCCGAGCTACGATGTCGTTTTCTTGAAGATGAAAAATGGAAACAACATCGTTTCCTTTTTCCCAATGTTTTGAAAATCGGATCCGATCGATCGAATCGTCAATCGATCACAAAACCGGTTCGATTCAATGCAAAAAACCGTTTTTGATTGAATCGGACAAGAACCGGATGAACCGGCCAGTTCTCAACCCATTTGAGCGCTCCGCTCTATAAAATTTTTTGAGTTAAAGCGATGTCGTTTGATCTTCACGTAATGATGTTGTTTCTTGGGTCTCATTTTGTAGGGTTAGAGGCACACATGTAAAAAAAAATTGATTAAATATTGCGAGAGCATGGATTCGAGCATGGGAATAGAAGTTACAAATGAACCCATTATATATGGTGTTTTTATATATTAACAAAATTATATGTTCACGACTAATTAAGTATATATTTATATAAATAAGTTTTTATTTTTAATATGTTTCATATATAAACATTATACATATTTTAAAGAAATTTTAAAATATTTTATTTATATAAAAAGTAATAAATAATATCTTAAATATTATTTATTATATATTTTAAAATTTAAATAATATATAAAAAACATATTCATTAATTCTGGAAATTCAGCCCAGCGATTGATTACCTCTCAACCGATGAGCAGAGTGAACCGGTAACTTCTTTTAAGTAGTCAGGTTTACAAAACATTTAAGCTGATCACGAATCATCTCATCATGTATTAGATTAAGGACTTTTAAAGCATTTATGCAATAACAAAGCCAAAAAAGATATTAAATTATAATTTTTAAGGCTTTGCAAAATTATGATGTATTCAATAATTACTTTTAAAACTTTAAAAAATAAAGTTGTATTTAATTAAAATATTTAAAGTATGCATACCCTTCCTTCAGTCCTCTTCATGCAATAATTCGAAATATTTAAAATGACTTTTTATTAAATTGAACATGAGCAGTGAAGCTAACCTAAATTGAAACTATAAAATGATTAAAATTATTCATTACTTGTTTATAGCATTATATAAAAATTAGTATTTAAACATGTAATTTCATTTTATATAAAAGCGCAATTTTCTTGGTTTTCCCTAATAAATAACATTTTCATGTTATAGAGAATGTAAGTTAAAGGGTTTAAAATTTTTATTTTTAGGTAAGGGTGACCCTAAAAATTAACATTTTATTTAACAGTTTTTGAATAAATTGTTGTTCTTAAAAATAAAACTTTTTAGATATTGAAGAACATTGAGTTGGAAAATTTAAAATTTAAGGTTGAATATCTAATTTTGTTAATTTATGAATTAATGTAATTTATATATGTTTAAAATATTTAACAAAACAAGATAAATAGTGAATATATTATAATCTCTTATGGTTTGATAATTATTTTCCAATAACCTTTTATTTTGATGAGTTTATAAAGTGTTTAAAATTATTTCATAGTACCAATTTTTATATATTCCATAGAAGAAAAATTCTGTGTTTGATGGATAACAAAATTTCAAATTTTATTCTTTTGAAATAAAAAACATGTTTGATAACAAATTTGAAAAAAGTAATAAACAATAAATCATATTTTCATAATTATTTTAAAAAGTGAAATCACATTAAAATTGTACAAAATTTTAAACCAATTTAAATTTTGTATTGTATTTATTTTTAAATTTTTAAACCAATTTAAAAATAAATAAAAATAGTTATTTATTTTTAATCAATCGAAATATTTTCATAATTATATTTTAAAAATAACTAGTGACTATACAATAATTAAAAATATTTTTGTAAACACTTTATTTATGTTCTTGAAAATTGATAAACTCTAGGGGTGAAAATTTTAGAAATTGAAATATTTCTATAAATTGATAGCTTATATAAATAGGGAGTTCTAGAAATTTCAAACTTATGGAAATATGAAGATTTTAGAATAAAGAAATTCTAGAAGTTGGAGAAATTTTAGAATTTGGAAAGAATTTTAAGAGTGAGACATTTTGAAAATTGATAAATTTTAGAAATTTTAAAATTTGAAATTGGAACTTTATTGTTTTTAAAAAGAAAAAATGTTGAATGTGTAATTCTTAAAAATAAGTGAAAATTGGAAAAATTTGAGATGAATTAAATTACAAAAATAAATAAATTATTTATTTATTTTTAAGTATCTAGATGAAAATTTTATATAAAAAAATTTGAAATTAGAAGTTATAGAAAATTTAATTATTCCAACATATTCAACCACTGTTTAGATAAATTTATAAGTGAAAAATAGAGGACTTTTGACTATTGGCTAGGACCTCTATCCTAATGATTTATGAAGAGATGTGTGTCATATGAAAAATACTAAAATATTTATATATTTTTTAAATTTGAGAAACCTTGTTTTAAATAACGATACTTTTTAACAAAATTATTTAATTAAAATATTTTACTTTTATTTATTTTTATTAAAATATTTAAAAATATACCAAATACTATAAAAGTCATTTACTTAAAAAAAAATTTAAAAAGACATCTCCTGGTATGACAAAATAAAAATATTAGGAGTGAAAAAGACAAACTCGAATACATAAGATTAGTTGTGAAGTGCATTTTAAGTTATTGGATATACATCCATTATCATGAATTGATTCCAACGAGCCCTTGGTTTAGGTGTGGTGGTGGTTTTTTTTACAATCAAACAATAATCACAGTCCAAACACAAACAATAAAAGTGTTTTTTTTTTTAAAGTCAATCAAGGATTTATAGGGTCTGCTTATTTTCAAATTGTTTTATCAAATGTTCTTTATTATCTTATTAAACAGTGAAATAATAAGTTCTAATCATATGATATTTTCCTACATTTTCTTTATTTTATAAATGACAATAAGATATCAGTAGAAATTTTATTCCTTTCACTTCAACATCTTCCCTCTTTTTCTTTTCTGAAAAGATAATATCTATTATCTTTTATTAAAATCTATTTTTTTATTCTCTTTAATTTAAATACTACCTTAATTCATAAGTGTAACCTTATAAATTACAAATTTAAATCCATTAAAATGTTTTTATATCTAGAATCATAAAATGAGAACATGCTGATCACATCAAAATGATCGAAAGTATTTCTCCCAAATACATAAAAATGTTTGTTGTTGTTCTTCTACTCTTGATTTTGGGTTATCGGACCGTAAAATGTAGAGAGAACTGACTCAATTCTGAGAAATCTTTGTGAATCCTCGGGAAGTGCCGGAAGGTCTTGAGAGGATTCGAGATCTTTATCGTATGGTGTTCAGATAACAAGAGATGGGTTTTGGTTCATTCTGTGGCCAGGGATTTATACGTAAGTGTGACTATACCTTGTTCTTTTATGTTAATGTTTTCGAATTTGGGATTAATGAATTGAAAAAGTTACTTGTTTATAATTCATTGGTCGGACTGGAGAGTCATTGAACCAGAAAAATTACTTGTTTGAGGTTCATTGACTCGAAAAACCATTTGTTCAATGTTCATTGACCCGAAAATTTACTTATTCAAGGTTCATTAGACTCGAAAAATTACTTATTAAAGATTAACTATCAGATCAGAGTAAAATAAGTCCTTGAATCGAAAAATCGCTATTAATATTTCATAAGTAAATTAAGTGAGCCGAGGAAAATCGACATTCGAGTTCGTTGGTCGAGCGTGGGGGTTTTGAATCGAAAAATTACTTTGTTAAGTGGATTCGTTAGTTCAGAGGAGATTGGTTAGGCAAGAATGAGTTTGGAGTGTGTGTAGGGTTTTATCACAGTATACCTTATTCGCTGTATGTTATTTATCTGAAAATGTTTTAAATGTCGAGATAAGTCGATAAATCAAAAATTACTTGTTTATAATTCATTGGTTAGGCGAATTGTATGACATGTTTGGTATTAAGAATCTTGGTTCATCGAATTAAAGCAGTTGATTTATTCGATTTGGTTTTAAACGTTGCTTCTGAAAATAATCATTTTGAAGGGAGAGCGTGACTATTCCTCGAGATAAGCCGTACGTGTATTTAAAGGGTCGTAGCAGATCTATGACAACAGTCGCTTGGAAGACTTTTAGCGGGAGCCTGTTAGAAGCTACTTTGATGGTTCTAGCAGACAATTTCATTGCCCAAGGCATAACTTTCATGGTAATATATAATAATTTATCATAAACATGTTTGAAAAAACCTAGGATTAATATTTGAATTGGGGTTTCTCAGAATACATTAAACGTGGGTGGCCCAATAATTGGAGATGTAAAGCCAGCGTGAGCAGCCTCTGTACGAGGAGACAAGAATTCTTTCTACAATTGTGGTTTTATCGGTTTACCAGACATTACATGGCAAATCGGTCATGTCTCTTCCGCTCTTGCTACATCCAAGGCGCTGTTACTGACTTCGTTTGGTAATGGAACTGCGTTTACCAGGTCAGAATACTCTCTCCACAAATTAAGTATACTATTTTTAAAACTGTTTTTTTAATAGAAAAACAAGAAAATCGAGAAGAAAATGTGTTTAGATAATAAAATGGTTTTTAAAGAATTCCAGAATGATGTTTTTTATATTTTAAAAAACCGTTTTTCAATAAGAGTTTTCAAAAACAAAAAGTAAACAAGCCCTCATGTTTAAGTTCGAAAATAGTTGAAGTATTGAAATAGAAGAATGAAATTAGTTTAATGTTTGCTCATTTAAAAACAGTGCTTGATTCTGGAAAATATTTAAAAATTTATTTATAGATTTATATATTGTGAACATTTAATCTTTATAGATAAATAAAAATAGAACAAGTTTTATATATATATATATATATATATATTTGAAAAGATAAATAAGTTTTGAATTAAAAGATAAAAAGATCCACGTTCAAGAATTTAACTATATTTTAATTTTCTTTGATTTTTTTTTCTATATTTCCTCTCTACCTTCTTATTTTTATTTTCCTTATATTTTTCTCTGGTTTTTACAGAATTGATAATTTTATTCCTAAATGCCCCTCAGTGATAATACCTTAAACATTACATATGAAGAGCATTTTAGGAATAGAGTATTATTTGTACCAAAACTGATATTTTTAGATAACTAGAGTGTTTAGGTTTTTTTTTGATAATAAGCAGTAGGTATTAGTTAATTTTTCATTCTTAACTGAATTTTAGGGTTTATTGGGTTCGTGTTTTTTAATTTATTCTTGAAAATAGTTTTTGAAAACATAAAAAAGACAAATTTGGTGTTTTCTGAAAATTATTATTCATTTATAAATTTAGTGTTTTCTGTATTTTTGTTATGCCAAACGTTGTTTTCCTAATTTCCTAATTTTCCTTATTTTTAAAACAGAAACATGAACCAAACATTCCCCTAATTTCCTTATTATTTACATTACAAATGGAAACACCAAAGTACATTTTCCTTCTATCTTAAAAAATAACATATTTTTAGATGAGTAGGTATTAATGTTTTTTTTTAAACTATGAGAGTAGGTATTATCCATTATAAGATTCTGGTTTCCCACTATTTGAAACACCAATAACTGAGGATGCTAATTTTGTGTATGTTTATTGTTTAGGGGTGCGTAATAAAGGCATCGGGATATGGTTTCGTAACAGCCCAAAATAGAGGGAGCCCAAACGAACAATCGGGCTTTGTCTTCAAATTCTGCATCGTGTACGGGAGAGGCCCAACATTTCTGGGCCGAGCATATGGGCCTTATTCAAGAGTCTTGTTTTATAAGTCCTGGCTTTCCGGGATTGTGCAGCCGTCGGGATGGGACTCTTGCAGGGATCCATGGGGAATGAGTAAGTCCCTCACCTTCGTCTCCGTGCGAAGCCACGATATTTTAAAATCGGATCGATGGTGAATCGAAAAGTTATCGATTCACGGTTATAGGTCAAATTGATAGTTGAATCGGATTAAGCAGTTGAAAACTAGCGATCCAATGGTCAATCAGTTCAATTAAGTTTTTAAAAACATCGGAGAAAACATCAATTTATTTAAAAATTTCAGGTTAAAAGACCCGAAACTAAGATCTAGTCCCTGATTTAAAAAATGTTTGATAAAAATATAAACAAACTTTAAGTACAACCTCAATATATGTTAGGTATGCTCGTATTTAAGGTGGTATGTTGGACAATTTATAAAATATTTTGGTATTTTGTCAAATGGAGAGATCAGGACATCGGACCTTGAGTTTCAGGTCATTCGTCTTAATTTTACGTAAATTGAAATAGGAACCACATAACATAGTTTTTCATATTAATTATCCTATATTCTTAATCCTTACTTATTTAATTCTTGACGACCATAATTTTCAAATATTGTAGGGATCAGTTAACTTATGCAGAGATTGGTTTGTATTAGTGTGGCTCCAACACTTCAGGCAGAGTTGGTTGGATGAAAAGGCTCAGCCACCGAGTGGAAAAGTCTAATTAGCCCATTCTTCATTGATAAGGAGGGATGGATAGCATATCAGCCCACTATTTTTTAAAGTAAAATAATAAATTAAAATTATTTTATATCATTGGAAATCAAAATATTATCTAAATACGATCTAAATATGATGAATCAAAATCAAAATACCATCAAGAAAAAAAATATTTAATTTCTCACTCTTTATTCAGTCTTACCAAACGCCACCCTATCAGTCGATTTCTTGTGTAGTTTTATTTGGTATATGCATTAGTGTGATATAAATCTATTCTATCGATGATTTTTTAGGATCTTAAACTTGTTCAGGAACTTGGGAATTTTTTTCAAACAATGATAGTGTAAATTATTTAATTATGATATTTTTCGACTTTGTGATTTTCACTTTCAATGATATCCATAAAAATATTGAAATTAAATTGAAATGTATCTTTCTAATTTTCATATGAACGATTATATTCGGTTTATTCTACTTGAACTTCAAATTACAAAGTTCATTCTGGAAATATTATTTGTTAGATTCATTCATGAACTTTAATTCATAAAAGTTCATGAATCATATATTAGGAAGCATATAAAAGGGAGTATTAAGTATTTATTAAAGATTTTTTAAAGAGAGTACTCTTATACTACAATTCCAATTAGTGTTATAAGAAATTCTACTTCTCTAAGTTATCTAATCGTGCTTCTACTTTTTATTGAAAATAAAATAATTTTATTTGATCAATATGATATATCGATAAAAACCAAATTAATTAAAAAATCGTATATGATGAAAGCAATAGCGGAGTTAATAGCATGTAAATTATAAAGTCTGAATTTGATATCTTATAATATTTTATAAGCTTTTCTGATATCTTGGCCGACCTTGAATTTAATTTATTGTGCATTTTAATTGAATATGTTTTGTTTGTTTGTCCATGTTTTATCGTCAGACAAGTCAGCCAGACGATAAAATCACAAAAAAATAAAATAAAACCCCAATTTACGTGGAATATCAATCGATATTTTCAACAATTTGACAATTATGCTATTGTTTGTGTCCTTATCTTCTTACGTCATTATCTATTTAAACTTTAAACGCCTACCACATGAGTTATACATACATAATGTTGTTCCCGTGTTCGTTCAAAAACCAGAAACAGAAAAAACAAACCTGAAGCGGTAGTACAAAAACAAACAAATGAGAATGTGTCCCAGGCAAACGATAACGTTATATCGGCCCAAGGCGAATTTGGCGCCGAGCATGCAGGGATAAATGGGTGATCGTCTGCGTGAATAGGCGTCTGCGTTAAGTGGTACGGATCGGAGGCGCGATGGCTGACTTGCGAGTGATCGCGAAATGAAATGATATCAGGAGAAGTAGAGGAGATATTTGTTATATTATATAAATGGGAAGCGGGGAGTATAAATAGCTTGGGAAGTGTGCCGCGAGCAGACGTGTTGATTTAGAAAGGTATGAGCCGTGAAATTAATACGATTCGATGAAGATCTGTCTTTTAAATTAATTTAATTCCCAACACATAATGGGCAAGAAAGATGAATGATTAGAAAAGAAAATTAAGAGAAAGCGAAGCTATAGTTTTTAATATAGTTATACTGAAATTAGGATTCTACATTTTTTGAAAGATAACAAGTTAATGTCTTTTATTTCATTTAAAAAAATTATTTTTATGCCATCTTTTAATTATAATATAATAAACTATTTTCACTGATACTTGTACCCCAAAACCCATTTTCTTCTATATATCTCATACCTTTAAACATTAAAAGTTTTACCATAAGCTAAATAATATGGGCTTAAATAAGTTATATATATATATATATATATATATATATATATATATATATATATATATATATATATATAATTATCCACCATCAAATGGAAACAGGTATTTGGTTTGGAGTTATGTAGTAAGAAAATTAAAAATCATTAGTGGGCAGTTGGAATGAGAGTGTAGAAGGGCCCTGGACAAGAACCAACATTTAAAGGGGGCCCCCTGGCGGAGGATGTTCAATTGCTGCTTGCACCCACACAGCTTCATGAAGCAGACATTACTGTATGGACGGTGAAGTTGGTCCCATTCTCTATGTCTCATGTAATAGTAGACCCCTAAATCATTCAAATTAAGTCCAACTGACTTTACCTACTTTTTTATTTGATTTTTTTTTTTTTACATTTTAATCGTTTATTTCATATAAATATTTTATACCTACATACCTTATATTAAGTCAATATCTTTAATAAAGCATAAATATTTTATAGTATCATGGATTCGTTTATGAACTTTTGTATAAATGGATAAGCGAGGAAATTTGTTTATACCAGTAAGCACATCTTAAAGTGTTTTACACCCGTTTTTTTTTTTTTTTTTTGTAAGTACATAACGATATCGATATGAACGAGTTACGGTATTAAACGTTGATAACACTTACGGAAAGCTAAGTTGAACATACATTTCAAGTACCTAGACATTTATGTAAGTAATTTTTTTAATTTTATTTCCTTTCCATTCCGGAAACCTAACATCAGCATCGGAAACCAACCATGCGAGTCTCTTACTCACTTTCATACAAATACGAGTACTCAAAGAGGTTGGAAGAAAGAATGGGGTACTTTCTACTAGTGGTGTAATCATTAAAAATCTCGGAGCTTAAACACGATCGAACTTTTTTGTAAATGTTTGAAACTTGATTCGAAAAATAATCGAGTTACTCAAGCATAAAAAGATCCGGTGTGCAAAAATTAATAAATAATCGTATCCTTCCTCTTATTTCATTCGTCGATTTTAGTTTAGCTTAGTTTGATTCGATTAAGTTTCTGGCTCATTCAATCGAAATATTGTAATCTCACTGGTGTTCATTTCGTAAAACTCTTACAGAAGCTTGAATTAAGTTAATTCGTACCCAGTTGACATTCAGCGAGGTTCAAGTCGAGTTGAGCAGAAGGCACACTGGTTTACACTACTTTCAACAATGGGGTCTAACATACGTTTCCAGCAACCTCCTCCACTGGTAAGCATTAATGGCTTCTAACCCTATTTTGCATGCAATTTATTGTGTTCGCTCGTATTGTATGGGATCTCAATGTGTCGGTTGGACCCCTCATTATTGTTTTTTCTTCACTTCAAAATCTTCATGATCTTATACGTTCTACAAGAACACCGTTCTATCTTTGGTTTCTCTGTATGTATACAAGTAGTTGAATAGTCACCGAATTCAAAGTTCCCAAGTTGAGGTTCTACAGTTCACAACAGAATTGGGTTTATTTCTTATGTGCTGGCAACTTGTTTTCTGTTTTCTGTCTAGTGTATGTTGAGCTTGTCTTGATTTATATCACATTTCACTTTCTGAATTTAGGGTCATGAATTGGAAAGATTTTGACTGGATGAGAATTTGGATGAGAATTTCTTCTGGGGTATAGAGTCATTGTGTTATCCATCTGATTAGAGGATTTTAAAAAAAAAAAAAAGCAGTGGTTTTTAATGAAAAGTCTTGCTTGGTTATATTGGGGTGAGAGTGGCCAAGTTCTGTAAAAGTGTGTTCGCCATGTGTTTGTAAGGAAATGTCTGAATGATTTTCTGGGTGAGGGGTGAGCTCTTGGTATGAATCTGTTGCAGGGACTTTGAGGATGGCTGGGAGAATGATCACCTGAGGACAGGCTGAGACACCTGCTAGTTTTGGGTAATTCAGAGTCCAGTTAAAGGAAGAGCTGGGAATCCCCTATTTCCCTCCCGAGGTCGGACAGTCAAGCGGGACGGCTTTTGGAGGTCTGGATATGTTGGAGGAGACGACTCCGGTGAACATTCATGGAAGCTGATACGGATCTTTCAAAGACACAGGCGGTTGGATTGCTGCCTTCTTCATTTTGGTAAACAAGACATGTTCTTGGTTTTTCTGGTAAGGGAAGAAGAATAGATTTTGGTGTTTGATTTTTGTGGTGTTTTGAATCTGAAGGCTAACATAGACCTTCAACTGATTTTCTGCCAAAATTTTCTTTCTCTGCAGTTTTATATTTGATTTGGGGAAAAAAATCCTTTTCAGTTTTAGAATTGTTTGCAGTCATAGTGAATTTGTTTTCAAACAGAAAGAAGATAGTTTTGAATTTGATGATTGTTTGTGATCTGAGCTAATATAGATCTTACTTTCATCTGAATCCAACAAAACCATTAGAGAAAAGTACCTTCTTTGCTTTCCCGCTACGAGAAAAGTCCTTTCAGCTCTGTTTGGAACCCGGAAATACTAGGAAAGGAAAAAAATTACTAAAAAAATGTTTTCTCAATATTTTAGTTTAATAGGGACAAAATGTGAAGAAAATCAAAATATAATAAAAAAATTTCAATTTTACTTATTTTTCAGTTTTTGGTTCTTCTATAGCAAAATAAACAAATAAAATAAGTCTGAATAAACATATTGTACTTTCCTTCAAATTTTTTCCTTTCCTTTTCCTCTTTATTTTCTTTCCTTAGTACTCTGGTTTAAACAGACCTTAGAGTTTACAGTTCATTGCAGTGTGGTCTACTCTTTCCATCTCAGATGTATACCAGAATATGAAAATCAATTAGTAGAGATTTGATTCTTTCTTTTCAGGAATGAAATGGCTGAGCAAAGATAAACTGACTCAGTCTTTCCAGTTATATCATTGGCCTTCATGTTTATATCAGCCATCGGCCTTTCTCAGCTCAGCTAATGCAGTGAACAAGATTTCTGGGAATATAAAATTATCTCTGTTCTTGGCGGTTTTCTAGCCGATACCACCTGCGGAGTCGATATTGGGACAATAGCAATTTTTCACAACAATCTATCTTTTGATAAGATTTAATACCACAAAATCTACAATATCAACAGTTCTGTTATTCAATAACTCAGCATGATTCATGTCTCCGTAACTCTGCTATTTGTTAAGAGTCATTTGCTAGAGCTCTCTAGTTCGAAGCATACTGATCGGTCCTGTTTGGTTCCTGTTTTAAAAAAAATGTTTTATCTTCTGAAAACAAGAACGAAAGCATAGATTACTCGATACATTTGGTTCCTAGTTTTTATTTTGTTCTAAAAACAATCTATCTTGCAACAGTTCTGCTATTCAATGTCATACGGTTTATCATCTACATAACCCTGCTATTTGTTAGTCATTTTTCTAGAGATCTCTCTAGTTGCAAGCACACGATAGGAATTCTGTTTGGTTCCCGTTTTAAAAGCGTTGTTTGTTCTCAAAAACAAGAAGAGAACAAGGAAAACCGTTCGGTAAGATCTATATACAAAATCCATAATAGCGACAGTTCTTATTCAATTTCAGCATGATTCATCATCTCACCAACCACGCTGTTAGAGTAATTTTCTAGAGCTCTCTAGTTTCCAAGCATCTTGATAGGGTCTGTTTGGTTCTGTTTTAAAACTATTATCACGATTTCTCAAAAACAAAAAGAATAAGGAAAGCAACGGAGAAGCAGTTTGGTAAGATCTATATACAAAAATCCATAATAGCAACAGTTCTGTTATTCAATATCAACAATTCATCATCTACATAACTCTGCTATTTGTTAAGAGTCATTTGAATCTCTCTAGTTCTAAGCATCTTGATAGAACCAGACCTTTCTTCTTGTTTTGTTCTAAAAGGGCCTGACAGGGATAACGCTATCGCGCTACAATGAAGATTTTCTTGCCTAACCCAAGGCGAGGCTATGATGAGTTTCTCCTAATTCTGGGCAATTGCGAACCTGCAAAACCATTTCAGATGCTTTACCTCTACACAGTCCTTTATGTGACCGGCTTTGGAGCTGCCGGTATAAGACCCTGCGTTTCGTCTTTCGGGGCTGACCAGTTCGACGAAAAAAGCAGAGACTACAAGACTCACCTGGACAGGTTTTTCAACTTCTTTTATCTATCTGTCACCGTTGGAGCAATTATTGCCTTCACTGCAGTTGTCTACATTCAAATAAAGCATGGATGGGGATCTGCCTTTGATTGCTTTGTATAGCTATGGGGATGTCAAACTTGGTGCTTCTTCATTGGGACTCCTTTGTATAGGCACTGCGGTTGCCGGGAGGAAGCCCTCTGGCCAGGGCGCTCAGGTTCGTGGCTGCCCTTTCGGGAAGAAAGGCGTCGTTCTCTAGCAGAGTGAGTATGTAGGTCTCTATGAGCTGCCTGGGAAACACTCTGCTGTGAAGGGTAGTAGAAAGATACTTCATACTGATGATTTCAGGTAATCCTAGGAGGAAGAAGTTCCTCAAAACTCTTTGGGCTTGGTTGATTCCTGTTTTTGAAAACTATTTTCTATTCTAAAAAACAAGAAGAACATAGAAAACAGGAAGAACACATATGATTTTCATTTTTTTTTTTTTTGAAAAACATAGAAAACATAAAAAACACTAAGGGGGTCTGCTTGTTTTCTATTTTTGAGAATTGTTTTCTATTCTAAAAAACAAGAATAACAAGGAAAACAGGAAAAACATGTTTGGTTCTAGTTTTTTTACTGTGCTGAAACACAGCATAGAAAACACAAAAACCTTAAATTAATTCCAGGAGAATAAAATTTGTTTGAAAGAGCTTAATGAAATGATGTTCTTTGTATTTTCATAAAAAGCGATTTTAATAGCAGTTTTCATAAACAGGAACCAAACAAACCCTAGATTCAGAGAACACTAAAATGACGTTCTTTGTGTTTTCAAAAACATGAAACAAACAGGCCCCGTAGTCTCTCTTACTCGGTTATTTCTATATCATGTCTGAAACTTTTTCCCTGTCTAGATGTTTGGACAAAGCAGCTCTGCAACTGAAAGAGAAAGGCTGGTCCATCCCGGAGTCCGCTGGGCTTGCTTTTGTACTGTCACCCAAGTAGAAGAAGTCAAGATTCTAATAAAACTTCTCCCATTTCCAGCCTGCACTATAATGCTCAGATTTAGTCTTAACTGAATACCTAACTCTTTCAGTTCCAGCAAGCTTATACATTGGAACACCCATAGGCATACTCAAGCTCCTGTCACATGTGCCTGTCTTTTTCCCAGGCTAAGCATGATATATACCTCTCTCTACTTAACCGCTACGTCCCCATTTCCCGGCGCATCACGGCCAATCCCCATGATGCTTCCAGCTTCAGAGGGTCCGGCTTTGGTCTGGCAGTCTCGATTCTGTCTGTAGCCTGGGCTGGTATTGTCTTTGAGGTACAGAAGAAACTATGCAATCAAAGAAGGGTATGAATTCAGTTTTTCTTTCTCTATGCACCTCATTTAAGTGCATACGGCTACTCATCAGTACTGCCTAATTGGCATAGCCCGAAGTGTTCTGTATCGTCGGTTGCTCGGGTTTCTGTACGAGGAAGCTCCTGATGCCATGAGAATTATGGTCTGTATGCTTGCCGTTGCTGGCGGGTTGGGTTGTTTTGGAGCTAGTATTCTGAACAGCATCATCAAGTCAGTGACCGGCGATCGACACCAGATTCATCAGTCTTGGCTTTCCCAGAATATAAACACTGGTAGATTTGATTATTTGTATTGGCTTCTTACAGTTTTGAGTGTGATCAATTTCTGCATATTTCTATACTCAGCACATAGGTACCAGTACAGGGCAGTGCAGGGGGAGGAAGGTACTACCAAGAAAGTGACCACCACCACCCCAATAGTGGAAAGTTAAAGATAGGGAATTTAGAGATCTTTAGTCTGTATCTGACTTTTTCTCCATGATATCTGTTGTTGAATTGAAATTTGAAACTACAGTTTTGTATTTGATGTTCTATCAATGATCAGCAGAATGCTGCATTTCATCCCTTTTTATGACCAATCAATCTCTGGTGTGTATGGGAGTGTTACGGTATCTTTTTTTGTTCTTTTTTGGTGAAGACATGCCCTTATAAATAGTTAGTAAAACATCTTTGAATAGAAGCTTTTTTAGAGCAATGTTGAATAGTCTTAATAAGCGTTAAGTATTAAGTTCATTTGTTTTAACATTGGGTAGCGAGTAAGGATGTTAACGAGATGGATTATTTCGGGTTAAAGCGCCGTGCCATTTCTTGACCAAGCGAGTTTGATTTGGTGAATCGGGTTTTTAAGCGTGTATTATTACTCCAGTCTCATCCCGATTATATTTTAAAACAATTATTTATTATTTTATTTTATATTTTAATATAAATAATAATAATAATTAGAATGTTTTTAATAAATAATTTAAAAATTCATAATATTTTTATTTTTATGAATATATTAATTTTAATATAATAAAATAAAAATAAGCAAAATCGAATGTAGCGGGACCGGGTTTGAGAATTTTCTTGCTCAAGTACATAGTTTCGTTTTATTTTTAAATAAGACAGTTTGAGAATTGAAAAAATCATGTTAAAGGTCGGGATGCATTGATACAATCTAATATAAGATTGTCGTCACTTAGTAGTGTGTATTCTTGGCGCATTAGCATTTGTTGAGGCGCGTGAGTTTTATTATTTTAGTGAAAATGACTTTTCTTAATAGAAAGAAAGTCGAATATTTACTATTTTAATTGAAGCTTTTTAAAAAATTTTATGATAAGTCGTAAGTGCAAAAAGCAACAACTTAATCTTTTGAGAAGCTGAATAGTTTTTTATTGGAAATCAAAAAAAACAAACGCCACCTGAATATAATTTTTTTTTAGCTTAATATTGAATAGTACTTAATAGCATTAAATATTAAGTTGTTTGTTTTTCAACATTAGGTAATGAATAGAGATGACAATGAGGCGGATTATTTCGGATTTCCTCCCCACCCCACTCTTAATGGGACGAATTTGGTTTAATTATAATTGGGTTTCCCCAGCGAATTTGGGTTTATTTTTCACCGAATATGAGACGAGTGCGAGTGGGTTTAGGTATTGTTACTCTAGTCATGTCTCGATTATATTTTTTAAAAATATTTTATTATTATTTTATTTATACTTTAATATAAATAATAATAGTGGTATTAGAATGTTTTTTAACTGATAATTTATAAAAATCGCAATATTTTTATTTTTATGAAATATATTAATTTTAATATAATAAAAATAAAGGTAAATATAAAAAAAAATAAAAATAAAAACAAAAATCAAATGTAAATGGGACGGGGTTTGGGAATTTTTCACTTATAAAAACAATTTGGTTAATTTTTAAAATGAGGCAGAGTTTGAGAATTGAAAAAAAATAAGCATGAGTGGTCGGGATAAGTATCCCCGTCCCCAAACCTTCACAGTAATAAATGTGTAGTGAGTGTTGCTTGCCGCCTGTTTGTTGGTGATGGGTTTTAACATTTTGTGAAAAATGACTTTTCTGAATAGAAAAGTAATATTCATAGCTTTTAAAATTTCAGTGATAAGTTGTGAAAATTTTAAAAAGCAACCGAACAATCTTTAAAAATTTATTAAAACTTCGGCGTTAAGTTAAAACAAACAGCCTTAGGGGTTGTTTGAAACTTTAAAATTTTCCTGCAAACTTATTGTTGGTACCCAAGCGTTATGGATGAAAAGTGAAATATTTGGCTTTTGTATTCGGGAAAAATATTTTCACCAAAATAGAAAAACTTTGTCGTTCTTTTAACAAGGAGAGGAGTTGCATGATACTGCTCTTAGAGAGATGACGGGGGGTTGGACCAGGTGAGTCGAATCAGATCGGTCGTTTATTTTTCGATTACTTAAAGCTTGTCTCAATTTAAAAAATTAAACAGGGTTGGGCGGGGATGGGAGAATTCTCAAATCTGCTCCGTTTACATTTGATTTTTGTTTTTATTTTTTTATATTTGTCTTTTTATTTTTAGTATATTAAAATGAATGTAAATATTATGAATTTTTTTATAAATTATTTATTAAAAACATTATAATAATAATAATAATTATTATATTAAAGTGTAAAATAAAATAATAAAACAATAATTTTAAAATATAATCGAGCGGAAATGCTGTTTAATCCATCTGAAACTAAATCCTGGATTTGAAAATAATAAATCGATATTTAAAAAACAAATAAGCTTATCTTATCTTTATTAAGTCTGGCTTTAGTAAAAATTAAAAAAAAGTTATATTTAATATTAAAATAAAAAAACAAAGCAGCATAGTTCAAGTGGTTAAAAGCTCACGAGGAGAAGGGATCAAAGTTTGAGTCCTTTTGGAATAGAATACTATTTTATAATAGCTTTGTCTCAAAATAATATTTTTTTTTAAAAAAAATCCCAAATTAACACATATTTGAAAATAATGTTCAAACTAATCCCTTATTGTCATGTCATTAAAACCGTGGTGAGCGACTATGGTTTTAATTTTTTTTTAAATTGTAATCACCGATCATGTTTTTAACTTTAAGATTAAAACTATAGTTGGTGACCAGTGATGGAGCTAAGATTTTACTTCGATTGGGAGCTGACCTCTAATTGGAATCTGTCTAGAGTTCCTGCTTTTGGTTGTAATTTTTAAAAAAAAATTTCAATGGAAGTAATAATGATCAAAATTTCTAAAACCTTAATGTAAAACATAAATTCAAAAATTCTAATAGGGGTAGCTAGCTGCCCCCACTTATTCATGCTCCCTCCGCTCATGTGGTTTTAACTTTTTGAAAAAATTTAAAATCATAATCAACAATTACGATTTTAGTGATGTGGTAATAAGAGATTAGTTTGAATATTATTTTCAAACATGAATTATTTTGAAAAAAATTTTCTTAAAAGATTTTTTTGGGCATACCTTCTTTTGTAATGAAAGGGAATAGTTGTTGAAAAGAAAAAAAACATGTTTGAATGGTTATGTTATAGGGGAACTAGACAGGGGGGCCCGTGCAAGAGTGTCTGCGTTCGGACACACATAATACAAGGGAACCCATCATATCATTTATTCAAACTTCCACCTATATGATTAAGCCAAACTCCTTTCCTAACCGATACAGGAACATTATGAGACTTTGACACCGCGTATAGCACAACAATCATAAATACCCCAAGAACCAATTCCAGAAATATATTAAGTTGCTCATTAGGCGGGGGTGTGGTGTATCTCAATGCACTTCAATATGCCAGCAAAGCCATGAGATATTTCAAAGACTTAGAGAAAACCCAAAATTGATTGAGATGTGACATTCAACACAACACACTGAGTATGGACCGAAAGCCACCGCCATAAATAAGACACATCTATTTTGCCAACTAGAAACAGTTGGGAATGGGGCTCAATAGTAACTCCTAATGATCACGGCATTGGTATAGCCATGTTTCAATAGAAAAGAAACAATTTGCCAAGCCCCTAAATGGTTGGTGGAGATGCAAGGTCCTTTACTGGCATATATCTGATGGCAATGGGTGGTCTATGGTCATGACTCAACCCCAGAGAAACAAAGCCCCACAATAATTTGTGGTGATGTAAGACCTTAAAGATTTACCGATTTGAGACTGTTCAGGACTGCTGGAGGTTTACCTGATTCGCTTCCGAGTCCCTTCAAGATTGTGGGGTTTACTTGATTTGAGGTTGGAGTCCATCGTGACTTCCTGTTAGGACTGCTGAAGGTTTACCCGGTCGCCGAATCCTTCAAGATTATTAGAGGTTTACCCGATTTGAGGTTGGAGTCCTCTCATGGCCTACAGATGTTTGCGTGTCGTTAATCAGCGGTGCAGACAATGCCCAAACAGCCACGATTATTAGGGATTGTGAGGCGATTTAAGCTATTCCAACGATTCGCCAGAATCTCCTATTCGACTCGGAGTTAATCGGCAGATTGAACTCAAGTAGTTTATCTGATCGATATCTGTACCCGACTCAAAATCTTACGAGCAATCGAACTTTCTTTATTTTATTAATCGAATCGAATTCGAGTATAATTATTTTTTAATAATTTAATTGATTCAAGCTCCATCAAGTCGAGTTCGAGTAGCATGACTAATTTTCAAATCGAGTTTCGAACATCTGAAAAAAAGGTTCTGTATCGACTTCGATATAGTGGTAATTACACGCTAATGGTTTAAAAATAACTAATAATAATAATAAAAATTGTGCTAAATAAAAAGTGAATGAGTATGCTCAACTTAGGTCTAAAGCACATTAATACAAATTCAAGAAGCAAAGTGTATGTCATGACTCATGAGTATATAATGAATCTGTGGCAGATGCTCTCTATACAAAAAAGACAATATAAACATACGACCAATTGATACACAGTAAATAGAGAGAGGAATGTTACAGCAAATTACATACTAGTTTGTGAAAGGAAGGTTATATTCCTTTTGAAGAAGCCTCTGCTTTTTCACAAGATACACAGAACTTTTTATTTACACTCCAGTCCTGGCCGCCATACGTGTATATATCCATATATCCTCTGAAATCAAACTCCACACAAACTTATTATGGGCTTTGCAAATTCCATCTCCTGATATACCCAGAAAGAGCCATGGTCTAGCAGGGAGTACAAGATTTCCAAGAAATCCTATTGGGGCTTTCTGAATAAAAAAAAAAACCAGAAGAGAGGAAGGCTCTGAAGTGAATCCACATAGATAATAAGCAAGAAGCATCTATAGAGTTAAGAATGTGATTGATGCCTTAATGAGAATGTATTTTCATTGTTGTAGGCTTTCTTCGATTATTTTTCAAAGGCTGGTTTAAAAATAAATTCTACAATATGAGGAATTATTGAAAATAAAGCACCATAGATGAATGTCATTTTATTTTATTTTATTTTTTTGGTAAGTAAAAACTCTGAAATGTATTCAAAGGAAGAGTATTCCTTTGAATTCAAATCACTCCCCAAACAAACAACAGGAGCTAACCCAAGCGGAAACAAGGAAAAAGCGTAAAGAAATAGGTTGAGAGAATTTAAGTTCTCAAACAGACTTTATTCTAGAAAACATCATAAAACCGTTATTGAATTCAAATAGATTCCCCCAAAACACTTCAGTACTATAAAAATTGTGTTTTATGTGACAATTAAACTATCCTAAAAATCAAAGTAATGTTGAAACATGGGTAAGCTAAAGGCCTTTTTTTTTTTGTTTATCTGGGCTTCCACATGGATTCAAGATCTAATTTGTTCTAGAAGGCAATCTCAGAAAAATATATAAACAATCAATGATAATTCAGTCATACCTTGCCACAAATTTGGACATGTTTCCTCCCTTTCCATCCATTCATATATACAGCCCTAGGTGAAAATGGTGAGAGCACTGTGTTGTGATTTTAGGAGTTTTCGAATTATATTCTGCAAAAATTAAAATCCATCAATAAATTTGAAAACATCTCAGCAAGAAATTAAAATCCCTCAATAAATTTAAACATCTTAGCAGTACGGTTTTTTTTATGTGGCTTGTATCAGCCACAAAACTGTCAAGATAATGACTATCACAATAACCCTAAAGGCTACGTTTGGTTCCCAGACAGTACTAGGGAAAGGAAAAAAATGACACTGGAAAATCATTTTCCTAAGTTGTGGATGACATGGAAAATTTGAAGGAAAAAATTTAAAAGAAAACACTAAGGAAACTATGGTAGTATTTTCCCTATTACTTCCTAAAATTAATGAGAAAATAAGAGGAACGGAAAGGAAATATTGTTTGCATTATATCTATGTAATTTTTATTCATAATCATGCATATGCATCTTTTTATATTTTTATATTCTTATAATAAATGAAATAAAAAATAATAATTATTAAAGTCGCCAAAAGGAAAAAAAATCTATAACATAGATTCCTTATTTTTCCTTTAAATTATTTTAGAATAACCAAACAAGAGAAAATTTTTATATTCATTTCCTTACCTTTTCCTTTCCTTCCATTTTACCTAACACTTTCCGGGAAACAAATATAGCCTAAGCATTGTGATGTAATAAAAGCAAATGTAATCTGTTACTTATCAATGCTAGCATTGGTTCCCAAGCCAAGATCAAACTCTTCTTTTAATTATGGTTGGGACCCACTAGAAGAACATATGAATAAAGAAATTGGTTTAAAGAGACAAAGCAAAGTTATTTATAAAACCAACCTCTTGCAAAAATGTCCCTAAAAGTGTAAAATAAATCCCCAACATGATAACTTCAATCCCTCTGATCATTTGACCATCCCCAATAATATAGTAATGTCTAAGAAATTTTTGTCAGAAAGTGTCTTTCTGTACTTGTGTTTGGATTTCAATGAAAGAGAGTTAGTTTGCAATTTTGTTGGATTTGTCCCTTTTAAGCGATTTATCCTAAGATAAACAAATTACATTACCATCAAGACATGTGGGACAGACATCTTCATCTTCAGAAGTGTTTGTATATAAACTAGTCCACTTGTGCAGCTTTTGTTGCTGAAGTCTTCTCCGAGGCCTCAGACTGAAATTTTACCGTCTTCGGGTTTCAGCTCCATAATTTTTCTTCCCCTTTGCCCAATGGCTCCATACCAGAACTGCTTACATTTTCTTCTCAGTGGCTGAGACCATCCTGAGTGAGTTATAGACTTTTCACGCCTGGATACCAAACCATCCGCTGCAAGCGGGAGTATCTTTGTTCAGTATCATAAGGTGCTGCCCTTGAGACAGGGTGATGAGTATCACTTAAGGAACCATCAGGTACTGATGTGCCAATCCCTGACGATGACAAAGAAGTAGCACCTTGAATTGGCGATGATACTGATCGTCCCTCGGGTCTATGAGAAATTGCAGTATACTGCATCATCATGGAGGCAAAGCAAATCCAGCACATGTTAACCAAAAAGTCTGAAACAACCAAACGGCAAATGATAGGGGATTGTCACAGAGAATCCAGAAGACCTACTTGGGGGAAGGAAAATCTATTTAGAACAGTACCACTTCAGAAATAAGAACATTTGATGGTCAAAACAATCAAAATGAGCCAATTTGTGTTTTGTTTTATGCAACCAAATAAGAGTAAATTTCATATGTATGAAATTGAAATGGATACTTAGCTGAGAATGGGGATAAAGCTCTGTTTGATGGGGTATATGGGTTTAGATGGTAATAGATATTTAATAGGAATTTAGGTTATGAATAATGAGTATTAAATGGTTAATGGGAATTTGAGTAGAAAGTGGGATTATTTGAATTCATAATAGATATCTGGGTTATAATAAACAAATAAGATATCAGTATTAATATAAAAATTGGAAACTAATTGGTAGATGTATAAGAAACTTTTTTTAAAACAAATGCTTATTGAAATAAAAATGAAAATGATAAAAATTATTTCCTTTTTAAAAAAAAATTCAATTTGAATATGTTTAATAGGGAAAATAACATTTATTTCTTTAAAGATGATTCATGGTTGTATCTTTTAATGGTTGAAAGTAGATTTTCAAAGTTTAAAAATGTTTAACTTAAACAAAGATGTTTAATGAATCGAATAATTTTCACTATTGTTCATCTTGTATTTTTTGAAATAAGAAAAGTATTTAGTATGAGGTGATTAAATCAAAATACTTTAAATTCTTAATATGATTATAAATCATTCCAAAGGCATGCTTTTAGCATATTATTTGAATAATGTTATGTGTAATAGAATTTTTTGGGTTTTTTTTTAAAATTTCTTTTAGCTATTCTAATTGTATTTATTCTTGTAATAAAATTAAATAAAATAAAATTTGAGTTCATGTAACACTTTTAGGTGCTACATAAAACAGAAAAGAACTGATTTGGTACCCACAGGAGAATAGAAATCATAAAAGGATCAGTAAGAGAAATCATTAAGCTTGTGGGAAGCAGTCTTGAGCATGTATTCGACCAAATCTTATTTGAATCCTACTGTGGTTTAATCATATTTCCTTATGTTTCAACAGAGATCTCTTGTCTTGCGTTTAAATCTCGCACTTGATATTGAGAACTTTAGGGTTTTAGCTCAATTCTCCAACTCATCTCATCTACCTATCTGTTGGTCAACAACATAAAAGGATAATAAAATAAAAAAGGGGCAGGAAAAAAACCCAACCCTGCCACCACAATGAAAGAAAACCTTGAAAAGGAGTGGCATACGTGGCAAAATTGATGACATTTGAGTCTTGACCTAAACAATGTAATCGTCTGGGTTAGAAAAGAACATTGATGTCCGAATCAAGATTTTGCATATTGGCAAATATGCAGTAGTAGATAAATCATCCAAAATTTAGGTACCTCAAAGGATTTAACTTGTGATATAAATTGTATCATCTACGTATCTTTGTTATTTCTGGAATTTTCCACTTTGTTCGATGAGATGGGTCAATATAATAATGCAATAAATGAGCATAAAGGCAGAACTGGAACCCGCAGCATCGGAAGCAATTTTTTTTTCTTTTGGGGGTGGGTGGGATTAGGGTTGGAATTTACAAATGATAGTATTCTAGTGGTAGAACAAAGGGATTTGAACCGTATTGCTGAGAAAGGGTTCAAATGCTTCTACAGTAATCTATTTAAAGAAAGGAATTTTAGTGCGCCCCTCCTGGGCATGCATTTATCCTGCCAGTGCTTCTAGCAATACCTATTACAAGGAGTGGAGGTGGAGATGTAAACTATAGTCTAAACAAAAAAGAAAATGGGGGCCTAATAACCATACAATTGGATGATAGAGATGATCTGGGATTTGTATCAGAAAAAACAAAAAGATCAGAGAGTGAAAGAAATTTTACAAGTTCAAGAAGCATATTTTAGAGAATAAGAAATCACCCAAACAATAAAACAAATGACATCAAGCGGGGGTCTAAGTCGTGCCCAATCAGCTAACACTTCACAGTTAAGATTTCTAGGTAGCAACGGTAATATCACAACCTTTGCTTATATCAAGTATACAAAAGATTATATAGACAAATATACTCTTCAAAGAAAAAAACAAAAAATGGAAAAAGAAAGTTATACACAGACAAAGATTAATGCATATTCACGATTATTTACTTAAAAATAAGAACAAATTGATCAATAGACATGGATAGCCAGAATGTGATTTATTGCTCATAATAAGAAGAAACTTTCTTCACTAAGAATTTACTTCTTCTCTCAAGTTAGTGTTTTAATCACTTTCCAATCTAATCATAGGAAAGTATGAAATTTAAATATTTTATTTACTTTTCTTTTTAGTCATCCCTTTTCCAGAGTAGCTGCGTAAGGTATTTTCTGGTTTATCAATACCCCTATCACAACATGGCATAAAATAAGCGCTAATCTTTATTTTATAACATTGCATAAGCATGAGTCCTCCTGAATATGCTAACAATCTTGCTAGTAAAGATAATGACAAAATTTAAGCAAGCTACACCCTAACTGATGAAGTTCCAAAATTTATCACATAATCCAGATGCCTCATTTGCTATCTTGAATGAGGAAGGCTATATAATTGAATAGAGAATTTCTAAATAACATAATTTTCTTGCTTCACTTAGAAACAAATGGATAAAATAGGCCAATCCAGCCAGCCAAAGTATCTCTCTTTAAGAGCATTAAAATGCAGATTAAAAAATGCTTGAGTAAGAATTATTGGAGTTTCTGGAATCTACAATGCATACCCCACTGAATGGCTGCTGGAAAAAGGGTCTTAGGCATATGCAATGCTATATATTGAGTTACTTGGATTGGTGTATTCTTCCATATTCGTCACCACATGGACAGCAGAGGAGACCCATTGTAGGCTTTCCAAATAAACCTGATGAATTTAGAGAGTCAAACAGCTGAAAACATTGTCAGGGAAAAAGAAGATACTATAGTTTCAGTGGTACTGACAATTAAAGTCAAGATTGGAGCAATTCGAAAGCGACAGGCGTAAACACAGCAACCTCAAAGATACAAGAGCGTCAGCCTGTGAGACATAAATGTTCGCAAATATGGGATCTAATAATACATGGAATGAGAGTGAAAAGAATAGTAGAGCCAATATATAGCGGGATAACCTTATTATGGATGGATTTTCAAGAAATGACCTAGGAAATTTTTTTTTCAATTACCTCTCACTAACTCGTGGCTCACAAGACCTAGCCTAACGACAAGAGCGTAAACACAACAGCCTCAAGAATACAAGACGTCAGCCTGTAAAGACATAAATGTTCACAAATGCTGGGATCTAATACAGCAGATAGAGTGAAAAAGACAGTAAGAGCTTCCAACTCCATAGCATGGGACAACCTTGTGTAGGATAGTTTCCAAAAAGCTCTGACCTGAAATTTTTAATTGCCTCTCATAACTCATGGCTCACAAGACCTAACCTATTTTTCACAAGTCCTTTGATGCTTTAAATAATTTCTGGATTATCTTTCCTATGTCAGAAGATGATAAATTTGACAAAAATGATACAAAACACATAATAAATTAAATCAGAACTGGAAGAGGAGAAAGAAGGAGACAAATAAAAGTTGACAGTGACTCCCTCCCTACGCATGGGTGAGTGCTTCCTTAATGAAATGCTGGGGTCATAGGAATATATGATTGAAGATATCGCCATTCTCATCACAAAATCAGCTAGACGTGGTACAGAAGAAGCATTCAAATCTAACATGAGGCCGTAGATTGTATTATACCTAAACAGGAAATAGAAAAGTCCAAATTCCTGTGGGTCTTATTTGATATACAGGAGATTATGAGCATTTTGCACTGACTATGTTATTAAAACAGAAGAAACCTCATAACAAATTTGCAGCAACTAGAATGCCCAGTCTGATTCCTTTTCCATGTCGGCCCAAAAACAAAAGCTAAAAAAACCCAAATTTTCCAAGAACAAAAACACTAGTATGCAGGAAATCAAAATGTGCTCCAAGACAGACCACCCAAATGTGTGTTGCTATATATCCTGAATTTTCTAAGCATATTTTTCCAGCCTAGTGTATCAATCACCACACACCATAATTTCTAGAACCAGGGTTTACCCAAAAATGAAATGCTGAAAAAAAAACCTACAATTTCCAGTAGCAACCCATGCAAATCGATGGCAGCTAACTATCTGCCACATAAGAGCCAAGTCAGCATACTCTCACTCAAGTTAAGTCAAAAAGTACAACGTCAGCTTTGAAAACTTCCCAAAGACCACAACGAGAAGCTATTAGATCAAATTCTAGTTTAAGTCTTTTTTTGAATTCACTGTCATCCATAATCCTACAGACTGAAAATTTAGGTAATAAAAAATATAAAATAAAAAACAAATAAATAAAATAAAAATTGGCAATGGCTGAGCATTCAGCAAAACTAAAAAGTAGAGGAAAGAAGGATCTAGGGCTTTGGACATTTGCAAATCACCTGCAAAGAAATCGAAGGACGACTGAAGAGCTGCACACCAGAAGAGAAAGGGTCAGGATTTTCAAAAGAACTGTAGGGGGGAAAAAGGCCGAAACTATAATTGTTATCATTATTTATCACAATTATATATATATATATATATATATATATATATATATATATATATATATATAGAAAATAATAGTACGGAGAAAGAAAAGCTATTGACAAATTTAGTGGAAGTCTCGACCAGCTTTCGGCCTCATAGGAAATGAAACGTCCCAGGACATAATTTTTATTACTTTTAAAAATAATTTTTCTTAAGAAATGAATTAAAATCAAGATCTCTTTATTTATTTATATAAATGTATTATTAATATTTTGTTTGCAAAAATATTATAAAACTTACAAAATAATTAAATGTATTTTCAATAAAATTGTTAAATATATTTTATAAACGTGAAATTTTTTCATAGAACATATTTTGAATTTTAAATAATTTTCTATTTACTGGAAACTGCTTTTGGAAATTATCCCAAGTACATTTGCATTTATTTAAATAAAACATACTTTAAAACAAATTTATATTATTTTTTTATGGTATCCTAAACTGGAAATCACTTATTAAACTAAGAAAAACCTCAATTATCTCATCTAAATAATTAATGGTAAAAATTAATATTATTGATGATAAGTCTACCCTATAATACATTTTTCTTTTTTTTTTTTACATCATACCAACAACAATGGATTAAGTTAATAAACTAATTTTCAATTTACTTAATAAAAGACTTATCTCAAGTGATCCAGGATTCAGTTGGGATGGAAATATATATAAAAAAGTTATAATATAACTTATTTTTAAATATATATATTTGATTTTTTCATTTATATTTTTTGAAAAAAAATTATTTATAAAATCTTATTATGATACTTGAGAGGCAGGTTTCTATTAGTTGAGATGATGATTCATTTAAGGGCGTGTGTTCTTATAGGTAAATTTTAAATTTATATATATCTGATAAAATAAAATATCATTTATTGTAGTGTAAATTCAGTGCTGTCTGAGAACAAACTTTTATAATTAATACAAAAGCAGAGTAGATGACAGTTAAGAGAAGTTCAACAACTTGGAAGCTAAAACAAATGAATAGCCCAAAAAATAGCCTTCATCCAGCCCCCGCCTCCATGTTGGATATGTCGCATTTCTTAATATCCTTGGACACCGACACCGAATTATAATTCACGACTTATAAATAAATAATTATATTTTCATGCAATTACCTATAGAGTTGGTAATTTGAGCTCGACGAACTATTTTATTAACCCAAAAAAGGAGTCAAATTTGGCTCAATCTGATTTAAGCCTCACCTCAATTGAGAGCTTTATAAGAGAGTTTGGTTTTGTTTAGGGTTGCGATTAAAAATTGCGTTGAAATTAGTAAAGCGTGTTTAGTCTAAAGCAGTTTTGGAATGTTTAGTTGATTTAATCTATGATGATGTCCTTAATTTTGATTTAGACCAGTTTTATAAAAGCGAGGTAAGAAACATTTTAAGCTGGCAAAAGAATTGAAATTGATAATTCCGGTTTTTATTTTATTTGGACAAAAATAACCCTAAATAACTTTTATATTTCTGATGAGCAAAAATATAAAAATTCAAGCTTCTACATTTACTCCTTTTTTATTATTATTAACTGAGAATTTTAATCTATAATAACTTTGATGTATACGATTCGCAAGCTTTGGATTCTTTGATCAATTCCACACTTTACGTTAAGTTTTTTCATAAATATTTAAGCTGTAGTTGTTTATTACGTTATTTTTGTTCATTTTTATGAACGACAAATTAATTGTTATAGCATCAAAGGCGTTACACAATTGCATTCGAATAAAATCGAATGATTATATTTTTAATAGAGTCCGAATCAGCGTACGAATGTTGTCTTAACGATGTCTTTCCAGGATTCTCAAGATGAGTTGACTGATCATTCTATTGGTGGGCAATAAGAGAATTAATAAATTACGTTATAGGATTCTTTAAGTTTGATGAGTCAAGAATGGATCTTAAAATTATTTGTTTTTGTTTATAATTGCAAATATTGGAATGTTAAATTAACAATTTTTATGTTTTAATTATTCATATTGAATATTATGATGAAATTTTTTAGTCATCACTATTATTATTTTTATTTATCATTATTGTATTAACAACATTAGTTTAAAATTATTAATTAACATCAAAAGGAAGATACGTGTATGAATAAGCTATCCGCACTGGTAATTTTATATTTAAATGAAATTTTAATCACGAGTTTTATCGAGCATGTAAAAACATCAGTCTACATCATGATAACTAACTAAACGTGTCTCACTGTTTGTAAAACGCATTTTTCTAATCACATTTTATTAAATACACGTTTCTAAATCACACTTTTTTTTATCACAACCCCAAACAGAGCCTTTGATTTCAACTATCAGGGCTAGTGGAAATTTGATTACTATTTTATTGACTAAAACTGAGTTAAATTGGCCTCGGATTGCCAACACTACAATTATCTAAAGTAATTATAAAATATATATATTTTAAAATAGTGGCATTTAATATTCTGACTCATCATACATAATAATATTTATATTATAAAAATAAATATTAGCTCTGGCCTTCATTACGGAGTTCTGCAAGCATCAAAGGCTCTGGCCTTCATTTTAAATGGGCTGGCCTACAAAGTAATGGCTCCACGAGACCATCCCTATTAGTTATTATTGTATTAATTTTTTTTGAGAAAAATATTATTGTATTAATAAACATCAAAACAAGATAAAAAGTAAAGGTTGGAGTTAGTTATTTTTTTAATAAATTTTAGTCTCAAGGTAATAAATTGTCCTACTAAAACTCGAACCCTCGGTCTTCTATTTTCTATGCCTTTTGCTTGTTTAAACTGATAAACGCTTTATCGCAGGTGAAGCTTTCGAGACATGACCCTCATTTCCTACTCCCTTTGCATATTTTTATTGTATTAGTAAAGAATAAATTGTATATTTTAATTGGAGTTTTGTCTCAAAATAATCTTTCGAAAAAAAGATTCCCAAATTAATATATGTCAAAATAATGTTCAAAGTGAGATGTTAAGTAATCTATGCTTCCATGCCTGGTAAACTCCGAAGCGTTTTGAAAAACGAGAGCGTATGAAAGAAGGGTCAATTCGAGTATTGTAGAGGGACGGTTTAAAAAATTTAAAACCATAATCAACAACTATAGTTTTTGTGACCTAGATCTTGGACATTATTAGGGGTGTAATCAAGTCAGTCGACGAGCCATTCGGCTTCGGCGTTAAAACAAAGCTCAAACTCGATCGAGCTTTTTTCTAGATGTTTGAAACTCAACTTGATAAACAATCAAGCTACTCGAACTCGATTAAACTCGAATCAATTAAAAAATTAATAAATAATTATATTCAACTCGACTCGAAATCGACTTGAGTTCAACTCGAATTTATTTAGTAAGAAGCAATTAAATCTCATGACCAATTTCCGAGTCAAGTATTGTGATCACTGGGGCTATTTCAGCGAAATTAAGCTCAAATTAAGTATTCAAATATTCTACGAGTCTAACTCGAGTAGCTCACACGTAGCTTAACTCGATTACACCCCAAGACATTATCTTATGTATTAATTTGGGATTTTTTTTTTCCAAAAAGATTTATTTTGGGAGAAAACTCTTTCAATATAATATAGTTGAAGTTAGTTCATACTTCACCTATACTACTAAAGGATGAACCATATTTTTCCCCATTCAATGACCCAATTTATTAGTTATGGTGACAGTCTGACAGATAACAAGCAATAATTCACAAAAGAAATGAATTTTTATTTATTTTTAATTATCAACAGTAGGACAGAAAAAGGGTGAAAATGAAATACAAAGAAAGGTGAGAGATTACATAGAGAGCTTCATCATCATCATCATCATCATGGATGCTCTTGGAATCCCATCAGACCTCATAGAACCAATTTTTATCTGCCATTGGAGGAGTTGTATCAGTTTCAGTCTTGTTCTGAAAGCAGTATACTGGGGCTTGCCGTTAGCGTCTTCAGACTGCCCCACTTCGAATGTCATCACATGTGCATTTCTTCCTGCACAGACTTTGGGATTAAAATGGTATTTTTATTAAAAATTTTTTTTTATTGATTTTACTTTTTATATCACTTTTAAAACTACTGTTCAATATAGAGCCCTTTTATGCCATGTAGAAAAGATGTTGATTTTTTTTTTAATTTTTTAATACAAGTTGGAAGTCGTAATTAGAAACTATGACTTTATTTTTTAACTAAATCCATAGTAAAAAAAACCACTGACTTTAGTTAAAAAATGAAACCTCTGTTTCTAACTACAGGCTTCTAAATTAAATATATATATATATATATATATATATATATATATATATATATATATATATATATATATATAAACATCTCTCCCTCGGCATGGTATAAGAGTGTCAGTTTAAACAAAAGTTGCATAAAATGAATTTTTTTTTATTTTTTTAAAAAGGGTTATTTTGAACCCAAACTCCATCAATCATGAAAATTCAGGAGACATAACACTTTCTTGATTAAGAATACTGCCATTGAAGAGGGCATAAGATAAGTGATCATACAAGCAAGAATACGGCACATAGAAATGCTTGTAGAGAAGGACAAACAGAAAGAGACCTCATAAAAATGATGGCCCACCCTCCATCTATTATATTAATCTCTCTGTGTCTCCCAGAATCCAAGCAATAAACAGGCCAGCTGCCTCAAAATATCACTTTGATACGATCCGATATCCATAAGAGATTGTGGAGTGGTAATTAAGTTTGAAAGGTTCTTCCATTTTTTAGGTTGGTCTTTTGAGTTGAGTTCTCTTATTGGACTCAGATACTTATCATTGATGCTTTCATTGAGAGCCGATGCGTAGAGGGAAAGGGCTATCTAGTGCCCTGAGAGAGGATCAAGAGTGAAAGCTATCCAGAGTATGAGCTGTCCGTAAATGTCTGGTTTCTCTAGGGGTGGGCAATGGTATGATCTCACATCGGCTCTACAACAAATTGTGGAGTGATACTCAATCTTGAGAGGTTCTCCCACTTATCAAGCCAATATTTTAGATTGGGCTCTTTTATTAGGCTTAGGCACCGACTCTCAATGAAAGCACCAATGATAAATACCCAACCCCAACCCAAAAGACCGATCTAATAGGAAGGAGAACCTCTCAAGCTTAAATACCACTTTACAATTTCATATGGAGCCGATATAGGATCGTGTCAAACTCCTTCTCCCTCTCCCCTAAACTTGCCATGCTAACTTGTTATCATCTATGATGATTTTTTCTGAAAAACCCAATCAACTAAAATGAAGAAATCATCATAGACCACAAATCATAAACCATTGATGAACATAAATCATGCCATTAAGCGATGAAGTAACAAGTGATCAGTGCTATCTTCATCTTTTGTGGTACTGGTAAATTAATTCCCCCCCATTTTAAGTAGCTTGATTTGAGCTCTTGGGAACCTACTGATAATCCTTATATGTTGCTCCCTCTCCCCTCTCATCAGCTCTTTGTGGTTAACATCAAACTGAGAATTCCTTGGGCCCAAGGCCCAAGTCAGAAGCTCGGACCCGATTGTTTTGCAACCTTGTTAAACAATCAACTCTCCTAAAAGTTCATACTAATAAGATTTGGGTTTAATATAAATACCATGCTTCACACCCTACCTCACATGCGGCCTCATTCCCAGAGGTGGACCTAGCTTATAACCAGTGAATTTTTTTAAAAAGAAATTCCTTATTAGATCCCGGGGGATTTGAATTCAAATGCTATACTTTGCTCCCACTAAAATAGCTAAGTAATAAACCATTGAGTTGAAGTTCAAGTTTGTAAATTTTATAAAATTTACCTTAATCTTGCCTCAACTAAAATTGAATCTTGGATAGGCCACTGCTCATACCCCATGTAGAGAGTCAAACAAACTAATCGTAGTCCACTATGTATTTTTAAATACATGGATGAAATATTATTTAAATTGCAAAGAGAGGTCTCAAATCCATGACCTCTTGTCGACTAAAATCGAATCCTGGATAGGCCAACACTCCATCTACATTAGTAGAGTTAAACAAACTAAGTAAATCCACTATATTACTTTCAAATACATGGATGAGATATAATTCAAATTGCAAAAAGAGGTCTCAAATCCATAACCTCTTGCCCGACCAACCTCTAATACCATGTAAAACAACCAACTTTTTTTTTTTTTTAAAGCACCAACCATGGTTCAAAATCACGGTATCGATCGCTGGCTGGACGGTCAGGAACGTGCTCCCGATCGCGTGTCGGCCGTCATAAAATAAGATGATTAAAATTTTAAAAAAAATTTAAAATATTATATAAATTATTAGAAAAATAGATATAGTTAAATAAGCTAAAAAATTTAATAAAACAAGAATTTTTATATATTATTTAAATAATTAATGAAGCATTCATTGAAGATATGTACGATAATGTTAACAAAAAATTATTTTCTAATATAATTGTTCTTGACGAGAATTAAATTTCTATCAGCATAATAAATAAATTTTGAGATTTAGGAGGTTGGGATGTATTTTGGTTGAAAGCGGGGCAAAAATGGGAGGCTAGGAAGAACTAAATATCTGAAAATATAGTTTTACGGATTAGCCTGTGAGTCGTTTAGCGAATCATAATTTTTTTAAATTCAAAACACTATCAAAACGGCGTCGTTTTGGTCTTGTTCTCACTTATCCAAAACGACGTCGTTTTGATATGTATTAAAAAAAAAAAAAACTAAACGACATCGTTTTGTGTCATACAGAGACAAAACAACGTCGTTTGGGAGTGGAGTTGTTAGCGAGAGCCCTTCTTCTTGCAGGCTGCGATAAAATCAAAAAATGCAGAGTGAAGAAGGGGAAGAAGAAGAGGAAGAAGAAGAAGGGAAGAAGAGGAAGAAGAAGAAGGGGAGGAGACCTACCTGCTCCAAGGCATCGTCGAGTGGTCTTCTCCCACTCCGGTTCTACTCGGTAGTCGGGACTCGGCTCTGTAGGAGTCTGTTCGTCAGTCATCACTTCTCCACTTCTCCCTTAGGTAAGTTAGGTTTTATTTTTTAATTTCCTCTTCTTCAGTTCTTCTTCGTTTCTTTTTTAGTTGAATCTTTGAAATTTCAATCGAATCTACGCAATTTTGGATTTTAGTGTTTTATTTTGAAGTTTAGTTGCTTTTGGGTTGTTTATTTGAGATTATTCTTTGTATTCTCAGCACATTTTGCCATAGGGATTAGTGAGTCATCTCACGAACTTAGTAGGAATAGGGTTTTATAGGGGTTCAAGCAGATACACTCTCGGAGTCTCGTGCACAGTAACGGTATTGACTCGGTTAGCCAGAAGTCCCTCGGTTATGAATTAGTAGGAGTCGTCTGGGACTCGACCGATTTTTGAACCCTGGCACCAACCCTCTTAAAAGCTCGAGTTCATAGGTTTTGGGTTTAATACGAATACCATGCTTCAGAATTCTCCCTCCCTAACCACTGACAACTCAATTGACTAACTCACATTGTAATTGCCACTGTCATACCATCTCCATATATTTGTTGACATCTACTCGTTTTGCAATACATCATAATAATTTGTTCATTCACAAATTTGTTCCCATTTGGACTCGAACCTTGGTCCTATTATTCCACAGGACTTAGTTTTACTGCTTTAAGGCTCTCGTGCAGCATAGACAAGCTCCTTTACTCGGATGTTCTTTAAGTCGACCTCACTTGCCTTGCTTGCTAGCTCAAACCTATACATGAGCAGAGCGAAGAGAGCTTGAAACCTTGGAAGAAAGCTCTTTATTGAAGGGCCTTCTTTAAAATGCTTTGAAAGATCTCTTGACTTGAACCTCGAAGTTGATGGTTGCAAATGAGGCCACCACTTGTATATACAAATGAGATGGAAGTGTAGAACCTATGAAGGTTACTCTTAACTGAAGATTCACAAGTGTTACACCATGTATGCATGTATTTACAAGACCACCATGGAAGATTCTAGACTATACTACACATTCCATGATCTTCCATATGCTTCCACATTCTACGCACTCTTCTACTCATGTGTGAATGACACAACGTCTTACGCAATTGTGCCCAGACTTCTCAAAGGTCTTACAGAACGCCGTAGCTGCGGTGAGAGTCTCTCCAGCGAGTGTCTAGAACATTCCCTCTCTTTATATATGGGTTTGAGGGGCTCTCTTGTGCCCATTGAGGGATCCTTCACATAGGATGTTGGAGTCTAGAGAGTGAGTTCGTGACACTATGCCCACTAAGTTCTCAACCATTTGAGCTAGGTCTTATTGACATCTCCATATTTGTTCCTATTGCAAATGCAATGACATCAAGGCTTCTGCTGTCATTTTCTCCTTGTATCAGCTTATCAACCACCATGTTTTTAAATTCATAAAAATTATAGTAAACAATTGAACCAAATTCAAATATCTGCGAGGTTACCAGCGCTAATGATCTCAAATCCACACCAACGAATCTTTCTACCCAGCAGATCAAAATCAATGATTCAGAAGAAATTGAAATTTCCCATTTCCTATCCCAATAAAATAGAAATAATCTCCCTACAAAGTACAGAGTCATGAATAGAATAAACAAAACAAAATCCTTATTAAAAAAAATGCTCATCACTTTCGATCCCAGCAATCATTTCTGATCATGACAATAATTTAATCAACACTAACAAATCCACAGAAACAGATGATGATGAGAACAAGAAAATTACCAGTGTAAAGCGCCAAAGCACAGGCCTTTTGGTGACGACATCCTCGTGGCGCAAATGAAGTCCACCTTCTCCCAGACATTACAGAGAAACCCATCGACCTGTTCTTGACCTAAATAATCGGCTCCGTCGAGCCAATTAGGGCGAAGAATCCCCACCTCGACATGGACTGTTCGACACTTCTTAGAGTCGTCCAATGAGTAGAAAAACGAGGTTCCATTGTTCCATTCGAGGTCGTACAGAAGCTCCCCGAGCTGCTTCTGAATGATGTTGAAGTTTCGACCGTTGGGCCAGTCGTACCAGAGATCGATTACTTCGAGAGCGCCGCTGTAATTCATGAGGAGAATTGAGTGGAATTGGAGGGGCCATGGAGTTGGAGTTGGGTCTGTGGATTTGGTCGATGAGACTGAGAAGCAGACGGAGAGAGTGAGGAAGACGAAGAAGAAGAAGAAGAAGAAGATAGGTGTGTGTTTGGTTGCAGGTGTCATCTTGCCCGTCATCGGTTTGTTCATTCCTCCTTCGGGAGTTTGATGCTTGGTTAAAACTACTTGGAATTATGTTTTTTTTTACAACAAATACGTGGAATTATGTTAGAGTGGAGAAAGGGGGAAAAGTAATGTTTTTTTCACATTTATTTTTTTGACAATTACCACTTTATCATACCATAGTAAGCTATAGACTCGAAACCTGACCATTCCCCTCCCTAGATCTGTATTAACTATTTTTAAATCCCTGTCAGTTTCAAAAAATAATTTACATGTTATTTATGCAATACTTATTTATAATTTAATTCGTAAATATCCAAGATGAAAACATCAGCATTATTGTATTAGATTCATGCGATGATCGTTTTTAAACCTGTGATTATTTCTTTTCTTAAATTTTACTATGCATTTTTAGGACACAAGAAAGTAAAGTTCACTCTATTTTCTTGCTTCATCTCCAAGTTAACTGTAATGTTTTAAAAATCGGGTAGGAATTAGGATCAATCGATTCAACCAGTCAAATCATCGGCCTTTTCACTTAAGTTCCTATCTGGTTCTAACCATGATTCAATACTGGTTCAACTTCTAAACCATGAATCGGTAATTTTCGATCTTTGATCGTGATTCAACACTAGATCAACCCTTAAAACACTTTTCCTTTTCAATTATCGATCTGGGTTTTTAAAGCACTGGGTAATTGAGAATCAGAGGGCTCAGTTTGGCATTGACAACAAAGAATCAAACTTTTTTTATTATAACAGAAGTCAAGAAAACAGAAATACAAGAGAGTATATTTAGGGACATTTTTGTATTTGTGCTGTTGCCTTTACTTATATATATTGGTATATATATATATATATATATATATCAACTCTCTCGATAATAATATGAATCTCTTTCATAATAGCGAGTTCATTAGATTGAGAGCCTCATGTTGGCTCTTGGAATCCCATCAGGCCTCATAGAACCAATCTCTGGCTTGTGAAGAGTTGAATCAATACCAGTCTTGTTCACAAAACAGTACTCTGGGCCTTGCCAATTTGTGTCCTCAAGAACCGCCCCCACTTCGAATGTCATCACATGTGCAGTCCTTCCTGTACATAATTAGGGAAGAAGATGAGGTGATTGGTTATTTTATTTCCACACCAAGTAAACCATATATCAAGGACAGAAAGCTTATATATGGAAGAGAGAGGAGAGAGAAGGAATAAGGTTTATAACTAACTCATTAACATTAAACTAATTAGAGACTTCCTTATCAGAATGATGGCTCTGGCATCTTCCATCTAGCTTTGTCTCTGTGTGGGTGTAAAGATCAGCTCTCAATCATGTAGATATTTTTCGATTACATGTGTCCAGAAGAAGCAAAGTGATACGATCAGCATCGGTTTATAACAAATTTGGAGATGGTACTTAAAGCGACATGTGCCTTGCCCTGCACCATTAAATGGGTCTTTTGGGTTGGAGCTATATGTTATTGGATTTAGTATCTATCGTTATTCTAACTATTGAGAAGCGAAATATATAGCGGAAAAAGGATTCTTAATGCTTCAAGAAGAGTTCGGAGTAGAGCAAACCCACCTATTAGGTCGATCTTTTTGGATTGGGTTCGGAAATTATTAACTTATCGAGTATGCTTCCACAATCTGTTATTGTGTGGGATATTACATCTAAATTATATATCAAATCAATTAAGTGCTCTCCCACTCTCTAATATCAACTTTCTCTTTAGCTCTGTCATTGTCTCCCAAGACACCAAGCAATCAATACAATATTATACACAGGCAGCTGCCCTCCAAATATTTCTCCTTCCTCTCCCCTAAACTTGACATGCTGCTTGTTATCACTTCAACCAATGTTTTCTGAACAACCCAAAAGCAAACCATCATATATAGACCACCTTGGATACAGGAAACTAATGAAAGAACATTAATTATAAGCAATTTGAACAATAAAGCAACAGGTGAATATTTCCATTCGTTCCACCTGCTTAAAAGTATCTGATTCGTATGTTGAGTGTTAAATGTTAAATAAGGAGAAAGAAAAAAAGGGTTTCAGGTTCAGTACAAGCAAAATGCAAACATTTTATTACAATATATTAAACTGATGCTCAAAATCATGATTCATATAAACAATCTCCTTATAAAGTCATGAGTTGAATAAAAAAAGATAAATCTTTATCAAAAGAAAAAAAAAAGCTCATTCTCATCACTTTGGATCCCGGCAGTCATTTCTGATTATGACAATGATTCAATCAAAATTAACAAATCCAAACACAAACCCACAAACAAATCAAACCACAAAATAAAACAACAAAATTACCAGTGTAAAATCCTTATTACACAGGCCTTCTAGACAGCATCTTCATAGTACGAAATGAAATCCACCTTCTCCCAGACATTGCAGAGAAACCCATCGACGTTTTCCTGACCCCAAATATGGATTAGCTCCGTCAGGCCAATTAGGAACGAAGGATCCCACCTCGAGCTGGGCCAAAATCAACACCTCTTGGGGGCATCCAATGTGTAGACAAACGAAGTTCCATTGTTCCATTCAAGGTCGTATACAACCTCCCCAAGCTGATCCTGCATTATGTTGAAGTTTCTACCGTTCGGCCAGTCGTACCAGAGATCGATTATTTCAGGAAACGCCGCTGTAGTTCGCCAAGCGAAGAATCGGAGTGGAATTGAAGCGGCCATGGAGTTGGAGTTGGGACTGTGGATTTGGTTGATGAGACTGAGAAGCAGACGGAGAGAGTGAGGAAGACGAAGACGATAGGGGTGTGTTTGGCTGCAGGTGCGATCCTGGACGCCATCGGTTTGTTCATTCTCCCTCTCAGTGTCTGAAGCATGGCGGGCACTGGGGAATGTGTGCCATATTACAATGTACTGTGTACGATTTTTTTTTAAGGGGAGTGTTTGGAAGGTGGGTGATGTTAAGCCGAGGTGGTTTCGGGACCGTTTGGCAACGGATGTATGTATAATATAATTAGACAAGGAGCAGGCTCTTGAACTCCGCCACCTAAAACTTAATCCAATCTTACCTTATTGATTGTTGAAGACGGATATTTATGGCCTCGATGTTTTTGGAAACTATTTTTTAGAATAATTTTTTTAAATATAAAAAACAAATATAATTTTTGTATTATCTAAAAATTGTTTTGGTTTATTAAATTTAATGTTTTATGTATTCAACTTCTTATTTTTTATAACAATCAAAAAGAAACTAAATGTATTTTTTTGTTTTCAAAACAAAAAACAAGCTCTTAAGTTTCGAGACTCACTTGTTTTTTATGATAAAAAAAAGCCTCAAGACTGTAATTTTATAAAAGCAATTGAATAAAAATTCATAATAATCTTTGAAACTAATATTTATAGTAACATCCATGAGGTATTTTACATTCAAATTCTTGAATGTATAGTATTGATACATATTTTGGCTCAATCTTCAAAGTTAGTATTAGTAACATCTTAAATTTAACCACCAAAACAAATTCTTAAATATATAGTATCACTACCTCTTTTTTGGCTAGACAAGTTGTTGATGATGCTAATCATATATATTCAAATCTTAAGAAAACTTAACAAATATCCAAAACAGTATTTTCAGTCCTACTAAACCATTGCCTAAAACCATACATTAAGCATTAATTATTAAGAATTTGCTTGAATGTCCACATCCAGTCATTTTTATAATATCATTAGAATATCCTTCAAGCTGACTCTACTCTTTCAAAACATACTATTAAGATAGAATTACCAAACAACTCTTACTATCGCAAACAATCCATACGATGAAGAAATGAAATTGAAATGAAATTGTTTCATAGTTTACATTTTGTTATAAATTACGGAAGCTTTGATGATCAATACGATGAATTCTAGAACATGAAGATAAAAAAATCAAAATAAAAATGCATAAAAAGTTTTAACGTGGTTTGACCAGGTATGTTTTAAATCGACGGATGAGAAACTCATTTACGATGCCCCAAAAACGCGTAGAATAAGATTGAAATATTAAAGTATTACGACGATTAGGAAAAATCCTTGTGCTCGCATAAAAGCATGATATCTTGCAATCTTGAGAAAATGCACTGCATCAAAACATAATCTTTTAAACGCCCATCTCTGTGGCGCGAAAACTCTCATGCTTTATCTTTATGACTATAATATTTATAGGATAATCTAAGATTCATATTATATAAAGAAACTAATATTACAAATAATATAATAAATGAAATTATCTGCTATAAAATATTATTTATAAAATGATTAATATAAATAGGAATTTGAGATATGTCTCATGATACAGCGCTTTGATCGAATTATCGCATCTTGATAAGAGAGTGTCGGCTCCTTTGAGCTGAAATTCTTTTATCTTTTCATCTTACGTTAGCCGTGTCTTTTGTTCTTACAAATAATCTCTTGACTAGAGCTTTATAATACCATTTATTAAAAGTGCGGAAGTTTTGATGAAACTGATAATATTGAATTGACACCTAAAAAGATAAATCATTATAAAAGCATGAGAGGTTTTAACATGGTTTGATCGAATTATCTTTGTCTGAGGGCAGGAGGTATATTTCTATATTCAACGACGTAAAGAAACAGATTGATTATCAAAGTATTATGATAGTTATGAAAAATGTGAAATAGTAAAATCACCAAAACAGGATCTTATGGCATCATTGAAAATCTGTATATCAAAACTACCAATCTCTGTGCCACATACCTACTGTATAAATCTCTTTTCTAACTAGTGACCATAATATTTATAGAATAGTGTAAATCTTTCTTATATTATAAGGAAAAGCCCAATAAAAATAATATAACAACTATGAATTATCCTATAAAATATTATTTACAAAAATGAATTAATACTAAATAGGAATTTGAGACATATTCTAACAACCTCCACCTTTGATCAAATTCAATCATCTTTGCCACAGTAATTGACACTTGAAATTTCTTTTCCTGCTATAAATGGTAGCCGGTAACCTTTTGTTCTTTCAAACCATCTTTGGCTTTGAAGGCTATGATCTGTTCTGTTATGAATCGCGGAGAGCACGATGAATAACATCACCATGAATTAATATACAAGATAAATAAATCATCATAAAAATGCATTATAGATTTTAATGCGGTTCGACAGTGCCTCTGCCACCTACATTCAGGATGAGAGAGGAGTATCATTTAATGTAGAAAACCTGAAGAATAAGATTAAAATGTCAAAGAATATTATGCTTATTGGGAAAAAATGTGTCATAAAGCAATAGGATGTGGAAATACCATAGAAAATATCTCATAAAACTCTGATCTCTCAAAACTCTTGTCTGCCTTGTACCGATTCTCTCCATAACTTTTCTCTTGTGTGAAATTTATAGGGATAATCACTGCAAAGCTTTCACTTATTTTATAAAGGAAACCTAATATTATAATAATATATATGAGATATGAATTATTCTATAAATATTATTTGTAAAATAAAATTCGTAATAAGAGATTTAAGATGATGTAATTTAAAAGCAAGGCGTATGGGCCCTTCAGGAGAACCCTGAGTACGGATTGAGGTTGTAAGCAGGCTGTTAAAAGCAGCGCAGAACGGCACGACTGGCAGACCCGGTTGTCATCGAGCGAATGCCACGGGGCGACTGAGCATCACGTAAATCAAATCCGTCTATTGCGATAAGGAAGTAGGACGAATTGTGGGATAACATTCTCCCAGTGTCTTGTGTCGGCGGCTGATAAGGAAAAGAAATTATGCCATGAATGAAAGTGTATACGCGTTAATTGAAGAAAAACATCTACTATAATGCAGGTCACCTATGGTGAAGATGCATGAAAAATTATATTTTCAAGCGATTGAATCTTTACCCCATAGGAAATGACGCGTATCGGAGGCAGCGGGCGAGCCCGTCGATCCTCTTGTTTCTGTACGGAGAGTCCAGCGTCCGAGCGTGAGGGCCGGCCCGGCTGACACGCTCCGGCCCGATTCAGGTTGAAAAAGGCATCATCGGTTGAAGCGCGGAATGCGACGGAACGACAGTTCCTTTACAAATAAAGCTGATCTCTCAGTAACTGATGGTATCAACTCGGAATACAAGCAGGAGCCACGCCAATCCCCCAAGGATGCAAGACCAGCAAGGCAACTCAAATAGCCGACCTCCTGCAGGCGCGCTGGAAGCGTATACACGGGTAACATGGCCGAGATGGAGGCACTTTGTCTGTGACCAACAGCTTGATAAGGGAGTGGGCGGCTCACCGGGGGCGATGCAATGCCGCGGGAGTACGACAGGACTGGGAAGGCCCGTAACACCACCCCTCGGGAAGGCTTGGTGCCTGCTCGGCCCTCCAGGGAGCCGGGATGAGGGCGGGGTGCGGCGAAATTTGGGGCGCGGGCCTCACTGAGCCGGGGAGGAGCCTTGAGTGATGCTCGGAACAGCCCGGAGACCGATGAGGCAGGCCCCCTCCTCGGTGAGAGGGAATGGGGAGCGATCGTGGACCGAGTTCAAGGGCATCGATAGGGCTCGACCACATAAAGGAAGTCGGTAAGGGTGAGCTTGGACCTATGGACAGCACCACAGTTGCGAAGCAGCCCCAGGTCCACCGTTCCTTATTGCAGGAATTCTCATTCCCCCTTCCGACAAAGTTCTAGGATCTTTGTAGATAGAAGCGTTAAGATGGAGCAGAAGGGATCGAAAGTCAACCATCTTAATACCTACGAGAATCAGGATGGGCATGGATATCGAGACTCATATGGTGCGAGCCTTTGCTATCAGCTGAAGGCCGGTGGCTGGTTTAATGGGCTCCCCTTTACGTAGGTCGGTCTCTTCATTTCTTAGAGAACTCTCCATCGCATTCATCTCCCACTTCGTTGAATTTAGAACATACGGGAAGAAGCGCTCCAATGCGAGCCTGAAAGCGAGGTCTTATGTCGAGAGGTTCAGCCTTGAATCGTGCAAAGTAGATCATTCGGGCGAGAAGTTCGCCCGTCCGCGCGCGTGTCGCCGCATTTGGGAGTACCGGTCGAAAGACTTGTGTTTCCATCTGAAAGAATCCCCAGTGCAGCAAGGCGAGAAGTGCTGCCTTCGGCAGTACGTGGCGAAGAAACCTCATATCCCGAAAGGCTCTTGACCCGCAGGAGAAAAGTAGGAATGTGAAAGCGAGGAGCGAAGCCACAAGAGCGAGGCAGAGAGATCCCGAGGAGGCGGAGGCGATCCTCGAAGGCGAGGGGAGGTCGGCGGCAGGACCACCTGACTGAGGTTATGACAGTGGTATTCCTGCCTCGGTTCACCCCACGGCCGACCCACGGTATCACGGGTCGCTGCGCGTGAGTCTGACATGAAAAAATTCACGAGATGACATCTGGGCCAGGGGCGGATCCAGCGAAGAGAGATAACAGAATGCGCGGTTTCCATAGGGACCGGGCATGTGCGTGAGTGCATGTCACCATTTCAGGAAGAAGCCGGAATACGTTGACGAGGGTATCTTGTGCCTTCCGCGCCACCTCACGAAGAGTCGAGATTAAACGCAACCACCACCACCTCGGCCGGTGGCTCCCCAGAGTCGACACCGACTGTGGCGGCCGGGAAATCCATTATCGTATGATCTCGGGAGGATTTGCGGGGAGGTGGGGTCACGCTTTCGAGAGGAAGGCTCATTTGAAGTAGCATCGGGTGAGAGAGGTGATGGGAGGTATAGCGGTGTCGGAAACTCTCACGACTCGACACCGCCGTAGCCTTCCTGCAGTTCAGACACGGGTAATGTCTTGCCTCAAGCGACCCTTTGGTGATAAGGCGGGTTGCCGTGCAAAAAAATCCATGTCAGAGTCATTTATTAAAGCGGTGGAGCTCTGATAAAACATCATCTTTACATCGACGTAAAGATGATGATGGGCATCGGAAGGGAGAAGCTGGAACCAGTCAACACCCACCTGCGAGGATTCTCGGGAGAAAAAGTGCTACCTTTGTGGTCAATACAGTTAGTGCTCACTTTGGGAGACCCCTGTCGCAGAGTGACAACGGCCGGTAAGATTTCTCCTTAGTGGATCTTCGACATAATGTGTTGTCGCGGACCTCTCTGACATACGTAAAGTACTTATTTATCGCATGGTGATCAAGTTTCCTACCACAAACGGAGTAGAATGTGAGAGACAGCAGCTAGGGAGTGTTACTCGCATGATGAAATAGCGATCGATAGCATATCGTGGGCGAGCTCGATATGTTGTGGCCCAGGCGTGGCGTTATGACCGCGTGCTCAACGCGACTTCCGATGACGCGCGCGTTGTGTCTTTGTTAGGTCTGAAGGGGTTTAGTCGGGGGCGAATAAGAGAGCATCGGTTAGTTTCAAGCCCGCAGAATGGTTAATCGTGATAAGTGAAGGTCATGAAAGACTCTATCGTGACTATTTGCTACCCCTTGTGTATATGAAAGTTTTTTTTTTGAAGAACATCAGAGATAAAGTGGAGTCCTCTTTTCTTCGAATTGTAAATGAGTTGAGCAGTCAGAATCATGCTTCATGTGAACGGATGTCATTGGAGGTTCTCGGTTTGTCATCCTTTCAAAAGATAACAGTTGTTTATAGAATTCTTGCTTGGAACATCGTGGTGTGGATGAATACATCGAGGTGGAAGCATTGCCATAGAAGTGCGAGAAGGTTTGTGAAGAATTTGTTATTGCAATGTTTGACCATTCTAAGGTCTGAGCAATATCGATATTCTTTCGATTCTTCTGAAACGGGAACAGCGTGGCTTTCTGGCATGTCAACGAGTGATTGTATGCAGTGAAGTGGAAAAAATTGTCTACGGCGTGGCAAGGTATGTATCACGGTCATTGTCATGAGCTATGAAACAATCATTTTATTGTGGCATCTCCCAAGATCTTTGGATATGGCGTGCATTCTTTAGATACACCTAGTTCATTGAATGACATAAATGTTTTAGATAGGTCCCCTGTTTTTACATTATTAGCAAATGGTCATGCTCCTCCTATCAACTATATAATTAATGGTTATGAGTATAAAATAGGGTATTATCTAGCTGATGGTATTTATCCAAACTGATCGACATTTGTAAAAACATTTTCGTGTCCACAATGTTTGAAGAAAAAACAATTTTCTAAAGCACAAGAGTCAGCAAGAAAAGATGTAGAGCGGACATTTGTGGTACTTCAAGCCCGTTTTGCAATTGTCGTGGACGGCTGTTTTGGGATGAAGAAACACTTGCGAGATATTATGAAGCGTGCATAACAATGCATAATATAATGGTCATTGAGACCCGAAGGAGGCTGGTAACAAAGTGATGCAAATGCACTGTAGAAAGCGTCACATGCGTATACGCACGAGAATTAGAAGACTTCATACAAACTCATTGCTCCAGTCCGGGGGCAGTGTTACAAATTCTCATTCTTGATTAGATCTTATTGAGCGCATTTAATGAACGACATGACGGTAATAACCTCTATCAATTTCAAGTTGAAGTTATGGCCTCAATTCAATTTCAATTTCATGTTGTATTTTAATTCCAAATTTCAATTTCATGTTGTATTTTAATTCCAATTTCAATTTCATGTTGTATTTTCAATTCAAATTTCAATTTCAAGTTATATTTTCAATTCCAATTGCAATATAATAAATAATGACTACAAATTAAAAAAATAATAGTAATAAATACGACTAAAAATTAAAACCCGCTTTTTCATAACCTCATCTTCGAGTTATTTACAAATATGTTGCGAGAAATTGGAGTCCCATGCAGTGATATCGGTTCATGATTTCATCTCATTTGCATTTAATTCTTCGCGCTTGTCTTTCTTCAATTTAGCTGTTACGATGTTGCTCGATCTTTATCTCTGTTGAGCATAAATTTTGTCGTGTCGCTCAACTTTTGTCGTTCCACTTCCATTCTTTCATTCCAGTGGTGATGATCTAGTGATCTTTCAACATCGGTTTGCTTCTCTTTGTTTTTAAGTTGTTTCTTCGAAGCCTTTTTGCCCAATGGCCTATCGAGGTTGGGAGTGGACGAGGGTTGATGTCATCCCTAAATATGGAGTTGAATAGCGAGTTCGAACATGAGTTGGTCGTGGACTACCCGAGTTGAATGAGTTTTGCTCTCTTATTCTGGTCGATTCTCCGGTCCGTTCCATTTCCATTTTCAATATATTCCAACAATGCTCGTATTGAAATGGTTTTCAAATATCTTAGCAAACATTTCTTTTGCTTCATCCACGAAAAACATGTAAATTATTAGGTTAATAGTTCAAATATCAAATCATACTACAATTAATAAATTAAAAGTTTATATCTTACATTATTTTGCTCGGCGTGTCCACTTTGTCGGAGTCTTTCAATTTGACTATAGCCAGACAAATTTCTTTGCATTTGCATTGCTATATCGATCCAGCGACTTTTAATAGAAAGATTGAAGCAGCTCTTCACTGATTGCCTCCATAAAGTTCTAAGTATTGCAATATTCTTTGCCAATGCACCACCTTGTTGTTCATTACATTAATTGCATGTTGCTCGTATTAAGTCATGCGGGCAACGATTAATTTATCTTGATACGAAAGTTCTTTGTCCTTTGCGATTTTCTTAATCTTGGGCGACTTCATTTTTGTACTAAGCGCCCGAAATCGTTGCTGCGAGATAGTATCATCCTTATCTAAATCGGTGTGGATTCATAAACAAATCGGTTAAGAACGAGTCATATGCAAATCCGCTCTACAAAAAAAAAAAAAAAAATCTAATCAATTTAAGAATAGGCAATTTATAAAGTATACAAATAAATCTATCAATTATAAAATTTATAATCAATTTAAAGAATGAACAATTTATCAATTAAAAAATTATTAATTTATCAATTTAAATTTAAAAAATCAATTTGTCAATTTAAAGAATGACGATTTATAAAGTATACAAGCATCTTATCGATTATAAAGATTTATAATGATTTAAAGAATTAGATTTATCGATTTTAATTTAAAAATCAAAATTTCAATTTAAAGAGGCAAGCAGTCTTTCCTTCTTTCTTTTCTTCCCTATTCCTCCTTTCACGAGCATGACTTTTACGCGCAGCTGGCAATGAGGGCTAATCTCTTAGTCTTCCATGCTTTTCTTTCGCCCCATAACCGCCATAAGCTCTTTCTTCCCTCTTGCTCCCATTTTTTAAACGGCTTTATAATGACAACAAGGGCTAGGATTCGACACCTACTTGATTACAACGACAACAAGGAAATTTTGGGGTTCGAGGGGAAGTTGGGGTTTAGGGGCCCGAGTTTGGCCAGGATTAATTAAGTTCACTTTCCACTTGAATCTCTGTATTTTTATAGAAATTGAAATTGAATATAGCAGTTGAGATTCTTGTTAGCCTTAATTTATTTTGCATCCTCTGGTCTCTCCCATGAAGTTGCCAAATATGGCACCAAACCACGGATGACATTTTGCCACCTCGTGCCATGCTCCAGTTGGAGGCTTTTGCATTTTGTGATTTAGATATTATTTTTGCTTGATTATGTGGATGTCTTTTGATAGCGATAACATTGGGGATTGCTCTTAACTACAATGTTTTAAAAACCGGGTAGGAATTAGGATCAATTGATTCAACCAGTCAGATTATTTGCCTTTTCACTTAAGTTCCTATCCGGTTTGACTATGATTCAATACTGATTCAACTTCTCAACCATGACTCGGCAACTTTTGATATTTGATTGTGATTCAACACTAGATCAACCCCTAAACACTTTTTGAGTTCAATTACCTATATGGGTATTTAAAGCACTAGGAAATTGAGAAGGGAACAAAATTTCAGAGGGCTCAATTTGCCATTGACAACAAAGAAGCAAACTTTTTTTTATTATAACAGAAGTCAATAAAACAGAAATACAAGAGAATATATTTAAGGATTCATTTTATTGGCTTTATGCTATTACCGTTTTGTCCTTACATTGGTATATATATATACCTCAACTCTCTCAATAATAATATAAATCTCTTTCATAATAGTGAGTTCAATAGATTGAGAGCCTCATGTTAGCTCTTGGAATCCCATCAGGCCTCATAGAACCAATCTCTGGCTTGTGAAGAGTTGAATCAATACCAGTCTTGTTCACAAAACAGTACTCTGGGCCTTGCCAATTTGTGTCCTCAAGAACCGCCCCCACTTCGAAAGTCATCACATGTGCAGTCCTTCCTGTACATAATTAGTGAAGAAGATGAAGGTGATTGGTTATTTTATTTCCCACACCAAGTAAACCATATATCCAAGGACAGAGAAAGCTTATATATATGGAAGAGGAGAGAGAAGGAATAAGTTATAATTAACTCATTAACATTAAACCAAAGAGAGACTTCATATAAGAATGATGGCTCTAACATCTTCCATCTAAGCTTTGTCTCTGTGTAAGATTGTAAGATCAGCTCTCAATCATGTAGATATTTTGATTCTATGTGTCCCGAAATGAGTGTCTGATCGCATTGGTTTCGTAAGAAATTTTGGAGTGAAATGCTTAAATTTGACATGTTACTACACTATTAAGTAGGTCTTTGGGTTAAGAACCTGCTTACATTAAGAATTTGGTGTCTATCATTGTGCTTAAATTGAAACGAATATGTAAGCGGGAAAAGTTCTTTTATGCTCTGAAGGTTTGGTGAGCATGCTTCTTTGGGATGTCTTGATGAACCAGCCTGTAGGCCGGTCTTTTTGGATTGGGTTGAGGTATTAACTTATCGGCGGGTATTATCCACAATCTGTTATTGTGTGGGATATTACATCTAAATTATATATCAAATCAATTATGTGCTCTCCCACTCTCTAATATCAACTTTCTCTTTCGCTCTGTCATTGTCTCCCAAGACACCAAGCAATCAATACATTATAAACAGGCAGCTGCCCTCCAAATATTTCTCCTTCCTCTCCCCTAAACTTGACATGCTAACTTGTTATCACTTCAACCAATGTTTTCTGAACAACCCAAAAAACAGAAACCATCATATATAGACCACGGATCTGAAACTAATGAAGAACATTAATTATAAGCAATTTGAACAATAAAGCAACAGGTGAATATTTCCATTCATTTGCCTATCATGTCTGATTCGTGTGGTAGAGTATTCAATATTTAAATAAGGAGAAGAGGGGTTTCGGGTTTGAGTCTCAATAAGTACTAAACATTTTATTACAATATATTAAACTGATGCTCAAAATCATGATTCATAAGAAATTTGGAAAGCCCATTTCCTGTCTCAGGAAAATATAAACAATCTCCTTACAAAGTCATGAGTTGAATAAAAAAAGAAAAATCTTTATCAAAAGAAAAAAAAGTTCATTCTCATCACTTTGGATCCCGGCAGTCATTTCTGATCATGACAATGATTCAATCAAAACTAACAAATCCAAACACAAACCCACAAACAAATCAAACCACAAAGAAATAAAACAACAAAATTACCAGTGTAAAATCGCCAATGAACAGGCCTTCTGGTGACGACATCTTCATAGTACCAAATGAAATCCACCTTCTCCCAGACATTGCAGAGAAACCCATCGACCTTTCGGCCCAAATGGTTAGCTCCGTCGAGCCAATTAGGGCGAAGGATCCCCACCTCGAGCTGAGCCGTCCAACACCTCTTGGGGGCATCCAATGTGTAGACAAACGAAGTTCCATTGTTCCATTCAAGGTCGTATACAACCTCCCCAAGCTGATCCTGCATTATGTTGAAGTTTCTACCGTTCAATGATGTACCAGAGATCGATTATTTCGAGGTAGTTCATGAAAGAGAATCGAGTGGAACAGGCGGCCATGGAGTTGGGTTGGGTTGGGTCTGTGGTTGGTTGATGAGGACTGAGGAGCAGACGGAGAGAGAGTGAGGGAAGACGAGACGAGACGAAGACGAAGACGATAGGGGTGTGTTTGGCTGCAGGTGCGATCCTGGACGCCATCGGTTTGTTCATTCTCCCTCTCAGTGTCTGAAGCATGGCGGGCATTGGGAAATGGCCAATGGCCATATTATAATGTACTGTGTACGATTTTTTTTAAGGGGGGTGTTTGGATGGTGGGTGATGTTAAGCCGAGGTGGTTTCGGGACCGTTTGGCAACGGATGTATGAATAATATAACCAGACAAGGAGCAAGCTCTCCATCTCTTCCACCTGAAAGTTAATCCAATCTTACCTTTTTAATTGTGGAAGATGGATATTTAGGGCTTTTTGATTGATGTTTTTAAAAACATTTTAGAAACAATTTTTTAAATACAAAAGACAAATACCATTTTACAGGTTTCTTAATATCGTTATGGTTTCTTAGAATTTAGTGTTTTTATATTTTTTCGTATTTAACTTTAGAAACAGATAAAGGAATCAAACGTGTTCTTTTTATTTTCAAAACAAAAAACTGTTTAAAAAAAAAACATTATAACCAAACAAGCTCTTAAGTTTCGAGACTCGGTTGTTTTCTATGATAAAAAAACCGAGGAACTATAATCTTATAAAAATAATTGAATAAGATCCATAACCAATCTTCAAAATTAATATTTGCAGTAACATCTAGGTATTTTACCATCAAATTCTTGAATGTATGAGTATTGATACATTTTTTTGGCTCAATCTTCAAAGTTAACATCTGAAATTTAATCACCAAAACCCAATTCTTAAATATATAGTACCACTACACCTTTTGTAGACAAGTTCTTTTTTTCAGCCAGACAAGTGTTGACTAAAAGCTATCCATATATTCAATCTTAGGAAAACTTAAAAATATCCTTGTCTTTTTGTGCCCATACCAACCTATTATTACGATTCACCTTCAATCTCTAAATTAGAAAAAAATAGTATTTTCGATTGCTACTACACCGTTTCTTAAAGGGAGAAATATGTTTTGAGATGGTTTATTTGAAAATAAAGATAAATGATGCAAAGTATTTACAATTTAGGTCTAGTCGTGCATTTGACCAAAAAATGGTGTCTTTGAGGAACAAAAGACATAATTGGGCAAGCAATGCAAAAGCGCCTACAAATGATTATTAAGTTAATTGTCTGATGAAGTGCTGAAACATTACTTGTGTTTGTGTAATGTTTGTCATACAACCTCATTTATTCGTAGTACTAATCCTAATAATACGTAGGTACTACATCAATATGCATTAGGTACTACATTAACAGTTTCAAGTACTACACCTTAATGGAAGATATACAAACCCATTTCTTATCATCATGATCAATACTAGTTCTCATCCCTTTTTTACTTCATAAAGTACATGAATTATAGTTGCATCCCTGGATGTAGAATGAAATGAAACATATACATGAAAGTTAGGGAATCTTACTTTGTGCTAAGATTAGGTCCTTATGGGAAAATTGGAAAATTGGGTGTTGTGCGGATAGGGTCCCTAAACCCCTATTTATCACGTTTTGCTGTCCAAAAACTCAGTTTTCATCCCATTTATATTTCATGAAATGCATGAATTATATTTGGACTCCTCGATAGAGAATCAAAGTAAGTATGTATGTGAAATGTTTGGGAATTCATACTTCAAGTGAGCATGAGGTCCTTAACTAGGGGAAAAAATTGTAACCAGGTTATCTATAGTAATGTTTAGGTAAAAATAAACTCAAACCCTTTTCCATATGACCTAAATTACGGTACTACTTTAAGCCATATTTTAGTAAACTAATGTAATGGGAATTATTACGCTACAGTATCGGTCTTACCTTAATAGAAAGATGCTAAACCCTTATTCTACGTTTCTTGTCAAAGCCGGTTTTCATCCCATTTATATTTATAATGAAATGCATGAATTATATTTGGACTCCTTATGATGGAGAAACAGTAGCTTGTATGTGAAATATTGGAGCTATTCATACTTGAGAGTGATCATGTGGTCCTTAGCTAGGGGAAAAAGTTGTAACCAGGTTATTTGTAGTAATGTTTAGGTAAAAATAAACTCAAACCCTTTTCCCTATGACCCAAGTGCACAGGTATTACTTTAATATATTTCAAGTAATACCTTAATGTAATGTAGGTACTACCTTACAAGTATGAGCTACCTTAATAGAAAGTCCCTAAACTCCTATTTACCACGTTTTGTTGTCCAAAAACTCAGTTTTCATCCCATTTATATTTCATGAAATGCATGAATTATATTTGGACTCCTCAATGGAGAACCAAAGTAAGTATGTATACATATGAAATGTTTAGAATTCATACTTGATGAGAGCATGCGGTCCTTAGCTAGAGGACAAAGTTGTCACCAGGTTATCTGTAGTAATGTTTAGGTAAAAATAAACTCAAACCCTTTTCCCTATGACCCAAGTGAATAAGTACTACTTTAATATATTTCAAGTGCTACTTTAATGTAATACAGTGAAGGGTTTATTGGGAGCGACACGATGCGGATATACAAAAAAATCGAATAAACCCGTCCAAGGACCCAGTAGCATCAGCGGTTACATAACAAGAGAAGGGTGTAGGATTATCTTGTGTCGGTTCAGACTAGTGGTTGAAGTGACTTTGGGCCAGTGGGAGACACCAAGTCACTGGGTTAGCTCTAACGATATCCACACGAAGAGTGAAGCCAGATAACCTCGAGCAAGCGGTCACCGCAGCGAATTAGGGTCTTTAGCCTAGTCCCGATCCAAAGAGGAAGCCAAAACCCGGGTCTCTCAATCTCTTGAACACTTTCTTTGGAGATGAGAGAACACACTTGGCTTTTCTCATGAACTCTCTTTTCTCTCAAAAGGAGCAACAACCATTAGGGTTTTCCATAGCATTCTATTTATAGGAAAACTCCATCATGTCAAATGACCAAAATGCCCCTCCTTTCACAAGTAATGATAGAGGAAGCAGCGTCACTGTGCGTTATGGCGAGTTAAGCGACCAATGGCGTGAAGTCTGAAACCAGAATATTATCTCTTTAAGTGATGGCTTCGAACAGGGATTCTAATCCAGTGACATTTCGTGTCATGAGAATTAACTCCCTCATATTTGGATCACATCGAATCAGTTTCTCATCAACCCCACTCTTCACAAGTGTGTGAGCCATTAAGTTTCGGTTATGTTGGCCACTTGATTCAACTATTGAATTGCCTTAGTCAATTGGTATCTAAGAAAGCGTAGCATTGATTGTGGGAGGTCAGTAGTCGACTACGTACCCTTCCCATAGACAAAATCGGTGCGATTCATCCTTTCTGCCCAATTATACCCTACTTGGTTGAGCATAAACAATTGTGTAGCTCTCCCACTAGGTAGCTATACCACACCTAGTGATGACTTTATCTTGTCCCAGTTCATCACTCGACCTTTATGCACTTGAAGACCTCCCTCAAAGAGACACTGGCGGAGATTCACAGTGTGGATTCCCCTGGGGCCTTAGGTATACTCCTGCTGTTGGGGTGCGAATCCTTTGTTGGCTACTCCAGTGCTCAGAGACACCTCAAGCCCATACCCGATCCTTATCCAGTGAGCGACCCTTAAGGGGTAACGTGGATTAGTCGAATGCGGTCGGCATCCAGGAGTGTCCTTGAGCACCTCAAGTCTAGGATACTTGCACCATTGCCTATGATGAGACAATCATCTACATTTAAATAGATGATCCATATGATTGTCTCATTATAGGTCTCCGATAATGCTACTCTTAGCAAGCATCCACACACCAACTCAGATCAACTCTTGATCACAGTTTATAAGATCTACTTCTTGATCTAATCAAGGAGTTTGACGTATCAGTAATATGGGATCCAACGATGTCGATCTTGTTGATCCACATGACTAGGGATAATTTAGACACTAACATAATTGCACATGATAGGAATCTTATTATCATGATGCCATCATGATTTCCTTCATGCTATGTTATTTATCATGGACTTCATTAATTCGATTAAAGATTTTTTTTTCAATTCAACGTATGAATATCAATTAGAAGAAGCTTTTCTGTATTAAATATGTTGTGCGTACAATGGCTTGGTAATGGTGATTCCCTTTAGATCTCTAACAAACTCCAGCGCACTAAAATAATCGCCTTGTTTCTCATACCATAGGCTAGAACATGTGATTCGTACTTCTTTTGGGAAAGTGGCTTAGTCAATGCTTAATAAAACCTGGATGATAATATATATAAAATTGCATACACACATTCAGGCATGAAACGAATAGTAACATAGCACATAGAAAAGAGAAACATAATTCCACATAATAGTATAGCATTTTTTTACCAAAACTTCTAGAAAGCATGCCACATAGTTCATAATACATTGATTAACAAAAAGAAAACACAAACCAAATGGAATGTGTATGACAGTTCACTAATATGAAAATCAGCAACATTAATCATGCCAATTGATTTTTGCAAGAGTTTTTATTGTCTGGAGTCGTAATGCGTCGTGGCTTGATAAGCGGTCCGTTTTATCTTGAAATTGTGACTCAATGAGCTTTTTTCTTGGTCTTCTAGGAGGCCTTTTAACGGAGGGTGGCTTTAAAGAGAATAATACATTTCCTATGACATCTCGAACAACACCATCGTCTTGGACTTTTGGCATGTCTTGTGTCTCAATACCATGAAAAGTGCATAAGTATACCAATTGTTGTGCTGAGGATTTGAAGATTTCATCAACAAAATATGTGACATTTTGCCCTATGGAGAGTAAAGCTGCATGCCATGATCACATGGAATGCACGACATTTGCCAACCCACGACGTATGCATGATTGTTCCTTAATGTCTACGTTCGGCGCTCATCGCTTCTGAATATAGCATAAAGGTTTCCATGAATGGTGCAATGAATCAAACCTCCTTTACAATATTAATTTTTTGCTTTCTCTTTAATTTTATTTATTACCGCTTCATGCATTTTGACTGCGGCTTTATGCTGAGCGAGCATTGCACTGACCTAGTCATGTTCGATGTGAAGCTACAAATGGGTGATGTGGATTCATTTCTTAACCCGAGCATTGAAAGACTCAACGGATGGTAGTCATTTTTCTCATCTTTTCTTGGGAATTTCGACATGGCTGATGCACCGAGGGTTCATTTGCTCGATCATGCGACCCGATGATTAGTTATACTTTACCTTGATTCAAACATGTGATAATTGTAATCGGTCTCCAACCTTGCACCGGCAATTTATCTAACCATTCAAGTGCATTTTCCTTCCCCTTGTTCCCTTTTATGTTATGCTTATTAAAATAGCTACTAAAGTTCTCCTTCAAGTGACGATAACAATAAACATGGTTCTCTGCTCCAAAAATTTTAGGTACACTACGAAGAAGGCAGGATGCTGTCAGATGGCCGACAACCTCCTTCTCCCCAATAAATTTCTTTAGAATACGCGAAAACCATGACTGACCATCATAATTCTCAGGAGCTCATAACTCCGCGCGCTAATGGAAACATGTTGTCATTGGCTTCATAAGATAGCAGAGAATAAGGCACCACCATAGAACTACTCATGTAAATCAGTCAATGGCAATGATTGGTCGACACCCGTAAACCCTTGTATGGACACATCGTGTCACAAACAATTGTTCCGATGCTGTAAGACCCAGAAAATCTAATTTTTTTCAAAGAGCGAAATCGTAATTTCGATTGAATCGAAATTTATTCTCTAGATCTCGGATGACGAAAAAGATTTCATCGTTGGAATCGTCTCATGAAATCTAGTTAGCACGTCGAATTTCGTCGAATTCCGAGACAGTCGGAATTTACACGTTTTTCGAGGCATAGAGTTTCGGGTGCCAAAAAATGACTTGAGATGTGAAAAAAGTCACATATAACATGTACACATGTTATATATGTTGAATGAGTAGAGAGATGATGAAAATTGGTCGGGGGATAATAATAGTGCCAAATAGCCGAAAATCAAAGCTAAGGGGACAAAATGGGCATTATTAAATTTGTTTAAATGAGGAAAAGACAAAAAGAGGAATAGTGTCATCCTCTTAAAAAAAGACCAAAAAAAGGTGAAATGAAGCAGAGGACTTACAGTGGCTGGACGTTTGGGTTTTAGTGAGAACATCCGGCTTCTCTACAGTTTGTAGGTGATCAGGCCCAGTCGAAATCCTTCGGTAGAAGTTGTTACTGCGCGGAGGCTGCAGCGTGGACTCCGGTTTCTTGGAGTTTCGACAAACTCCGTGAGGTAGGGGATTTATCCTACTTGGGTTTTACACTTTATTTAAGTGTTTTATAATGTTCGGTTGGATTGAGGCCGTGAGGGCCGTTTGGTCCCAGTCCCAGAAACATAGGGCCGAGTTGTGGGAATTTTAATCTCGTTTTGGGCTGATTAATGATCCTTTGTTTGAATGGCTAGAGGTGGGTTTATGCAGAAATAAATTATGTTTTGTGTGTATGGTAGGAATGGTCCTTCACAAATTCGATTCCACCAAGAGGCAGATGTGGAGGAGTAGGCTGTATGGACAGCCCTTACTCACATTTTAGGGCTGTAAAAACGATTGATTTGTATGGAATGGATATAAATGTCCGTGTGTTTTAGCGTTAGGTGTTTGATGTAGTGGCAGGTTGGTTGATCAAAGAAATTAATAGGTTAATGTTTGATGTGTTAACATGATGCCATAATTATATAGAATATAATTGTGGGTGTAGGCCATTAGAAATTGAATAGTGATTAGCTCAAGTGAGCTAATTTGGGTGATGGTTGATATTGTTGAATTACATGTGGTGTAATTGTAAATTATGTAAATATATGCATGATGGTATATTTGCATGTATTTGTATATATTAATGTGAAAGCGGCGTAATGCATCTGTATGCCTTAAGGGTATGCAGAAATTAGGTTAGTGCATGACGCAGAAAAAATTATGAAAGAAAAAGCGGCGTTTTAGAAAGATTTCTGAGGATGAATTTAGAATGGGGTTGGGAGGCGGTCAGCGAGATCATTTCGGATGAGGACCATGAAGCGACGGAAGGTTCTCCGGCATTCTTCGGAGGGTGATCCATATTTTTGCGATCACTTGGTAGTATAGTTCAGCAACAAAGATTGTTTTGAAAAAGATGTTTTCTCGCCACTGGCAAGCGGCGTGAAATTCGGTGAGGACTTGGGATGTGGGTTGGTCATTTAGACATTCAATTAGGATGCAATTTCTTGATCATGTGTTGCCCCAGACATTGCATATGCACTTAGGTGGAGAAGTAACCCACTTAGGGTGATTCCACTCTGTGAGCAGTGTTCCTTTGTCGAGGAATTATATTTAGTGCAGGGCTGCAGGAGACGACTCATCTAGGGCCGCTTTAGAAGAAAGTCGGGATGTGGCTTTGGTTTTATGATGTAGTACATGTATTAGAATGTTTTAAACTTTTTGTATATGTTGTATAAAGTAAGAATTCTAACTCTTGAAGCCCATGACATATAGTTGGTATGTTGATGAGTATCATTTAGTATGGGCCCCCCGAGGCGGATTTTCCTCATATAAATGTTATATTGGATTGTTTGGGACGGGTTTGTATATGGTCGCTCCCAGGTACAAAGGGACTGCCCAGATTTTCGTGGAGGGGTGGTCTTTGGCTGTCACGAAGTGTTTGCATGGGTTGACGGGTAGTCAACGGACACCCCGGATTTGGGGCGTCACAATTACCATCACTTGAGTAGGTCAACTCGACGACTGATCCTAGATTACTCTGGACTATTCGCTCACACATCCAAGGCAACAACTTATAATAATTCTTGGGTTGACCATATATTCTCTCCTTAGCCTTCTCCTTGATTTGCCGTAGCAGCCGATAAAGTGATCTCATGCCATGTTCTTTGACGAAATCTTTACAAAGTTGTCATGGTTGGTACTCGGGAGTAGATCGAATAACCTCATCAATGACCACAACGGCACAATTAGATCTCACCACTAGTTGAGAGGCGATCACATCATCAACAGTATGGCTATGCTCATTTCGGAATGTGTGCACTTGGACAACATCCGATGCACCGACAACATGACAAGTTATTTTCGAGACCAGTTAGTCCTTTAGCCATATAACGATGTGTGCTAATAACTTCTTCTTTTGTAGTAATCTTAGAAATCTCCCTAATAAAGACATTAGGTACAAAGCATCACGAAATGCGAAACATTTGGAAGCGTTTGTCCTTTGCCCGTAATTGCATTTTGAAATCGCTGAAGTACTACGTTGGGGCACATCAACAACTCCTCTATTAGACAACCCTTGAGACTCTATTATTGGGCGTTTACCGAATATCCATTGACAAGTGTGATTTAGATTATTTCCATGAGCGTGTTCATAATTCGCTCCCAGCAAATAGGTGTGGGAGTAGCTGTTCATAAGACATGAAACCTTTAGTTATTCTTAGACATATATTTTACAAATTAAATAGGCAATACCATGATAATGATGAATTTAACTTAATATACCTCGAAGGTAGGATTACACCATTTGCACACTCGGTATTCGACGACACATATACACGACAATAACTATCATTGAATATGAACATCTTCATCAATTCTTCATCATCAATTAACAACACCATTAAAGATGGATCAAATTTACATGTATAGTGAAATTTCACCGAATTTGATTCAACCCTTAACTTAGCACAAACTAATGAAACAAATTTGTCGTATAGAAATATTTCACATTCACAAATATTGTAATGGCTTTTCCACCCTTATATTCAATTGACCTATTTGCATCCTTCACCATTTGCCCACCTTGAAGACATAGAACATTTCATTCTCCATCTTCTTCAAATTTATACTTCTTGTTTGAGACACATATACAATTTGAAGGAATATTAGTTACATAGTTAAACATATGGGATATAAAAGTTCTTAAGGCTAGATAATGTTATATTAGATCATACACTCGTTTTTTTTGCTAATTAACGTATCTAAATGACATGTTTAATATCATAATAAATAGGTAACTTACAAATTATGTATGTAAGAATGGCATAGGAAATACTGCATGGTCATGGGATGGGAGGGTTATGTCTTTGCTTTATATGTTTCTACACATATAAATGCTCTTAGAGAAACAACAAAAGATAAAAATTTCATCATATCCCTATGGGTCTTTAAGCTATTTTGGATCTCAAACCCAACTCTAATGAACTAGCTTTTTTAATCACAAAATGCATGCAAATCATCATTAGTAAGCAATACATACATATATATATATATATATATATATATATATATATATATATATATATATATATATATATATATACTACTATATATATATATTATTATATCCATGGAGAAACATTTCAATGAAATGTCAAGAATGTATGAAAGAAGCTTTGCAAATAAATTTAAATAGAGAAAAATCAGCAAAATGGACTCTAGCTAAAATGTTTATCCATCTCAAATGGTAGTAAGGAAATGATCAGTGTATAACGATATTTGGGAGTAAGGAAACCCAGTGAGTTAAAAAATAATAATAAATTATTTATTAAAAAATTAATTTAGGAGCAATAATCAATACAATCAAATATGAAGTCGATATGGAAATAGTGCAAGATATTTTATGGACTTATTTTTGAAAACCTATAATTTATTCTCCATCCACTGCATAATAGTCTCCAATTATGCCTTTCCTCTTCATCCTTATTAAAAGAAGGAATGTAAATCTTCAAAAACCCAAAAATTGTTGGAGAAAATGGGTTTGAGCACAATAAATTAGCTATCTTTAAGCTAAAATTACAATGGGTCCCACAAAGCTTTTTCGGTGGGTCAACATGGGAATGTGTTCTCTTCCATGAGGAAATGAAGATTATATATTGAGTTGCTCAAAACCATTAAGGTGAATTAAATTCTGCTCCCAACTTGTCCTTTGCATGAAAATAGTGCTTAAAAGGTTTAAAGAGCATTGGAAAAACTTGTGTCCCACATCGGATGGGAGCAAGACTTTTTAAAGTATAAATACACCCACCTTGTAGTTGGGTTTGGGCCCCGAGGCACCACTAATTTTTGTGGATGGGGAGGGACCTAGCTAATGCTTGGTTCACAGACGATGCCCATGCACCAAACTGGTTCGGAGTTCGGGTTAATTTAGAGCTTAAACTCACGCTTTGACATCAAAACGTTGTAGTTTTTAAGTAGGATTCTGCGTTTAGTGATGCGTCTTCCTCGAAAGCGAGCGTATCTCAAACGATCATGAGCGGAGTCTATATAAAGGCTACACTTTCTCTCATTTTAAAATACATATTCATTCTTCATTCATTTCATACGTTTGAGAGAGAGATTGAGTTCTGCAAACAGTTCGGGTTCGACAGCCAACAAAGAAAGTGCTTTCTTACTGTTGGGAAATCATTTCATCCTGGGAGACAAATTGCCATTATTCTCGAAGCACCATTGCCAGGGCAATATTTGTCTTAAGGAGATTGTGTCCAACACAAGACTTGATCTGCAAACAGGTTTTGATTACTTTTATGGTTTTCATGCAAACTTGTTTTATGTTCATCTCCGGTTCATTACGTTCTATAAATCGCAGTCCTTAAAATTATTTATTCAAACGGTTGGGCAATGATAGAACAAACTAGTTTTTTTTTTTTTCATGTTTATATGGTGGCTAAAAGCTAGAGAATTGGAAATTAAATCAAATACAACTTTCTTAAAAAAAAATCTAAAAAGATTATTTTCAAAAATAAAATATTAAACTTCGTTTTATCGGCTGGCATGCAGAGCCTTCTACGAAAGCGTTTCGAGAGATAGAAAAATAACGAGAATGCAAATACGAATTTTCGGGAAAGCGAAAGTTTTTCTACTCGGAATTAGATGAACGTAAAATCAATTCCTCGTCTCTCTTTCCGGAATTAAACAACACAAAGCAAAGTTTCTCAGGAAAATCTGCATTTTTCTCGAGATAATCAAATAGCAAAAAATCCGATAAGCGCATAAACACCAGATCCGGAAAATCCTTGGCGGTCAGGAAAACACATTAAAAAACAAAAACTGTAATAAAAGTGAGGGTTTGGATCCGCATAGGATACCTTATGAGGATGAACATAGAAGTGTGATTCGGGAGGAGACCAGATCTGGAATTCGACCAGACCTCCTTCACAGATGATGAAGACATCGATGAGAGGCAAATGGATCGTGGGTCTCAAATATAGCTGAGAGGTTTGGGATGAATACGAAGCTGAGAGATCGGATTGGGCAGATGAGAAGTATAGGGTTAGGGCTTATCTTCCTTTGGTGCATCGCGAGAGAAAGGAGGCTTGAAGGAGTTAGGGCCCAGAAATGTTTTCTCCTTTATCGCTAGAGTAGTTGGATTGTTGAGAGGAGGTAGTTTGGTATTGTTAATTATGCCTTTTGTTCCTCAAAGACTAATTGACCGCAGTCTAATGTCTTGTGACAATTAGTAATTCTTTGTACCCCGTTCATCTTTTATTTTGGAAATAAGCTAGCACAGAAACATACTTCTCCCTTTCTTAAAACCATACATTAAACATTAATTATTAAGAATTTGCTTGAATGTCTACAGTAATATTTATAATATAATTAGAATATTGTAACGCCCCAAAAATATCCTGGAATTTTTATAATAAAATTTATTATATATTAAATTTATAATTAGACCAACTTGGGTATTTTAAGATTTTTAGATGAGATATTGATTAAATGATTATTGAATGTCAGAAATAAACCCAAGTGAAAAAGAAAATATGGAAATTGTAAAAATGGGGACCCTAAGGGTCCAATTGTAGTAGAGTTTATATGTCTAAGTGAAATTAGGAGAAATAAATGAGTAAAGGAAAATAATAGGAGACTTAAATGAAGAATAATAGAAATGGAGGACCTAAATATAAAAGAAATATAAAGAAAGAAGAAAAAATCCAAAGGAAAGGGCATGTGGCAGATAGAAAGAAGTGGGAGGAAGTTTCCTGCAGCTTTACGATCTGGATTAAGGGTGATCCATAAAGAAAGGGAGAAAGCGAGAGAAAGAGGAGATATTTTAGAGTTGAGCTCCAAAGCTTCTCTCTAGATTGCTGATCGGACCATAGGTCTCGTGAAGCAGAGGAAAATCCTTCCTCGTGACAAGACACACTTGAAGTATAGTAGGAATCGGAGTTTAAATAATCTAGGAGTGGGTCTTCTCCTACTTTGATTATTTTCTACCATAAGGGTTGTGTGGTGGTTATCTTGCCTTAGGGGAATGTTTGGTTGCATTTTAAACCATGAGAAGCTGCCACATTGTGGTAGTGCTCGCTAACCGGACCTCAGAGCTGATTTTTGGGTACGAAGTGAAGGGAATTTGGCAGTAAGTCCTTTTGGTAAATTGTAGCCACATCAATGAACTTGATGTTAGGCTTTTGAATTTCTCGATTTGGGCATACGTAGACCGAGTTATGGATCCTTCTCAGAAGTCGACTCATTTGGAATACGGTCGGGTCGATTCGTCGATTCAGATCCAACTAGCCGGACACCCGACGGGTTTTGGGTCAGAAATAAAGAGAATTTGGTAGTAATTCCTTACAGTAAATTGTAGCCACATCAATTAACTTGATGTTAGGCTTTGAATTTCTCAAATCGACCATTAAATTTAAGTTATAGTCTTTACTGGGCAGTCAAATGGGTGAGAGGTCGACGTAGAGTCGTGTGGAGGACGGTGGGGCACCAAATGCGGTAGAGGTCGATGGGCCTCATGCAGCGAAGGTCAGCGGACCTCATGCAATGGTCAGCGAGACCTCGTCTGTAAACTCGGCTCGTCCGATTCGGTCGGCTCGTGCAGGTTGATCATTATGACCTCAACCGGAGGTCATAACTCCTTCGTCCGAACTCTATTTCGGGTGTTCTTGGACTCTATGACCCAGTGGAATCAAGAATACATTGGTATAGGAGGGATCATTGGTCTCAAGACCAGATATTGAACAAGTTACGCAGTCAAGTCAAGGCTGGATCAGATCAAACTAATGGAACATGAACTACCGTATGACCTCCAAGCTTCGGAAGGTCATAACTCCTTTGTTCGGACTCCGATTTAGGTGTTCTTGGACTTTATGGAAACGAGTCAATACATTAATATGCCTGAGGAGGATATTAGGTGTCAGACCGAGGTGTTAGACCGAGCTCACCGAGGTCAGGTCAGCTCATCCAGTTCAGGATTTGACTACGTATGACCTCCAACTTCGGAAGGTCATAACTCCTTCGTCCGAACTCCGATTCGGGTGTTCTTGAACTATATGGAAAGCTCATTGAGTCAAGAATTCATCCATATGCCTGAGAAGGATAGAATATGTCAAACCGAGGTGTCAGACCGAAGCCATTGAGGTCAAATTAGCCTACCACAAATTTCGGCCGGGTGTGACTCACGAGGACCTCCAACTTCGAAAGGTTATATCCCTTCAGTCCGAATCCCCGCTTTCTCGGTGTTCTGGACTCTATGGAAAGCCCATTGAGTCAGGAATCCATCTATATATAGCTTGTTCAAATTGGAACTCATATTAAACTCCGAAAATCAATCCTAACCAAAATTACTAGTACGTACGAATAATATTATTCTTTAATGGTTTTGGAATAGGGACTGACGCGGAGGAAAAGCCAAACTGAGATTGAGATTCCAAGGATTGGAATCAAAGTGCAAAGATTTTTGGGTTTGTTCTACCGATTCCTATTCGCTTCAAGTTTTTGCATGTTTGTTCTAAAAGCATATTGAATTGATTTAATTGATTTGGAGAAAAGTGGATTAGAAATGTTTGCATTGATTATTGAAAATAAACTCGTTTATACAAGCGCATATATTGTATATTTTTGCTATAAAGGACGGAACGCCCTTAATAGAATGTTAACCGCGATTTCGCATTAAGGATAGATTGGCATACCAATAGGGTCAAACAGCGCATTGCGAACTATTGTATTGATGTGTCACCGATCAAGAAATTTCACGGACTTATCGATAAGTGTTCACTATTTGATTTGCTTATAACTGGGCCAAGAAATTTCACGGACCGCACTGCAGGTTAAAACCATTTGATACCGGCTCGCAGCCTGGACCGTACGGTGACTCTGATATCTCAGATATCGAAGACATAGGCTAAATTCAAGTATGGGCATAATCGAATTGATTGGCATAACCGGAATTATCACACAGATCAATTGAATTTAAAACCGAATTTGAATTAACTAATTGAATTAGGAGCATATTTGAATTGGATTCGAGATTGTGAAATATTGAATATGAAAGTGCATTTTTGGGATGATCATGAACTATAACTCGATTGTATATATATAACAAAGTATATGTATTATATTTGAGACATCATCCAAAAGATTTGAAAGTTCTCAATTATTAAATCGTGATGATTTGATTTAAGCCGAATCGAGGAATGGATTTGTATAGAACCACTAAGCATGAAAATGCTTAGCGTATTGTTTACCAATGCGCAGGTACCGAGTGATAGATAGTGATCGAAAACGACCCAAGATCGAGGATGCCGAGTCATAAGAAGGAAATTTCTGAGCATGCTCCGACATGCATTCATTCCATGTTTTCTTTTGGATATTGATATTTTGTAAAAACAATTTGAACTCTGAACATCTATTTTTGTAAATCATTTTGAAAAGGCTTGAATGCCTTCATTGTAAATGTATTTTGTTAAAGTTAAATGTATTTTGTTAAATGTTTATGGGCTTGCCCAATTTTGTAATTGCTTCCGCAAAGATGTGATTTTGAGTGATTGAGTGATTTTAGTGGCATCCCGGACTCGGTTCGGATCCGCCCAAATGGGTCTGGTCGGGAAAGGGGTCCCACAACTTTATTGGTATCAGAGCCTAGGTTTAGGCGGTTCTACAAAATGATTTTGAAATTGTTTGTAAATGATTTTGAAATTGTGTACAACATGCATTTCATTGGCATATAAAGGATGACATGATTCGACGCTGATCTTCACGGGGGTCTTAATAGGATAAGCATGGACGGTTCGGCTTCCCTTAGGGTCGAGGATGACCAGGGGACTCACCCAAACAGTCCTGCTAGTGTAGAAGGTGGGCAAGCATCCCATGCCCCACCAATGAATGAACCAGAACAAGTGGCAGGAGGTACTATGGGTATCCTCCAGCTAGCTCAGGCATTGCAAAGAGCCGGGCAACCAACTGCAATTGCTCCACAAGCGATCAGCCATTGAGAGAATGGCAAGGTACCGACCAGTAGATTTTATGGGAAAGAAAGAGGATGAGCCTTCTATGGCAGAAAATTGGCTCGAGAGAACCGAGCGAATGCTTGTGCAAATGCATTGCATAGATGAAGAGAAGTTGGAATGTGCGACCGCACCATCAGAGAGAGTTACATGGGAGTTCTTCTTGGATGAGTTCAAGAAGCACTATGTGGGTCGATGAGTCCGAACAACATGAGACGGGAGTTTCATAACTGGGCAAAGATGTATGAGTGTGACCGAATATCAAAGAGAATTCACATCGATCGGGCAAGTATGCTCCTTTGTGATTTCTGTGAGTGAGGAAGAAAAGTGTCGTACGTTCGAAGACGACCTTAATGACTATATTCGAGCCCATGTCACAGGATTTTGCCATGAGGATTTCTCTAAAATTGTGACATGTGCACTGAATGTTGAAAGAGTAAAGAAAGAGGAAAAATAGAGAAAAGATAAAAGATGTGAAAGAAAATCTCTGCTCACCCAAATTTCGAACAACAACAAAGGAAGAAATTTAGGGGACCATAGGGTTCCAGTCATCCTACAGCTCAGGCTACTGGTAGGAACACTACTATACCAGCACCATCAGTTGCGAGTACACCAGGAGGTCCTTCTAGAGAACAGACTGCTCCCCATTGCTCCCATTGTGGGAGAAATCATAAAGGAGAATGTTGGAGACTTACGGGTGTGCTTGTTTTACTCAGGATCCAAAGTATAGAGCAAGAGATTGTTCTAGAGCTCATTCATTTACAGCACCTTAGACCGGGGGTACAACTTTAGTGGTACAAAAAGGCAATAAGAGTGTTGCATCACCGAGTATTCCTAGACAAGGGACACAAACGTTGGGTAGGCAAGATGGTCGTGCTCCAGCTAGAGCACATGCAATGAAAGCAAGAAGATACCGACGCTCCGTGTGGATACGTGTAATTTCCAAATCTTTGATACTACTGTACATGCATTGATTGACCCCGGGTCAACCCACTCATATATTTGCACCGACATACCCAACTTGGGTAAATTACCGAGGAGTGAAACCGAATATGACATCTTGGTGACGAACCCACTCGGCCATAGTGTTATTGTGAACAGAGTGTATAGAGGTTGTCCCATCAAAATACGAGAGTATGAATTCTTAGGAGATTTGATTGAGTTATCATTCAAGGAGTTTGATGTGATATTGGGATGGATCAAGTTGTCCCGAAGCATCAAGCAATAATGATTGTAGAATGAAAAGAGTAACCTTACAATCGAATGAAGATGAAGTAACTTCATCGGTGAGAGGCTGTCACCTATCTATCGTATATCCGGCCACCACCGGCTAGAACAATGGTGCGGAAAGGGATGTGAAGCCACGGCTTATGATTGATAATAAGAAAGGCAATGCCTAGTGTATCCGATATCCCTACTGTTAGCGACTTTCCGGACGTGTTTCCGGAAGAGTTACCAGGATTGCCCCCACATAGGGAGATTGAGTGAGTTTGCTATTGACGTTGTACTAGGTGGCACACCGACATCCATTACACCGTACAAAATGGCTCCACTAGAGCTAAAGGAATTGAAATTACAATTGCAAGAACTACTAGAAAAAGGGTTTATTAGACCAAGTGTATCACCATGGGGAGCTCCCGTGCTTTTTGTTAAAAAGACACTTCGGCTATGTATTGATTATAGACAATTGAACAAGTTAACAGTAAAGAATAAGTATATGTTACCCGCACTGATGAGTCGCTTTGACCACTAAAAGGTGCAAGTATCTTTTCGAAGATTGACTTATGATCTGGGTACCATCAATTGAGAATTAAAGATGCTGATGTGCATTAGATGGCGTTTAGGATGCGATATGGACATTATGAGTTCCTTGTAATGCCGTTTGGATTGACAAATGCTCCAGCGGCTTTCATGGACCTAATGAATCGTGTTTCCGACCCCGTATGTGGATCACTTTGTTGTAAGGTCTGCTGCATCGATATATCTGTATTCAAAAGATCACGAAGTTCATGACACAGACCTAGAGAAGTTGAGACTTTGAGAAAAGAGCAATGTGATGCAAAACTCGAGCAAGTGTGAGTTTTGGAAGAATGAAGTGTCCTTTCGCATATAGTATCGAGCAAGAAATCCAGATCTAAAGAAAATAGAAGCGGTCAGTTGAATGAAGCCACCTAGAAATGTTATTTAAGTGCGTAGTTTCCCCCGACTAGCAGATACTACGTAAGATTCGTTATGATTTCTGGCGGATCGCAACCCCGATGACGAGATGGCTCCGTGAAAAATGTAAAGTATGAATGGAGGAAAATGTCAAAGAAGTTTTGATGAGTTGAAAGCATTCTTAACCGAGGCCCTGTTTACCACCGACCTGGCAGAGAATATGTGTGATTTTTAGTGATGCGTCGCTAAATGGACTTGATGTGTCCTAATGCAAGGGTAAAGTGGTAGCCTATGCTTCAAGACGCTTGAAGCCATAAAGGAACCACCTCACGCATGATTCGAATTAGCCACTGCACGGCGCCGAAATTTGGAGACATTATTTGTATGAGAGAAGTGTTTCATCTACACCGATCATAAGAGTCTTAAGTATTTGCCCTCACAATGAGCTTAACTGAGGCAAACTGGAGATGGATGGAACTGATAAAGATTATGACTGATTGATTATCACCCGAAAGGCCAATGTAGTGGTCGACTTTCGAAAGTAGAAAGTCAATACGAACGCTGAGCGTTGAATGCCCATTTATCATTATATGACGATGGTAATCGTAGTGGCAGAGTTGATAGCAAGACCGAAGTTTGTTGAATCGAAAAAGGTGAGGCACAAAAGAAAGATGAGAAAATTGCTGCCACGTATAAATCATATTGAAATGGTAAAGAAACCGGAAGTTCTGAACGAAATGGAGTTTTGTATTAAGGATCGGGTTTGTGTACCCGATTGTAATGATTTGAGGAAATCCATACTGGAAGAGGCACATAGTGGATCTTGTTATCCATCCCGTAGCACAGCAAGATGTATCGAGATTTAAAATGTCATTCTGGTGGTCCGGAATGAAAAGAGATGTGTCAGAATTTGTAACCAAGTGTTTGGTGTGTCAAAGAGTAAAGGCAGAGCATCAAGTTCCTTCTGGATTATTGCAGCCTATTAGAATACCGAAGTGGAAATGGGACCGAATCACCATGGATTTTGTGGTTGGGTTACCATTGACAGGGAGAAGGCATGACTCAGTTTGAGTCATAGTAGACCGATTGACCAAGTCAGCTCACTTCCTACCAGTGAGAACCGACTATTCACTTGACAAGCTAGCAGAGCTGTATATCAAGGAAATAGTTCATTACATGATTCTCAGATCCATTATTTCGCACGAGATCCGAGGTTTACTTAAAAAGACTTTGGGTGGAAAATTGCAAGAGGCTTTGGGCACTGATCGAATTTCAAGATGATTGCTCCACCCACAAACGGATGGACAATCTCGAGAGAGTGATCCAGATTCTGGAAGATATGTTAAGGAGTTGTGTGATCGACCTTTGAGGGCAATTGGATCGATACATTGCTTTAGCTTGACCAGGTATAATAAACAGCCTAATCAAGTATCGAATGGTTCCTTGCGAGGCTTTTATATGAGAGAAAATGTAGAACACCATTGTGTTGGACGGAATTGAGCGAAAGGAAAGTAATTGGCCCCGACTTGATACAGGAGACTGAAGAAAAAGTGAAAATGATTAGAGAAAGATTGAAGGTGGCCACCGATAGACAGAAATCATATGCCGACATGAAAAGAAAAGATATTCAATATGAGATCGGCGAAAAAGTGTTTTTGAAAGTATCGCCTTGGAAGAAGGTGACAGATCAAAAGGGCAAGTTGAGCCCTAGATTTATTGGCCCCTATGAAGTGATTGGAAAAGTGGGTCCAGTGGCATATAGATTAGCATTACCTCCGGACTTGGAAAAGATCCATAATGTATTTCATGTGTCCATGCTACGGAGGTACGAATGCACTACATATGCTTCCTTCGAGACAATTGAGCTGAGGTCAGATTTGACGAATGAAGAAGAGCCAGTAGAGATTTTGGCTTGTGAAGTGAAAGAATTACGGAACAAGAAGATTCCGCTTAGTCAAAGTGTCGGAGAAACCATAAGATCAAGAAGCCACTGGAAAGTGAGGAAACGATGTGGGCAACAATATCCGCAATCGTTTGAATAAGGTAATTTTCGGAGACAAAATTTTTTAAGTGGGGAGTTGTAACGCTCAAAATACTCCCGAATTTTTATAATGAAATTTATTATATATTCGTATAATTGGGCCAACTTAAGTTTTTCGTGGAATTTTTAGATGAATATCGATTAAATGATTATTGAACTTAAATAAACCCAAGTGAAAAAGAGAAAACATTTGTAAAATGGGGACCTATGGTCAACAGGTAAGTTTATATGTCTAAGGAATTAGGAGAAATAAATGAGTAAAGAGAAAATAATAGGAGACTTAAATGAAGAATAATAGAGAAATGAAGGGACCTAAATATAAAAAGAAATAAAGAAAAAGAAGAAAAAAATCAAGGAAAGGGCTTGTGGCAGGTAGGAAAGTTGGAGGAAGTTTCCTCATTTTTACAGTACGATTAAGGGTGATCCATAAGAAAAGGAAAATAGAGAAAAGAGGAGATATTTTAGAGTGAGAAGCTCTCACTTCTCTCTAGATTCCCAACGATCGGACCATAGGTCTCCGGCGAAGCAAGAGGGAAAATCCTTCCTCGTGACAAGACCTGCAAGTAGAGACCGAATCGGGAGCCTGACAAACTCTAGGAGGTAGGTCTTCCTACTTTGATTATTTTCTACCATAAGGGTTGTGTGGTGGTTATCTTGCCTTAGGGAATGTTTGGCTGCATTTTAAACCATAGAGAAGTCACACATTGTGGTGTAGTGCGCGCTAACCGGACCTTAGAGCTGATTTTTAAAAGTGGAAGTAAGGGAATTTGGCAGTAAGTCCTTCTGATAAATTGTAGCCACATCAATGAACTTGATGTTAGGCTTTGAATTTCTCGATTTGGACCTCTTCAGACCAAGTTATGGTCCTTTTACCGAGGTCAGCTCAGCTAGATCTGGTCGGGTCAGTTCGTCCAGTTCGGGTCAACTAGCCGGACCTTAGAACAGGTTTTTGGGTCAGAAATAAAGAGAATTTGGCAGTAAGTCCTTCTGGTAAATTGTAGCCACATCAATGAACTTGATGTTAGGCTTTTGAATTTCTCAATTCGGACCCTTGTAGACCAAGTTATGGTCTTTTTACTCTGAACAGTCAAATGGGCGAGAGGTCAACCCATAGAGGTCATGCAACGTAGGTCGTAAGAGAGGTCAAGAGACTATGCAAAGCAGCAGGTCAGCAAAGGCATCTCATGCAGCAGAGGTCAGCAGACCTTATGCAGCAGAGGTCAGCAGACCTTCATGCAGCAAGAGGTCAACAGACCTCATGAGGGTCACAGACTCGTCTCAGAGCTCAAATTAGTCCAGCCTGTGTCACCGCTCTTAGGCTGACTACGAGGACCTCCTCCAACTTCGGAAGGTCATAACTCCTTCGTCCGAACCTGTTTCGGCGTTTTCGACTCCCAGGCAAAGCCCATTGAGTCAAGAATACATTGATATGCATGAGGAGGATATTAGGTGTCAGACCAAGGTGTCGCACTGAGCTTACTGAGGTCGTGTCAGCGCTCGCCGCCTCTATTGGGTGACTACGTATGACCTCCAACTCTAAGGTCATAACCCTTCTCGTCCGAACTCCGATTTAGTGTTCGACTCTATGGAAAACCCATTGAGTCAAAAATACATTAATATGCCTGAGGAGGATATTAGATGTCAGACCGAGGTGTTAGACCGAGCTCACCGAGGTCATGTCAGCTCGTCCAGTTCAGGATTTGACTACGTATGACCTCCAACTTCGAAGGTCATAACTCCTTCGTCCGAACTCCGATTCGGGTGTTCTTGGACTCTATGGAAAGATCATTGAGTCAAGAATTCATCCATATGCCTGAGAAGGATAGAATATGTCAGACCGAGGTGTCAGACCGAGTTTACTGAGGTCAGGTCAGCTCAGTCGCCAGCCTGGCCGGGTGTGACTACGATGACCTCCAACTTCTAAGGTCATAACTCCTTCGTCCGAATCCTCGCTTTCAAAATCTTGACTTTAAGTGGAAGCCCATTGAGTCAGGAATCCATCTATATATAGCTTGTTCAAATTGGAACTCATATTAAACCCAAAAATCAACTTCTAATCAAAACTACTAGCACGCACGGTCAATATTATTCTTTAATGGTTTTGGAATAGGGACTGACGTGGAGGAAAAGCCAAACTGAGATTGAGATTCCAAGGATTGGAATCAAAGTGCAAAGATTTTTGGGTTTGTTCTACCGATTCCTATTCCTCGTTTCAAGTTTTTGCATGTTTGTTCTAAAAGCATATTGAATTGATTTAATTGATTTGAGAAAAGTGATTGTGAAATGTTTGCATGATTATTGAAAATAAACTGTTTATACAAGCGTACATATTGTATATATTTTGCTATAAAGGATTTGAACGCCCTTAATAGAATGTTAACTGCGATTACAGATAAGGATAGATTGGTATACCAATAAGGTCAAATAGCAAGACGCGACTATTGTATTGATGTGTCACTACGATTAGCACTCACGGGACCGTATCGTAGTGTCTATTTGACTGTTTATAATCAGCCGCTGAGCCCCAATGACTGCATCAGGTTATAAAAACCATTTGATACCGCCCGCAGCCCAAATGGACCGTACGCTTCTGACTCGATATCTCGTATATCAAGACATAGGCTAAATTCGTTAAGGGCATAAATCGAATTGATTGGCATAACTCGAATTGATCGGCTGCACTGAATCGAATTGCAAAACCGAATTGAATTGCGTGAATCAATTGAATTTGTGAGCATATTTGAATTGATTTGAGATTGTGAAATATTGAATATGAAAGTGTATTTTTGGGATGATCAAGGAACTATAACTGATTGTATATATATAACAAAGTATATGTATTATATTTATATTGATCATCCAAAAGATTTGAAAGTTCTTATTAAATTGCATGATTTGATTTAAGCTGAAACTGAGGAATGGATTTGTATAGAACCACTAAGCATGAAAATGCTTAGCGTATTGTTTACCAAATGCGCAGTACCGAAAGTGATAGATAGTGATCAAAGTTGACCCAAGATCGAGGAGCCGAGTCATAAGAAGGAAATTTCTGAGTATGTCTTATTACGTGCATTCATTCCATGTTTTCTTTTGGATATTGATATTTTGTAAAAAAACAATTTGAACTCTAAACATCTATTTTTTTAAATCATTTTGAAAAGGCTTGAATGCCTTCATTGTAAATGTATTTTGTTAAAGTTAAATGTATTTTGTTAAATGTTTATGGGCTTGCCCAATTTTGTAATTCAGTTTCCGCAAAGATATATTTGAGGATTAGAGCATTTTAGGCATCCTGGGACTCGTTCGATCCACCAACGGGTCGGGTCGGGTCGGGAAAGGGGTCCCACAAATATCCTTCTAGCTGACTTTACTCTTTCAAAACTTACTATTAAGATAGAATTACCAAACAAACTATTACTATCGCAAACAATCCAAAAATACAATGTAACGCCCCTTCCCCAACCACATCAAGTGAGGGGATGCCACCTAGGACATGGGCTATTTAACCTGGTTTTATGATATTAATGGGTCAATTTCAATCATAAATTCATAATGACATAAAACTTGTAAAACTACCACTGTAATGGTATTTAATAGTTCTTGTGCGTAAATTACTAAGTCTCATTTACTTGTACTTACAAAATTCTACTATTACAAAATTTTACATTTATATTTCAATAATAAGATAAAAAACCTACATATGGTGGACTCCTAATGATGTGTTGGCCTTGTCGAATGGGGGGGATGTCTGCACCTCTTCAAGACTCTACATCTGATGAACAATTCATACTGCTTCTAGCTTAGTAAAATAGATAACATATATGACCATATATAGTGGTCTTCATAATATACATATAAAATAATTTGCATATCAGGATATTCATATCTCCTGTAGGAGTACATAGCAGAAATCTTGTAACAAAAGGTACCCGTTCCTTTCATGTTCTTGTTGTTCATTACTCATCACACACACACACAACACACACACACACACACACACACACACACACATATATATATATATATATATATTTATTTTTATAACCAAAACCTATGCCTTCATTTTCCATGGAATGGATAGGCAAAACATAAATAACAAGTACTCAGAGGTACATCAAAGCAGAGCAGGGACAGCTTGATAACCAGAGCGTAGTATGACCCAAACGGGGCCTAAGTAATGACCAAAACGGGGCCCAAGTAACGACCCAAATGAGGGCCTATAGAACGGTAAGTCGTGAATATCGTAGATCCCTATAGACATGCTTATTCATCCACTAACCGGACATAAACAGACATTCAGTTTTTTATGTTTCCAAATTAGTCATACCAGTATCCTTAACATATGTTCTTTCACATATTTATCATGATCGTTTTAATGGATATGCACTAATTGATGTAACATTAATGTCTTAATTCACATTAGACATCATTTAAAAAGGTAAAGCAAATGCCTACATTACAAACCAATTCTACCTTAATAGTATAAGACAAATCCCAAGTCAATTTTCAACTACAATTTCGAACCGAGAAATGAGGTTTTTAGACAAAGTGATATTCTTACAAAATGTTCACCTATGTCTTAAGTTTTCAAAGGCTCATTAATGAGGTCATTTGGACCTTTAAATTAGGAGATATGGTCTAAACATTCCGAACTACTCATAGACAGTTTGCAAAACAAAATCTGGAATTGTGTCCTACATTTGAAAATTTTCTAGTAATGATAGGGACATAACTTGACCATACTTTCTTTATGAAAGTTGTTTTCCTAGATGTCTAGTTTGTATAGAAATTTGAATCACCTCATTTAGATCAGTATAACTCATGTTATGATTTAAACAACTGGAAATACTCTAGTTCAGGGGATTGTTATGAGACAGGTTTCAAGGACAGAATTATTCCCTTACTTTGATGAATTTCTGGTAACAATGAGGACTAAATTTGGCTATAATTCCTTCATAAAAGTTGTTCACCCATATGTATAATTTGTACAGAAATTTGAATCACCTCATTTGGATTAATATAACTCAAGATATGGTGCAAACAACAGGAACTACTCCCTTAGAGGGGACAGAATCCGTATTTTGTTGTAAAGCTCTTTTTTAGGGTTCTTAGAGCAGGATTTACATCTTGGTCTCTTCTATACATTTGTAGTTCTAGTTCTTAGGTTTTCTCTCCAGCTGTAATTATCCAAATTGAAGGTCCGTAGGCCAAGTTATGGTGAACACAAAAATACAGGTTTTAGAAAAATTTGGACATCACTTCTCCTAAAATACCTACATGTCTCTTTACACAATTTTTTGTCCTTATCAAAAGAAAATTCCAACCCAAACCAAAACAAGGTCAAAGCCAACTTTAAACCCAACTCAAACCAACAAAAATAAAAACAAAGAGGGAGAAAGTTATGATAGTTTCCTAACCTTGATTTTCTTGAAGACTTCAATGAAGCTTTCCTTTTTCCTCCATTTTTTTAACATAGACAATTAGAACTCCAAGAGATGAAGAAAAACAAACCAAAAGTTGGCTAGTTTTCTCTTCCTCAAACCTGTAGCCCTAACTCTCCTTTAGCCAAAAATGAGAAATCCCCAATTCTAAGACAAGTTTGTTGTCTTAAGGGATTTTAGTTCAATTTTCCTTTTTTTTTTTCATTTTTCTCAATGCTTATTTCATTTGGTAAATCACTTCTTATTTATTTCACCATAACATTTAATCTATCTTAATGTACTGCGAGTCCTTAATTTTACAATTTACAATTATCTTTTAGACTTCTTTAAAAATCCTGGTTATGTCATTTTTCACATTTAGCACTTAAATTTTCGAAAAATACGAATTTAACTTTTAATATACCCTAAACATGTCATAAAACTACTAGGGTATAATTTGGGGTCTTATATACCATGCAATGGAAGAAACGAAGTTGGTTCCTAGTTTACATTCTAATATGAATCGCGGAAGCTTTGATGAACAATACTATGAATTCAAGAACACAAAGGTAAATAAATCATCATAAAAATGCACGAGAGGTTTTAATGTGGTTCGGCCAATTATACCTACATTCACGGATCAGAGAGAATGTTTTCACTATTCTTGAAAACGTAGAGAACATGATTGAAGTATCAAAGTATTGCGACGACCGGGAAAAATTACAAAATCACAAAAACCCTAAGATGCACAAAATACTAAGAAAATACCTCATAAAACTCTCAATTTCTCAAACTCTTATATCTTTGCATACACCAAATCTCTCATATAACTTTTTCCACTCGTGACGCATAATATTTATAGGGATATTCCTAAAAGCTTTTCTTATCCTATAAGGAAAACTAATATTAAAATAATATAATAACTATGAATTATCCTATAACATATTCTTTACAAAAAAAATGAATCAATATTAAATAGGAATTTGAGACATATTATAACAATATGCACATTTGATCAAATTCATCACGCTTTCTTTCGCAAAAATGCTGTCACAACAAATGTACATCTTGATAAGAGAGTAATCGACTTCACTTTGAACTGAAATTCCTTTTATCTTCATCTTGTGTGTTTCGTAATATTTGTTTTTTCAAATATCTTCAATCTGAAGCTTTGATATCATTTGTTATGAATCGCGGAAGCTTTGATGAACAATACTATGAATTCAATAACATGAAGATAAAGAAATCATCATAAAAATGCACGAGATCTTTTAACATGGTTCAACCAGTTATGTATACATCCACATATGAGATAAAATATTTCCGCTATTCTTGAAAACATAGAGAACAAGATTGAAGTATCAAAGTATTACAATGATTAGAAAAAATCACAACATCACAAAACCCTAAAATGCCCACAATATCGAGAAAATATCTCAAAAAACTCTCAATTTCTCAAACCTTTACATCTTTGCACACACCAAATCTCTTTCATAACTTTTTGCTCTCGTGACCCAGAATATTTATAGGGATAGTCCTAAAAGCTTTCTTTATTCTATAAGAAAACATAATATTATAATAATATAACAAATATGAATTATTCTATAAAATATTATATACAAAAAGAAATTAATACTTTATAGAAATTTGAGACATATTATAAATAATCACTTGGATCATATTCCATCACATCTTGATAAGAGAGTAATCGACTCCACCTTCAACTGAAATTATTTGTATCTTCATATTATGTGCTTTATAATCTTTTGTTCTTCCAAATATCTTCAACTTGAAGTTTTGATACCATTTGTTATAATTGCGGAAACTTTGATGAACAATACTATGAATTCAAAAACACAAAGATGAATAAATCATCATAAAAATGCACAAGAGGTTTTAACGTGGTTCTACCAATTATGTCTACAACCACGGATGAGAGAGAATATTTTCACTATTCTTGAAAACATAGAGAACAAGTTTGAAGTATTAAAGTATTACGACGATTGAGAAAAATCACAAAATCACAAAACCCTAGGATGCACATAATACTGAAGTATCAAAACTCTCAATCCCTCAAACTCTTACATCTCTGCACACACAAAATCTCTTATATAACTTTTTCCACTCATGACCATAATATTTATAGGGATATTCTTAAAAGCTTTCCTTATATTATAAGGAAAACTAATATTAAAATAATATAACAACTATGAATTATCTTATAAAATATTTTTTACCAAAAAAGGAATTAAAATTAAATAGGAATTTGAGACATATTATAAAAATCTCCACCTTTGATCAAATTTCATCACATCTTGATAAGAAAGAAATCGACTACGCTTTGAACTGAAATTCCTTTTATTTTCATCTTGAGTGCTTCGTAATCTTTTGTTTTTTCAAATATCTTCAACCTGAAGTTATGATACCATTTGTTATGAATCACAGAAGCTTTGATGAACAATACCATGAATTCAATAACACAAAGATAAATAAATCATCATAAAAATGCACAAGATGTTTTAATGTGGTTCGGCCAATTATACCTACATTCACGGATGAGAGAGAATATTTCTATTATTCTTGAAAACACAGATAACAAGATTGAAGTATCAAAGTATTGTGACGACTAGGAAAAATCACAACATCACAAAACCCTAGGATGTCTACAATACCGAGAAAATATCTCATAAAACTCTCAATCTCTCAAACCCTTACAACTTTGCACACACAAAATCTCTCTCATAACTTTTTCCTCTCGTGACATAAAATATTTATAGGGATAATCATAAAAGCTTTCCTTATCCTATAAGAAAACCTAATATTACAATAATATAAAAAATATGAATTATCCTATAAAACATTATTTACAAAAATAAATTTATACTAAATAGGAATTTAAAACATATTATAACACATTCTATAACAAACATATGATTGGGTTGAACGCCTAAGATATCAGCAACCAAACACAAAAAAAAAAAAAAAAAACAGATTTAAAATTTAATTTCCAGAGAGTGTAGAAGCATATAGAGATGGTAATTACATTAATAAGCCCTTAGAGCTCCGTCCACCAAACTCTGAAGAGGGCTGCCTGCCTGCCTTTCGATCACTTCCCTTTTGGAAGCAGTAAACAGGGGCTTGCCATTTCTCATCCTCCAGCACAACCCCCTCTTCAAACTTCATCACATGAGAAGAAATTCCTGCATATATTTTTACACCCAACGCAAAGTGATATTGAAATGGGGGAATTTCGATTTAATTAAGAAAGGTTCTTACGACGAGGGAAAACGAAATTAATTGGTACTACTTATTAAAACGAGAAATTAAGTATGGACACCTAAAAAGTAAAAAACGAAAAGATGAACACATACCCATTTGAAAACCTTAAATTGGGAAAAACTGATAGGTTTTTAAATTTAAAGAGAGTCTAAATTTAAAGATCGGCCGGATAGATGAGAGAATCTCTCAAGGTTAAATACCACTCCACACTTCCATATGAAACTGATATGGGATCGCATTATTGTCTACCCCTAAAGAAGCCAAATGTCTACAGATGGATCACACTTTAGATAACTTTCACTCTAAACCTTCTCTTGGGAGTCTAGGTAGTCATCTCTTAAGTAGTCATTTCCCATTATGTGTCGACTCTTAATGAAAGCATCAATAATAGGTATCTGAGCCCAATAGAAAAACTCAACCCAAAAAACAGACCTGATAAATAAGATAATCTCTCAAACTTAAATATCATTCTACACTTTCATATGAAACCGATGTATGATCGTATCATCCCCCATCCTTAAAAGAAGCCGAATGCCTACATACGGCTACCACTTTAGATAGCTTTATTTTAGACTTTCAGATATTTAAGTAGCCATTTTCTAAATAGTCATTTTTATGTACCAACTTTTAATAAAAGCACTAATTATAGATATCAAAGCCCAATAGAGAGCTAACCCAAAAGATCCACTTGATACAAGAAAAAATATCTTAAGCTTAAATATCACTTCACATTTTCATATGATATGAGATCGTATCATTCACCACTCTTAAAGAAGCCGAACGTTCAGACACCATACTCTAAATAGTTTTCACTTTCAATCGTAAGCAAGGAATTACCATCAGAAACGCCAGTAGACTGGTTCTTTGCGACGACATCTTCATAGTAACAAATGAAATCCAATCTTCTCCCAGATGACAGAGAAACCCATCGACCTTTTCCTGACCCAGATAGTGAGCTGCATCGAGCCAGTCAGGACGAAGAACCCCAACCTCAAAATGTCTGGTTTCGCACTCCTTCCTCGAGTCCAATGTAAAGTAGAAGGAAGTTCCATTGTTCCATTCCACGTCGTATAGAAGCTTTCCCAGCTGGTACCGTATAACAATGACACCGCCGTTTCGGCCAATCGTACCAGACGTCGACGATTCTGTTCGATCCGTAGACGGTTCTGTAGAGAAGAGCGTAGAATTGCGGCGGCCATGGAGATGGAGATGGCGTTGTGGTTGAGTCTGCGGGGAAGACGAAGACGATGAGGAAGACGATGAGGATAAAGGGGTGTTTGGTTGCGGGAGTCATCCTGTTCTTCTCTCTGATTTCTTTGTTTTTCCTTTTCGGCTTTTCCAACATATTATTTTATCTACAAATGTGTGGTCTGTTTGGGCGGAGACGTTATTCCAAGGTGAGGCTGAGAGTTTAAGGGACTGTTTGGGACCACTATTTGTTCTTTGTTTTTTCCCAAATTAAGTTGTCGCTATATCCTTACATGCAATGCACCCATGAGAATGAATATCAATCACCCATTGAATTATGATTTCTGTATCGCGAATCAATATTTTTGGATATAGTGAGTGCTTGGTTTTGGATGCAGGTAGAGAAACCCGGCCCGTTGGGTTAGCCTGACTCACTTGAAATTAGGGTTAGATTGGATTATTAATTTATTGGCCGGAAAAAATCAAAACAAATTAGACCCAACCCACCTGAATTTACGGACGCACCGAGCTACTATATTTTTGCTTGAAAAAACCGGACTAAATTTGGTCTAACCCAATGTCGACCCTATCTAGCCCAGCTCGTCCATCCGAATTACCACCTCTAGACGCCGGATGGTTACCATTACCTTCTTGTCTAAATAGGAGTATAACTGAGTTGAGTAGATAGAAAAAAACATTAAATTTTAAAAATGTAATTGAGAAACCCAACCTGTTGGAGTAGCCCGACCTATTTGAAATTAGGGTTGGGTTGGATTACTAATTTATTGACCAGAAAAAATCAAGACAAATTAGACCCGGCTCACTTGAATTTAAGGGCACGTCGAGTTGTTATATTTTTGCTTGAAAAAACCGGGCTAAATTTGGTCTAACTCAATGTTGACCCGACCTAGCTAGCCCAGCTCGTCCACCCGAATTACCACCTCTAAATGCCGGATGGTGACCATTACCTTCTTGTCTAAAGTAGGAGTGTGTAATTGAGTTGAGTTGATAGAGAGTGAAATTTGAGTTTGATTCGATTAATCAAAGTCAGAATTCAGCATTTTACAAGCTCTAGTTTTAAGTAGTTTGACCTGCTTTACGCCCTAATATAATGACTTACATATATATATATATATATATATATATATATATATATATATATATATACTATACATTTACATATATTTTTTTAAAAGAGCTATTTTAATAAGAAAAAATATTTTTATCAAAATAAGGTCAAAAAATGATGAAAGGTTGGATTTAAAAAATGCATGTTTTTTTAAACTTGAGAAGAGCTTTTGAAAACACTATTTTAATGTTGAAAACTGTTCTTATTTTTTTATTTTAATTTTTTTATGATAATAGGAAACCACAAAACTGTAATCTTAGGAAAGCTTTTGAATCAAGATCAAAACAAATATCTGGCTTCATGGGTAATCATATATATTCAAATCTTTAAAGACAACTTCCAAAATTTCATTAATAAACCCAATAAATCAAGGGATACTGATCCTTTTA
>JAEQBH010006504.1:0-280481 GCA_016808115.1 Tetrastigma voinierianum | reverse complement strand
GATGTTGGTGTTGTCTTTCCTCATCTTAGGGGGCTAACTCTTGCCGAAAACCGATTCACAGGGCCTACTCCCGTTTCATTATCTAATGCTTCAATGCTTAAGTTTATCTTTCTTCTTGATAATAGTTTTACTGGGCTAGTACCAACAAATTTGGGAAGGCTGCAAAACCTTCGAGCCATAAACATGGCGTTGAATCAGTTGGGTTCTTCAAGAGGAGATGATTTGAGCTTCATTAATTCTCCAGCAAATTGCACTCAATTACAAAGAATGTCTTTTAGCCATAATTTTCTCAAAAGGGTCTAAATTTGCCTGATACTAATCCTCCGACCCAACTTTCATCAATGAAATTAAGGAATCAACTGATTCATGGAACAATTCCTTCAGGCATAGAGAATGTTGTAAATCTAACATACCTTGACTTGGTTATGAATCACCTCACCGGTAGCATTCCTTCTAACATCGGCAAGCTTTATAAAATGCAAGCATTAGGGTTGCTTGGAAACAAACTCTCTGGAGGAATACCGCCCTCAATCGGTAACTTAACCTTGTTATTCAATCTTGATTTAAGCAGCAACAACTTTGTGGGGGATGTACCTTCCAATCTAGCAGCCAGTAAAAATATAGTATATTTGGATCTTTCTAACAACAACCTAAATGGTTCAATTCCTAACGATGTTATGGGTCTTTCACCGCTTATTATCGCTTGATTAGGTGGCGCCTTCTTTAGTGCACTACCAGCGGAAAGTTAGCTATTTGATTAACCTTGTAGAATTAGATGTCTTCGACAATAGATTATCAGGTGCTCTTCCAAATGCTTTGGGTAACTGTTTGGAAATGCGGGATCTTCGACTTGGTGGTAATGTCTTTGAAGGTGGGTCGGCGTGGCTGCAAAATCTTGAGTTTTAGAATACTTGAATCTTTCTACGCAACAAATTTTTGGTAGGATCCTTAGTGTTTTGGGGATCTTCCGTTCTTGACCCTGGCCCCGAACTTGTGCTTTTAATGAACTTGAGGGAAGTACCCTCGGTTAGGGCCAATGTCACCATTTCAGTTAGCCGGAAACAATAATGTATGTGGAAGCTTTGAGCTACATCTTCCCACATGTGTTAGTGTCACCTCTAACCATGGCCTCCACATACCAAACTACTAGTTCTAGTAATCATTGGAACTTCATCATTGAGTTTGTTGGCCTTGTTTTTCATTATCCGTTTGAGGAGGAAGAAAATGAGGAATAATGCCTCTTACGCCTGATCTTCGATAGGCAATTCTGAGAATTTCATTTGTAGAACTCCATAATGCTACTAAAGGCTTCTCATAGTCCAATAAGATTGGTGTCGGGAACTACGTCTGTGTGTACAAAGGAATCCTTGATCAAGATGGAATAGCCATTGTGGTAAAGGTGTTCATTCTTCCTAGAAGAGGAGCTTCCAAGAGCTTTATGTCAGAATGCAAGGCCTTGAGAAAAATCCGGCATAGGAATCTCGTCAAAGTATTGAGTGCTTGCTCTAGCTTAGACTTTCAAGGTAATGATTTTAAGGCTTTGGTATTTGAGTTGATGTCTAAAGGGAACTTGGACAGATGGTTACATCCAAATGCCATAGAGGATGAGCCCGAAGCACTCTTCTCTGAGCGAATATAAATCGCTATTGGCGTTGTAACGCTCGAGTATCTTCGCACTCAATGTGACATCATTATTTGATCATAATGACCTTGATCCTGACAATGAACAACTTCTTGGCGATGATATATCTGGCCATATTAGTGATTTTGGTATTTCAAAGATCACTTATGTCATTTGTAGCACTACGATTGCTACAAGTACTGGCATAGACAAAAATAGATCAACTACGATGAAAGGATCCATAGGCTACATTGCTTAAGGTACCAATTTCAGCTATAAGTAATTAAATATCTTTATTCATTTTACGTTTAGTAGTATTTTCCATGGATATAAATAAATTCCATTTTTTTTACATATACTTAGTAATGATTATTATGCGAGAATATGGTATACTTAAGTGGTCATGTCGACGGATGGAGATATGTATAGTTATGGAATCCTTTTGCGGAATGTTTCTGGGAAAAGACCAACTGATAGCGAGTTCCAAGATGGTCATACTCTTCATAACTATGTGAAAATGTCTTTGCCTGAGCGAGTCATGGAGGTTATAGATCAGTGTTTGCTTTTAAAGTCAAACGAAAATGGTAAATTGATCAACGAATGCATCATTGCAGTACTAGAAATCGGTATTATATGTTCCATGGAATCACCAAAAGATCGAATGAAGATACGTGAGGCAATGATGAATTCTTTCGATCAGGGAACCTCCTCTTAATGGAGTAGGCCCTTAAGAGGGAATGTAGGAGGCAGATACAATGGAAGAACACGCATCATACATATCTAGCAATGGAAGAAGGGGTATTAACCTAGAGTTACGTATTTCATATGTCACTTCTTTGTTACTTTGTTTTCCATTTTTCTATGGTCTATTGTCATGAAGTTTCCTTTCCTCACTAAACCAAAAACCAAGTGCCATGTTTACTTCTATCGCACTCAAGATGGAAAGGTTGTGATCAATTCAGTTTTCAAGGTTAAATAAATTTCTTGGCATAAATTTAGGTTATGTGATTAATGAATGACAAAGAATATGGATCTCTTGGAATAACATTTGAGTCAACACAGCTCTCATGAACTTAGACCATCAGAGTTAAGGATCTTTACATCAAATTTAAGGATGTCCAAGTCCGTAAATTTATTTAACTAAAAGCATTAATTTCTTATTACATCATTGTTAGAATAGGGAAGAAACTCTCCTCAAAATTAATACTAATTAATTACAAGTTATAAGTGAGGATTGTTTCGTAGAGTTGATTTTGAAAAGAACAATTTCTTATCACAATAAAGGAAGGTACTTTCAAAAAGCAAAGATATTAGGGTAATGTGCATAAATTTACTAAAGATATTACCTTAAACAAACCAAAAAAAGAATATTGAAAAAATTTAAGTCAATGTTCTCATGTGACTTGATAGAGATAGTTTACATAAGAAAAGAATCATTATGACAAATGAAAAACTATGAAGTATTATCCATTAAGAAAAATATTAAAGATTTAAAAATAGAAGCCAGATAAGAACATTTAAGACACTTTTCAATCATCCCATGTCATTGGATATATAAATACATACATACATACATACATATATATATATATATATATATATATATATATATATATATATATATGCTAAGAATTATTTCTTTTCATTTCAAAACAAAATAATAAATTGTTCTTCATTTGCTGCCTTTGGTATTGTTTTGGAAGAGAATCCAACATGTGTGCGTTTGCGGTTAGGATACAAATAACGTATGTATTATAAGTTCACATCCAAGGACTACTTGTGTGGAATATTTTAAACTCCTCACATGTGGTGAAGTAGTAGATTGCATTGAGATTCCAAGTGATATCTTGTCCACAAAATCTGACCTTGTATTTGGTTCCCAAAGCCGTTTCTTATATTTGTTATTGAATTAAAATTTTTCCAAGAAAATCAAATATTAATAAAATTATGTCAAAATTATATATTCTTAAATTATTTATGTATTGATGAATTAAAATAAATAAATAAAACTTTGAAATTAGTAAATAAAAGATACTACTTTAGATAATTTAAGTAGAATATTTTTATTTTCCATCATTTATTTTCTTTTCTTTAACATTTTCTCTCTATTTTCTTTCCTTGCATTTTCCTTAGGCATGGAAGGTACATTAAGCCAAAACACCAAATAAGCTTGAGCATAAAGAGCCCAGTATAAGGCTGGCCGAGCACATTAAGTTTGATCATAATATTTAAGTTGAGTGCAATTTATTAAATTAAGGAGAGAAGACCGAATAATTCTTTAGGATGGAACCATTGAGGTTGTTGTTTGAAAGACCCAATTCTAAGAGGTTTTGACAGGCTACTAGACTTTAACCATGAAGCATAGACACGACTAAATGGTGGAGTGTCCACGTGTAGGACACGTGAACACGTGTCGGATACGTGTTAGACACACTACGTGGTGTGTCATTGACTAGATAAGAAGTTAAAGGTTTTGGACATGACTAAATATATTTTATGGTTTTTTTTTAATAAAATTATGGGCTAACATTCACAAATCTCATTGTAATATGATCCTAATTCTTAAAATTGGCCACTCATTTGTTTGGAAGTGCTTGATTGATGGCAATGTCTTCCGTACTGCATGCAAAGTCTTTGGACGTGCTTGGTTGACGTACGTCCATACACTATAAGTCCTTGGTGTGTAGATTGGGTTTGCTCATGAAAAATGACAAGATCTAGATAGATATCATTCACCCAAGGAACTATGTGCAATATTTTCTACAAGTAGTTAGATGGAGGGATATATGTTCATCCATTAATTGTGGTCTTTGATTTTATGATTTAAGTTCAACTCATTAGTGTGTAGAAATTCTACAAATGCGCATGCCTTACGCAAAAGGAAACCATAGAGACTTGACATATGAAGTGTGTCCCACATTAATTATGGAGAGCCACAAAGTTTTAGAACTCATTATCAAGTTGAACCTAGTCTACACTTCACAAACATAAAATCAAGTCATCTTGAATGTGAAATAAACCAGCAAGAGTATCTTCACTTTCTGTATAAATAAGAACTGTACTTCCACATGAAAAAAAATCATCAATTAAAGAATTAGTCCATCTCAATATGAATTTGATTAAGAGTCTATTAATAGAAATTATTTTACAATATTTCATGTTCCTATTTAGGACCTTAATTCTGAGACATTATCCTTCTCCTAATTTCTACAGAAAAATTTCAAAGCCAATTTTTCCATGAAAGATAAGAAATTATCTAACCATTAGTCAAGCTTCTCCATGTATCCTCATTTCAATCATTCCATTCATCAACCATCTCATAATTTTTAATATTTTTACATTGATGTCATTCGGAGAGGTCCTACATAACAACTCTTTTGAAAACAGTAACACTCATTTTCTCATAGAAAATAAAACACTTTTTTTCCAGGCTATTTTTCCATGGAAAATAAGAAATTAGCAAAGGAATTAGTCAAACTTTTATATCCTTGCTATATCAGTTACCCCACCATATTTAATTTTTCTTGTTAGTACCTTTCTTAAAGGTGATTCTCAAGAACCCGTCTTTCCATGGAAACGGGAGATTATGAGGCCTTTTTTATTGGCAGATTCTACACGCTATTACTCATAAATTTTATGGAAAAAGTTTTTGAAAGATTTTTCTTAGAAAATAAGATATTAGCAAAGAATTAGTCAAGCCTTTCTATCCTTAGATAAAGTAGACCAAAAAAAAAAATGATATTTCCTTCAATAATTCCAGCGAGACTAGCCTTGGTTTTGTTTTCCTTGACTAACCAAAAAATATATTAATTTATCTTATTTGTAAAGGTGCATTGGTAAACTTCCTCAAATAACCAGGAAAATTTATCATCTATAAAATTTCAACATATGCAATGATTAAAATTTTTAAATTAAGTTTTGGGTTTTATCTTGCTTAACTAGCAAATAAGAATAGCAATTCACAAAGGTGCTTGGCAGCCTCTTCAAGTTGCAAGGAACATTCATACATGAACCACACAATGGATGTATCATAGTGAGAAAATGATCACACTTATATAATGTGTTATAACTACGAAAGCTTTGATGGCCGTGAAGTATGAATTGAGCAAGATAAAGAAATGTCATCATAAAAATGCATGAAAAGGTTTTAAATGGTTGAAAGCTGATGCCTCCATCCGCATGAATAAGAGAATATTTCCACTATTCTTGAAAACACGGATAGCAGATTGGAGTATCAAAATATTAGACAACTAGGAAAAATCACTTAATCACAACCACTGGGATGCCCATATGCTTGAAAATACCTCGAAAAACTCGATCTCTCGAGCCCTTATATCTACTACTTTTATACCCAAATCTCTCTCACCTTTTTTTTCTCTCATGACCCAGAATATTTAAGGGATATTTCTAAAAGCTTTCCTTATTCTATAAGAAACCTAATATTACAATAATATAACAAATATGAATTATCCTATAAAATATTATTTACAAAAAAAAAAATGAATTAATACTAAATAGGAATTTGAGATATATTCTAACAATGACTATATAGTTGTATGGATCACACAAATTAAAAATAGATCATATATATAATGGACCATATATGAAGAATGAAACATAGTGAGAAATTGGTCATGTATATACAATGGATTAGATGGTCTATGACCATTAGTGAGAAATAATCTATCACAAAAATTTATATTCTTTGAAATTATTGAGTGATGATAGATACTTGTGGAGAGGATTTAAAATTTTAAAAATTTAAAAATACATAAGAAAATAGACACATTGCAATACAGTGTCACATGATTCAACAATGTAGTTATGTCCACCATTGAGCTAGAAAACCTTATAATAACAAACCATAACCCTCGAGAACTAATCGAGTAATTTACAAACTTTCTTGGAAAGAACTACGTTGGTGCAAAGAAAGAAACAATTAACTTGGCAAAATTTATTAGATTTAGTAAAGGTTGGTCTTCAAAAGTAGGTTCTTTTATTGAACTATAGCAATAAGTAAAAACATAACATTGCTACAATTTATTAGAACATGATTACAAGTTAAGTAAACAATCGTAATAGCCAAATTCTTATTATTTTTCTGGTATGGCCATCAAGTCACAGCTGGGCCCGGATGCTTTGCATCATCAACACTTGATATTATGTTCCAGAGCAAAAGGATTTGGAAGTATAATTAAATTGTCTTCTTCTCCTTCCCAACATCAATCCACAATTTTTCATGGAGCGATCTATCGGATACCATTGAATACACAAAGCCCTATGATGCTTAATTTCTTTTTGCTATTTTAATATCATTTTTCTTCACCGGTCGAATGCGTACCTCGTGCTCTTGATCGGATGATTATATAGAGCCACTGCAGGAAATATACTTCACTACTATTTTCCAACATGACATGATATTCTTTCTTCCCCCAACCATTTCAATTAATAGCCTTACCAAAACTATAAACATCGACTTGTAAAGACTACATTTCCAAAATTTCTAGATAACATTTAAATTCATGATATGTGTGGGTCCCCCTTCTTTGCTTTGTCATAGATCTGCGTTTGCTCCTTAGAGCATAATTTGGCTAGACCAAAATCAGAGATCTTTGGCTTAAAGTTATGATCAAGCAAAATATTACGAGGCTTGATATCTAAATGAAGGATTGTTTGATCACAACCTTGGTAGAATGCACCGATACCTTTACTTGATGCACATGCTTGATATCTTGAATCTTATGCCAACTCAATGATCGATTATTGCAAATGTTGAAAATATAAACTTGTCAGTGACTCATTTGGTAAAATTCATAAATCAAAGCTCGTTTAGCCATTTGCACAAAACTGAAGCAAGCGGAGACTATATTGCATGATGTATCGTGCCATTGTTCCCTTCATTTATAAACTCTTCTCCGTTTCCTTTGAAATCATCAAGGATCTTTACTGCAACAAAAACTTTATTTGAGAGCTTTCCTTTATAAATAGTCCCATACCCTCCTTGACCTAGCTTATCCTTGAAATTATTTGTGATCCTTTTAATATTAGCATAGGAGTATCTTGAGGGCTTGCAAGCTTTATAATCCTTCAAAAACATTTGAATATTCAATTTATACTCTCTTTTCAACTTATTAGAGCGATAAAAAATAACGATTATAGAGATTCCCAGAGTGAAGTGAAGGACACCAAAGTGCTACGTATATACTAAAAGGGAGAAAAAAGGGTTTTTGTAAGCAAATGGAAGAAGAGAAGCAACAATTGAAAAAGAGGATGAAAAGAAAGAAATCACACAGCTGAGAGTAGTACTCTATCCATGAGCTTTGTAAAGAAAATAAACATTAGCTAGCATTGAGGATGTAACATAGGTTTCATTTTCTTTGGTGAATTTTGGATTTATTTAACCTTGGTTTCTACGGGCCTCTCACAGGTTCAATTGATTTAATTAGCATGTAATTGTTCTAGCTAAGAATGTGATGCCTTTCACAACAAAAAAAAATAAAAAAAATAAAAAAATAAAAAAAAAAGCTAAGCATATGATATTCGATATATAAGAGCCTTGAGTTCCACATTCAACCATTAGTTCTATTTCTTGTAAAGTTAATGGTACAAACAGAGCATACACAACAACTACCACGAAAATTTCATAAGAAGCGGCGTTGTTAAGTACCTTTTCTTTGGTTTAGGAATGCACTTTCGATTCGGGTTCCCTGCTTTATTACTATTCTTCTTGATTGGCATTTCTCTCCTTAGCTACAATTATCGGCACATAGGTTACGACGATCCATTGAAAACCCATAATCCCGAGTATAAATCTTGGGATTTAGCATTGAAAATCTTAAAATGAGGTTAAGTCCGCTTCACTTTGAGAGAGTCGAGGAAGAAGTAGAATAAAGTGGGTCACTTGAGGAACAAGTGGAGGGATAACTCGAGTTATACTCCTACTAGATCAAAAAACACCCAGTTAAAAACTTGTGAAATTTCGGTAGTCAATATGTTGAACACGGCAAGTAGGGAGATATTTTAGACTCTCACCTTCTTTGGAACTCCTGACTGTGAGTCTCTATGAGACGAGATATCAGTTTCCTAAGGAAGGATAAAATGGTAATTTCGGTGAAAATCGAGAAATTTTTTGAATCTCGGATAGTGAAACGGACCAGTTGGATAGTCTGTAAAATCTTAGCTCCCCTTAATTTCGTCGGTCGAGACAATCAGAATTTCACGTTTTTCGAGGCACGTAGAGGAGTGCGGGACACTTGGCACTTTATGAGTGGCCCAAGGAAGCCGTGTGCGAAGCTATGGGAGAGTCAAACATTGAGCTCAGTGGGGCTCTGAAGTGACACATGGCATCATGCCATTAGGAAATCTCGAGTGGTTGGATAAGAGGATGGTGTGATCTCCCCAGGCCCGGTAAGATTGACATGTGGCGTAGAGGGACAATTCTCTTGACCAACCTTGTCCCGGTTTAGGAGGAAGAGAGAGGAGGCCAACGGAGAGAGAGAGAGAGATCTTTTTAGAGAGAGAAGCTCACCTTCATAGGGTCACTCGACGGTGGACTTTGCGAGCTCAGAAGCGAGAGCGAAGCGAAGTTGCTCCCCCACCGTGAGGAGCTACGTGGGTACTTGATCATGAGGGAGTTCGACAAACTACGAAAGGTAGGGGTTTTCTCTACTTGCTTTGCTTTTGTTTAAGGCCATGTATTGGATGGGGATTTGTTGAGGCACGGATGGCGCGTGGTTTCGATCGAAAGATTTGGGCTAGGAGTGGAAAAATCCACTAGAGTGATTTTTGGGCGGTCCACCCGGATGTTTGCGTGATTGTGTGATGTTGTGTTATTGCCTTGAGTGAATAACATGTTGATTAGTGATTTTGTGGGCAGTTCCAAGATGAATTAATGGTTGTGCGTAATTAATTTTATGTTATTGCTGTAAATTGAATAACATGATTTATGGAATTAATTTTGTTGATATATGCATGAGTGATATATTAGCATGTGTTGAATGTTTGGTGTGCCATTGCATTGCAGTTAGGTGGGGAGTAATGCAAGTAGGGAAATTCCACTATTGGGCATTGCTCACCTTGTCGAGGGAATATATTTTTCAGGTACCGAAGACGGACTTGGGGATGGGATGCATTCGGGATTTTAAGAGCGAGAAAGCGGTAGAGATGAGCGCTATCTTGTATTTTGTAAAATTATGGGCAAGAGACCCATTTATTTTGTATAAATTGTAATAAATACAATTGCAAACAAATTATAATTAAATCATTTTGTATAAAATATATATTTTTGAGTAGAATGTGTAGGCCCAGTAAGCTATTTTTGCACATGTATGGGTCCGTGACATGAGACATGTAGATTTCAGCGGGTTGACGGGTAGTCGGCCAGTTTTGATTTTGGGCGTCATAGTCTCTCTCTGTCTGCGGCACAAGTCATAGGATTAGGAGCAAGCACATTAATAGTAGTCCTCCATGTCTTCTTCCTTTCGGTTTGTGTTCTTGGGAAAGGATTCTGAGTACCATATTCTGACCCCTCTTCACAACGGCGATATTCTCACATTTCTACCCTTCCCAGATTCTGAGCGATCCCCATTCTTGGTTACCTAAGTATGAACCAGTTTGTGAAAACAATGTTTTTCTTCTAACCATAAACCTCCAAAGAATTAGAAATATAATGGAAATTCTGTTTCAAATCAACTACCATGATTATACCATTGTGGTAGTGGATCTGGGCTCGAAAGGGCAGTGGTGGATCTCGAGTCCTCTCCATTCCATTCTTCCATATTAGGAGTACTCATCAAGCGTATCAATTTCATATCTATGTGCCTTATTTTGCCTTCTCAGCGGACATTATTCTATATAATAGTTTGATGAAATGCGGTCGATCGATCCGGCGACTTCCATTCTATTATTCCATGTGACAACTACTACTACTACTACTACTGCTTCATCGCAACATATGTTTATCACGATTAATTAGGAACTACGTGTTGCTAGAAAGATATTCGAATTCATACGATGAAGCGGATATATGGTTATTCAGCCGTTGAAGACGCCTAAGCCCATCAACCTTTCCGTATGTCGGTTACCAAGTTACTTGTATTCCGGGCTTCATCTTTCATTTTATGCCTTTCTTACGTACAATGCCTGATAGAAGAGGCGAAAATGCTCTAGCGGAAGGAATGACTTGAGTGCTACCAATAGTTTCGTCCATATTCCCGACATACTTGGAGAAAAATTGCTTGGTGTCGGACGCCCTCCTTACACCTTGATATTTCAAGGTGAAAACAATTTGAAATAACATACAAAAATAATTTATGAATTTTAATTAGTAATTTTAATTTCCTTATTTTTCTTCTATTTTTTGTATTTTCCTCCAAACTGTTAGAAACTATAGAGATAAAGCGACTTCAGCACACCCATATCTTCATTCAAACTTTTTTGAGAACGAACCACAGCCAAAAAATCTTAAAAAAGGTTGTTAAATATTACATGAAGGGAGAGGTTCCTTATTTCCCTAATTTATTAAGTCAAGTGAAAGACCAATAAGGAAAAATAAGAAAGAAGCTAAATGAGAAGAAGGGTGTGAAAAACAATGTACTAAATTACATGATAAAGTTTATAAGCCAAAATCCTAAGAAAAGGAGTTTCAATTTTCTTTCCTTTACATAAAAGAGTCAATCTCCTTTGGTATCTTATACCTCCCCTATTTCCCTAACAAAGATCTTTCATTGTGATTGTAGTTATGTTTGGTTCTAGGAAAATGTTTAGAAAAATGTAAAGAGAAAAGAAAACAAAGGAAAAATGGAAGAAAAGAAAAAAAAAAAAATTAAATCTCACGTATTATTTTTAATTGAAAACAAGTAATGAATTAATTTAATTTTGATATTCATACCGATGATATGGAGATTTTTTTCTACCTTTGTAGAAGCCAAGGATCAGTAATCATGGAGTAAAATTAATCGAGCCAAAGTCCTCAACCTACCACATCTAGTGAAGCTTGTGATTTTATCTGAAATTAATTTCTTGAAAATCTGATCTACAATATTTGTGCTAACCACCTTATCTTTAATGTACTGCTTGGGTACTCTTCCCTAATTTCACTGGTTTGGTTTAATCTTGCAAGGATTTGGAAGTTTATAACGGTTAATATATTGCAGCCTTTTATTTCCCACCAAATTTTTCTTTGAAATAAAATATTTATTTCTATTCATTTTTCCTAATTTTTTTTTACAAATTTGACTTTCATTGTTAATAGAGTGCATTTCTCCTACTTCACGATCGGAGAGTAAGATTGCTACTCGTAATTATTAATTTCGCATGAGAACGGGACTAATATGGCTTGGATGGTTTGATGTAGGACTTCATCCAATATGAACTGATTACATTGCCTACGTCACTATCCTCCTACAAACTCTTCATGATTGGTGAAGTACTTTCTTTTCTTACCGTCTCCTATTTTAATGTTGTTTTATGTTTTTCACTTATATTATTGCTCTATATATATTTTAAAATTTGTGCATTTATTTAACTTACTAGGAAGTTTGAATCACTGCGTATTCTTAGCGTAAGGCTGCAAATTCGACCAACCTCAATTTTTTCCTTCCTTTTTGCCAATCAAACTGCTCCCCATGAAACAATCCACTTTTAAAAGCATGCTCAACATCGATTTTCACTGAATTAAATGGTTTCTAAAGTAGCTATTGAGCGTAGAGGTGGCAATTCGGTAGGACCAGGTTGGGGTCAAGCGACTTCAGTGAGCCGGACAGGTGGCATGGTTTTGGACTACAAAATATAACGGCAGGGCCTTACCCTAAATCGGCGAATTTGGGCAGGTGTCTTATAAAGCCAAAATTGTGAACAAGCGGGGCGGACCAAGTTTATTTGTTCTTGTAGGCCTATAAATTTCTGACCTGGCAGATCCCTAATTCGAGGTGGTGCAGGCTAACTGGCGGGCTGAACCCAAATTACCACCTTTAATTGGCGTGGCTCTCTACAAACCGACCTATTTTTTGCTATCTTTGTTTCTTTTTTTTCTTTTTTTCTTTTTTTTGAGATATTTAGTTTTTCATGACATTTTGATTTGTGTTTAGTCATAGGAAGGGCTCTCTTGGGATGTTGTGCCTATTTGCTTATTTGATTTAAGTTTCATCGAGGAGCATCACTCATTAGATGATGGTATCGAAAAATTTTTATGCAATCACAAAATCTCCAACCCATCAGAGTAACCTATTCGGACACTAAGGGATGACTCATGCTTCTTGAATAAGATTCAAGGTCAAGGAGGTTTTGGCTCGTGTATAAGGGAAAACTTCGAAGTGGTCGCATTGTAGATTTGTAGTATTGATCATGTCAACAAATGGAATGAATTTCATCAATGAGTTGCTACAATAGGAAGAATTCATCATATCAATGTGGTAAGACTTGTAGGATTTTGTGTACAAAAGGGTCAAAGTGGGCACTTATTTATGACTTCATGCCCTGATGGTTCTCTTGATAAGTTCATTTTCTTAAAGAAGAAACAAAACTTTATTAAGTTGGGAAAAGATGTACAAGATCTGATTAGAATTGGGCGTAGTATTGAATAACTCTCTCGAGGTTGTGACATACAAATTCTACATTTTGATATCAAGCCACATAATATCCTTCTCGATGAGGACTTCACACCAAAGAGTTTCAGATTTTTTGGCCTTGCAAATATATTCAATAGATGAAAGTATAGTGTGTCTTCTTTGCCTGAGGAACATTGGATTACATTGCTCCCGCAATTGGAGGTGTGTCTCCATACAAAGGCTGATGTATGGTTTTGGAGATGTTGTTAATGGAGATGGTGGGAAGAGAAAAAGAAATGTGTGATCTCAAAATCACGGAACACTCGAGTAAAATATATTTTCCATCATGGGTTTATGATATATATCACCAAGGGGATAACATAGACTTGGGAGATGCCACTGAAGATGAAGAGAAGCTTGTTAGGAAAATGATGATTGTTGCATTATGGTGTATACAAATGAAGCCCATAGATTGTCCTTCGATGAGCAAAGCCTTGGAGATGTTAGAAGGAGAGTTGAGTTAAATGCCTCTGAGCCTACTCCTACCTCTGAGAAATGTCACTTGAATCATATAGGCAATCAGTAGAAGCTGCGACAACCTGTGCAATTCAAAGGCACAAATTTCATTAAGAGGAAGGTAGTGGCTTTTTTCTAACCTACGAAATTATTTCCTATGATATTATATATTTTGTATAGAGGCACAGTGTAGCTATAACTCTTCTTTCAAGGTCCGTATAATGTAATATTGTCTTGAGGCATTGTGAGACTATGCGGCAAGCATATAATAAATATGTAATTAATAACCGTTATCTATGTCTTTTATGAAAGTTTATTAGCACTAATTCTGAATGCTAATTGATGGTCTAAGGCATGTGTGGTTCCATAGTACTCTAATAATTATTAGTTTAATGAACAATAGCATATGAATTTAACACCAAAAATATATAACAGAAAACAAAGTAAACTAACTTTAAATAAGAAGAAAAACATCATAAATAATGAGAATAGAAGAAGGGACACAAATTTATATGATAAGAGCATCTTACCTATGTTCATGAACAAAATGTCGAACTAATTCATGTATTTCGGAGGAATTTGGATATGGTGTTGGGAAAGACTATCAAATACAATTATTCTAAAAATGACCCTTCGCTCTTTGTGTACTAAAAATAAATGAAAAGGTAAAAACCACACGACACGTGAAGCCCACTTAAACTTCCACTATTTCCATGATGACAATAATGGGTTCTGCTAAGTGCCTACAGCAAGCAAGCTAGAGGCTCACAACAACCATACATCGAGAATATCAATCTTGGAACACCAAAACAATAAACATCATCCCGGATGGATCAAATCAGAAAGAGGAAAGATCTCATCGAGGAATTGGAATGACCAAATGGGTATTGTGGAGAGCTTGCCCAGGGCTTATAGTTATGCTTTTGATGACGGAACTAGCACTTTTACATGCAATGCTTATGAGTATGCCATCATCTTTTGCCCCAATGCCAAAGGGTAAACACATCTTTCTCCCATTCTAATGATTCATGCAGAAGGCAACACTTCACAACAATGGATTATTAGTCAGTTTCATCCATATTCTTTCTTCGGGGAATGTTTATGTGATGCACGAAGAAGAGGCCAAGTGATGAATTTTCAGTCCACACATTATTTCCAAAGGCGAAATAGCGGAGAGAGATCAAGGGATGGTTTCCTCTTCAAGCGTGCGTCCCTACCCTTACTTCATTGTCAATCCTTCTACCCTTATTGTGGCTTTGCTTATATAGAAAACTGATTCTTTACAGATAATTTACCTCACATGCGGGCTTGCTAGGAATTAGATTGTATCTTAGATGGAAGGATTGCAAGATGAAGAGAAATCTCTTTGAATTGATTCACGATCTATGGATGATTGAGATGAAGATTTAGGGAGCACGACTGTCAGTTTGGCAAACAAAATAGAATCTAAACAACATTCGACATGGAATCTGCTCCCAAGAAAAGCAGAGACTAGAAGAATAAGTGCAACTCTTTGATATCTGTTGTTTTCTTATTGACTAAGGAAAATTGGAAGTAAGTCATTAGGGGTTGTTGATAACTTCGATGATTCATGGTAACTTGTATCATAAAGAATAAAGGGGTATGAATAACCTTTTTATTTCTTGGTCTTTGTTTTATTTTGAACTTGAGCTTTCTTTTTCACTTTCTTTGGTGCCTTTATTCCTGCGGTTTTACCCTTCTTTTGTATACCCCCTTGTGAACCATCAACCACATATATGAATATATTATGTGAAGGCAAAGAGTTTTATGATTTCATGGAAGAACCTTTGAGATTATTAAGTTCTGACATACGGATGCTTTCTCGGATTTTCCTTTTGTTTTCCATTGGTTTTGCTTTTTATGTATAACATTAATTTGACGAGTACTAGCTTTAGGCATCTTGTCAGCCTCATCTTCCGAATCACATGAAAATCCTTCTATTATCCCTGCATACATGAAACCATTACATGGAAAGGAGGAAAAATGCATTTCTACATAGAAAAATACCAAATGATGCAACAATCCTCCCCCACAAGCAGATACTAAAAAAAAAAAAAAAAAGGTGCTAGCAACCTAAGCATTGTTTCAACCTCGTAAACATTAGATTGTGGTTTAATTTGAATAAAGTCATTCATATGACCTCCACGATGGAAATATACAATCAATCGATAAACAAAATGACCCATACATGCCATTTTCTCCGAGAAGACATCAAATTACACCTTTTCCAGTGCTTAAGCCAAAACTAGGTACGTAGGAGAGAGTTTCAAACGAAAAAAAAAAAAAAATCACTAAAGCATGAGGAAAGCAGATTCTAGGATGGAAATAAAGAATCCCCCAAAATAGTTGCCTTATTTCTTTAGATATTAAAAGGTGAGAACTCTGAAAGATAAAGAGCAAATCAATGGACAAACCTTTATACACTTTGCACCCCAGCTGACTGAAGAAGAAAATTATGTGTTAAATGGCGGCAACAAATTGCTTAATTGAATACAAGTAGATGAGGTTTATGCTACTATTTGTGACGATAATGTAATACGAGAAATTTGGAATGAGAGCTGTCAAAATTAAAAGCCAGACTTACATTAAAAATGTCACGGAAGGAACTATTGTTGTTTTATAAGATGGTTTCTACCGATCTTAAAAATTTGAAGGAACTAGATAGAGCTACTAATTCTTTAGAAATATCTGAAGAAGCAACTATCTTGAAGGAGTAGATTAAGCAAATCTGAGTAGCATAATTTGGAAGCATGACTAGTTCTGCGCAGCTCTTGGTTTCATATGAATTTAGGCATGACTAGTTCACCAATAGCTCTTGGTTTCATATGAGAGCCCGAGTGTGACAATATTTTCTGGGGTTGAACTATTTCATGGGTTACATTAGATATAAAGGAGGAATTATATTATAGATCCGAGCGAAACACTTAAATGGACGATCATCGATATAGAATTATTTTTATAAGTGCACAATTTTGTCCCCACCCCAGAACTTGAACGGTCCCTCCCTCCTATGCCATGGCTGCCCTTGACCACTAAAATTTAGGCCTTATTGGCATCGGTAACAAAGAATCATGAGATCATAAAGCATAGAACATTACCTTTTAAATCTAAGAACATTTCATGATTTCTGGATGGGGTATCCATAATTACCATTCGCCCGACAATGCCCATGTCCCCCCTCAAATCTATAGATACATCTTCACACTCAACAAATGCCTGGAAAAATACCAAAAAAAAAAAAAAGATTTACCAACGACTTTTCATGTGCTTTATTCATACATCGAAACATACATCTGATGCATAGGGAGAATGGGAGGTAGTGGCCACAATCAGGTGGAAGGTAGACAAGTTTCCTCTAATGGAGATATTCAGGTTCCATTCAAATACTTAGCATATGGCATATAAGATTAAATGAGACATGGATCAGCTACTTAAGTTTGAGAGGCTTGGCAGCTACCAGTAGGCAGCTCTTTACGTGGAAAAATGAAAGCTCTTTTCAACACATCTAAAATTGATTGAATTATTAAAACCGCGTACCAATCTCCAAACACCATTAATTCATACTGGCTTCACCAAGGGCCGGATGGTGACAAAATTAAGTACAAGGTTCAGCATATTAGAATCTGGAAATTGGCCAGAATGCTTTCTCTAATAGATGCCTGAAGATTCTAATCGGTTTTAAAACATACTTGGCCGGAAAGATTTGATAACACAACACAATTGATAAAAGGAAGGTTGAATAATTTAGTGATGGTACGCTTTCATCAGTTGACGAATAGTCTCATAGCCATTATAGCATATTTTATGGGGATAGGCTAATAAATGCTGCAGCTTTTGAGTGCGATAGCAGCAGCAACCTCACTAATTGATGCATAACACACGATCACTAAAATAATGTACCAAAGAAAATTTGGCTTAAAAAATGGAGAAATGATTATATTAAACGATTATTAGACTTGCCAAGAATGCGAGGTTAGAAGCATATTATATATATATATATATTTACTTAGGTTTTAAGCAGCGAGTAAGCAGTAAAAATATGACTGACCATGATACCTAAATGCATTATTTTCATAATTCATCCCCAGAAAATCCATATTTTTTAGAATTCATTCTAACAAAAATGCAATATTGATTATAATGCATTTACAAGGGGCAAGACAAGCAGTTCCCTGATGATTTGGAGAGAGCTTGTCAGTCATTCTCAAACTACAACTGAAATCTAACGGAATTCATAAGAAGATAGTTCGAAAGGTGGTATGCATTGACAAAGATAAAAATATGTGTCTACCTTTGATCGATGGACTTTGTTGGAGAGCACTAGAGACAGTCCTAAGGAGGAGACCTACAAATTTCACCAGGTTAAATCAATGGACCAAAGACTAGATAAAGAACCTTCCAACATATTGAAGCTTCTTACTTGAGGTTCAATATGCTTATCTAATGTTCTTGAGTTGTGCCATCATCATACTTTATATTCATTGATATCACATGGAATACAATTACAAAAATAAAAAATAAATACATAGAGAAAAAAGAAAGTGGAAAGCTTGTTCAACTTAATTGTATGCATTACTTATTATGTCATTTAGACATGAGATTGATCATTCTAGCCCTTTTTTTACCTCTCCCTTTTGTTTCACCATTTGCTTTCTTCTTTTTAGTGGATATGTGTTCCATTTTAACACGTTGTTTTGGTGAATTTTCATTTGAAGCCTCATTCAACAAGGGCTCTTGGCCATTCTCATGCTCTTGACATCCTTTTCTTTTGTCGGGCAGGTTGTTTTGTACCTGGATGATTCTTCATTAAAGGGTATAAATATCTTCTCTCATGGAAATTTATTATCGGACAAGACTCGGATTACGATGACAGCATCCCCGGACTTAATGATTTAAATTACTGTTCAACAAAGTAAATTCTCGAAATAAAAATCTATAGAAAGGTGACAGCAGACTAACAAGTTACTTCAAAGAATTTTAAAGCCCCTTAACATCCATATCCATTTGGATAATGACAAAAGTGTGCTATTAACTTAAAATGTCAGCATGACAAAAAGAAACAATCAGATAGTTGAAGTTAACATTAATTATATCAAAATGGCCTCATCAAGTGATTTTAGTTTAGGATGTTGATATGGTGTGAAGCGAACAAATTGGATCATGGTCCATGGATATCTTGACAGTACAAGTAGCTGATTTTAGAAATCTCTTTGGGTGTAACATTTACAAACAATTGCCTGCTTTCATCAAAAAATTAAGATGAGTCCACCACGGTAAATACCTAAATCCAGTTTCACTGCTTTTTGGCATTTCCCTCTGTAGCCATACTTATGCAAATTGAAGTTGAGTCTTTCTTACCATAAAAAAGCATTTTTACACAATAAATAAATAAATAAAATAAAATAAAACAAAACATAAGAAAAAAAATTCTCTTCCAAAAAAATGGAAGAGAAGAAAGATATCTATAGTCAGCTACTCAAGACGGTTGGACTTCGTGTAATTAAATTATTATTCAGTCTTCTTCATTTAGAAGAAGTTATTACATAAGCTATTTTCAACTTAACCATTTCATAGCTCCAAAAAAAAAAAATCAAAAAAATTAAACAAACCTAGGTTATAATTGATTAAAATAGATGCCTACTGATCAGATATCATAATTGTTTTTTCCCTACCAAGCAGATACCAATAGGCATGGGTATCTGATTTTTTTTCTTTTCATTTTGTTTAATTAGAACTAATAAACAAATTGGATATTATTTTCCCAAACATGACTATTAAATGTTTTCTGATGAATATGAATACTTAGTTCAATGCTTCTTTCTTCTTTTACCATTTAATAAAAGCAAAAAAGGAAAAAGAAAAGATTCCTGGTTCGGCACTAGGAAAGACCTCTCATATTTAAGGATTGCCAGGAAGACTTGTAGATCGAGAAATAATTGATATCATCCACAAATTTAAGATTGAAAACAATTGTGTGGTTGATATATAAGAGGGAACCAAAGGCAATATTGAGGAGGAGATGACTTCATGAAACATTAGAGAAGCAATCATGCAACTAAACTTCTTACATTTGGCTCCCCATCAGATGGTTCTTCCACTGAAGCCTTCTCATGACCTTCATTCCCTGCATCACTTTCAATGAAATTTTAGAGTGCAACCTAATTAGGAGTAGTACGACATTATCTGAATCAATGTCTTTCAACTGAATTCTCTAGCAAAAAAACATAAAATTGTTGTACTGACCCCCAGATATACCTTTTTTTTTCTTGTGATTGTTTATTTTATGTTTTTTTTTTTTTTTGTAGATTTGGGATCTTTTGCCTTCAGCCTTTTAATTGGGGACTTTACTTTTGGAGTACCATTGAATGGAGAATCTACATCTTTACCCTCCCTTATGGGCTATCTTCAGGTGGAGAGTCAGAATCTGAAGATAACGTCAAAGCTGGATGAGTTGGTGTATGTTCAACAAATTAAATTCTCTCAAAGAGCATACAGAAAAAATGATAGTAAACAACTATAAAGCCAACAAAGCAAGCAAAATCCGCCAAAAAAGAAAATACAAAACTATTTTTAATACTTTTCTTTTTAGCCAGGTGATTACTATGGCTAATCCACACAAAGACCATCCATGATGACAAATTATTCCTAATGCAAGAAATGGTTTATGATAATTTTTGGGTAAACTATGGTGTGACAGAGGTAGCAATTAAACTCTAACAATGTACAACTAATAAACTCAATAGTACCTAACAAAGAAGCCGCGATGAATCAAAACCCATTTTCCTTTTTTATTGCAACTCATAAAGTATTGGGCCGCGATCAATATGACTCCTAAATCATTCAAATTTAAATCCTCTTTATAAAGTAAAACCTAAAGGGCTGAAAATTGAAAAACTGTTGTTTGGTTGTAAGCAGATAAACAATCTAGGGTTCTCTCCTACATCGACTAGACTTGGATACCTGAGGACAACATATCCAAGATACACCTTTACTTACATGAGTACCCCATAATAGTCTCTTAGTTTCAGCAGTCATTAGAGACCACATAAATAGTGATTAACTTCAAAATTCAAAATGAAATCAAGAGTTAAATTTCTGTAGACAAGAATCAAGAACAAAATATCAACACAATCATTTTCTTTAAACTCCTATTTAGTCAGAGGGCGTCTTGGTTATGGTAATACCTGGAAGGAATGCAGCAAATCAGGAGATTCCTCCTTGGAGCTGCTCATCTTGACCTTTATGATGAAAAATACAGCATCCAGCAATCCAAAAAAAAACCGATCTCGTCGAGACAAAGGTCACGGACGAAGATGACTGCTATTTAACAATTAACCTGAAAATCCAGAAATGGTCAAAGATTGGCCTACAGAATCTATCGAGAACAAACACAGCAAGAATTGGAGGAGCGAGAACTCCCAAGAAAACCTGGAGTATTAATACTAAATACAATAGCATTAGTAATAAAGGCACGCAATCCAGGGCTTCATCAGTGGTAGGGTTCAGGGGCAGGGGGCTGCAGCCTTCTAGAGACCATTCCACGAGCTTGAGACCGAAATTCAGTAACATTAGAGAGATTTCCTGCTCCTTGAAATCAAAGCGAGAATTCTGTGAAAAAATTTTAAATCCAACAGGTGCGAATATCCTATCGCAAAACTTCAAAGTGAAGGATATCCTCCACATTGGAGGAACTCATCATCCCCAGCAGAGAGATTCATTAGGAAGAATACTAGTCTGAGCATTATGAATTCACGATCTAATTGAAATGGAGATCTAACGACAACAAAAACAATACGAGAAACATGGAAAATTTGCAATTTTATATATATATATATATATATATAATTGTGCGTCATATTTATAAATTTACATTTAGGAATGTTCTTTTTGTAAGCCTAAATATGCATAAGTTAGTCTTTAATAAAAAAAAATAGGGGTTTGTTGTAGTGGTACAGGGTGATAACACTAACTGGACAAGACAAATGTACTAGATGTACAAGCTTCCATTTCTTATACTATTTAAATATTTTTTTTATCTGAAATATTTTTTCCTATATGTGTTAATACACCAACCTAGATATTCTTCACTTAAAGATGGACAATTACTCTTCAGAAGGAAAAATAAGGAGTTTATTATATTTAAAGACAAATATAATAAATGTACAAGGAGTTATTACAAACCTACATTTCTCATAAGATTTGAATTTTTTTAATTGAAATGTCTATTTCCTGGTAGTATGCTAATACACCAACCTATGACATTCTTTACGCATTGGAGTTGTGTCATGCCAAGCTCATATATAACAAATAACCTAATATATATTTATGCCATAAACTTCCACAATTAAAAATATGGTTGATTTCATTTTGTTTTCTTATTTATTTCACCAATTACCATGGAGATATACATATATTACTATTTAATGAGGAAAAATAAAAGTTTATTATAATGTACAAGGTAATTACACTAAGCTATTTACAAATGCAAGTAATATTATACAAAGGTGTACAAACTTGTATTTCTTATAAATTTGAATGTTTTATCAAAATATCTTATGTAGGTCATATTCTAATGCACTGACTTGCTAGGACATTATTACATGATATTTTTTAGAGTTTAGGCATTTTGAGTATATATGTTAATCTACTCAGAAAGCAGTAGATATGCTAAATGATAAATATTATATTTAATATTTTTTAATTCATATTTTAAATTTAAAAATATAGGTTAACACTTTTGTATTATATTTTAATTAAATGTAAATAAATTACTACTATTTTGTTAAATACTTATTTAAAAATAGTTTAACTTATGGAAATTTTTAAAATTTTGGGTTTACAAAATTTAAAATATAAAAGTACAAAAATAAGATTATAATATGAAAATTATAATTATTTAAAATATTATATATGAAATATTAGTATTTATTTGTATATATATTAAATTATTTATTGGGTAATAATTTTGTAAATACTAAAAAGTCAATTTACTTCAGTATATTTATTACACAAAACAAAAATCAATAAGAAAATAAAAAGTAATGAATAAATAAGTTTAAAAATAAACTTTTTAGTTAAGTAGATTTTCAAAATAAGTGAAAATAAGACATTATCTTATAAATTTAATTAAAAATAAAATAATTAATTTTGACATTTATTTATTAAAAATAAAGAAAACAAAATATAATAAAGAAAATAATAATTTTTATTAATTAAAAAATCAAAATAATTGAAAATAAGATGGATGCTATAGAATTAATTAAAAATCATAAATCTAATTTGTGTCATCACGAAGCAATCGGTTGTCACGAAATTTGAAGCAACTCTCAGAAACACAAAAAATTGGAAGCAACTCTCTCTCCCTCTTCACCTCCTCCACATATTTTCTCGAGAAAATTCGAGTTCTCCCGGAATCCCAGCCTTGTCTTTCTTTCAATTTCATCCATTTTTACACACCTCTCTCTACGGTATTTTTTCTCTCTGCTCTCGTGGGTGGCCGAAAATTTTCTTGTGTGAGATGATCCATCATCGTGACCTTTGACCCCGACCTTATCTCTTCGCCTGGTCTCATTTCTCTCTCTCCTTTAGGGTTTCACTATGGGTTCCTTTTTCCACCACCTACTAAAGTAGGAGATGCATGCGTCGAAGAAGAACCTTCACCTAGCCTTTCTCTAATCTCTGGTTTGTCTTCTTTTTCACTTGTTTTTGGACTGATTTTGAATTTTCATTCTTCTTTGTTTTTTCTAGAATTTAATTTGAATTTTGTTTGGACTGATTTTTCAAATGCTATTTCTTTAGTTTTAATAAATGATTTTTGGCTTCTCATACTGATTGCACTTTGCCAATTTGTTGACTTTTGTTTCAGAAAGAATGAATCAAATTAAGGGCTTAAAAGTCATCAATTCAATGGAGACCAACATTGTGAGTATCCTAAGAACTAATGTTTAAGATGTGAAACAGTTTCTAGCTAATTAACATTGATTCATAATGATTTCTTATTTGTTGTTCAAATCAAGATCTAAAATGAAAAATGTCATTTACATATTGGATTTGATGGCTTGCATATTTAAGGGCTGTTTGGTATACTTTTTCATTTAAATAATAGTAATTTAAATAGAGATGAAGGAGAGTTAATAGGGTAGACAATATTAATAACCCAGGAACTAATGCTAAATCGTGTATAGATCTTTGTAGATTTGTGTTGCATGTTATTCATGAAGCGGTTTATTATTATTAGGATTTACAATTTCTCATAATTCATAAATAGAAATTGGTATGAGTAATTGAAACAAGCAGAATTGTGTTATAGGAGAAAGCCACGGAGATTCGTAGCATTATGTGTAAATGACGGAGGGATAGTGTGAGATAGAGAGAGTGCAAAAATAGTAGAGCCACAGAACTGATCATAGCAGTACATGCCACGTCAAATCAATTGAATAAGTCTCATAAAAGAGCTTTGATTACCTGATTTCAGTTATCTTACTAAACTAAAAAATCAAATTAAGATTTGTACCATGTTATTTTATACTTTCAGCAACACAACCATATACATTTTATAAATAATAAATGTGGAATCCCATGAAATAATGGGAAATGAAATAAAAATACGAAAGCAAAGAAAATGGTATAACTATATAGATTAGCCAGTAGATGATTGAACATTACAACATTAGCGACATAAGCCCAGTGGCTGCATTGACGAAGAAATCACGCGGCCAGTTGCCTTTGGAAAGAATCGACATCGCCTGACATACGAAGCGAGTGTCTCCCAGTTAGTTGCAACAAACATTTTACTTAATTCAATAATTCATTTGGTTCTTCACAGAGATGATTGCCAATGTTTTAATATGGAGTATATGGTATATTAGTTAAAGATGAAGGGTGAAAGGCTCAGTGTAGTTACATTTCATTTCAACCATTACGGATCGAAGACTTGATAAGAGGGCAAATTGCTATGTAAAATCCAATTGTATGGAAAAAATCTGAGGTGTATAATATTTTAATGAGCGATAGTATGTTAGTTGTGCAGGTTATTAGGTGGCGAAAAGAAGAGATAATGTTAGTATCGGTTTATCAGGAAAACTAGGCTGCTACTTGACTTGATTTTCAATATGAAGCACTTGCCACTTTTCTCCATTTCACGTGCTAATTGTTTCCTCTTGTTTGGTCACGAGAAAGAAAGAAAAAGAAAAATGCAAAGGAAGAGGGCGAGAAAATGTTGAATCTAGTAAAAATATAACTACTACCCAAGTTATGGAGCTACAATTAAATAGAAAAACACATAGGTTTTTATATTTTTCACTTAGGTTTTTACTCTTTAAATTTCTCTATTCATGGCTCGTAAAAGCAGGGCTTTTTAGGTCACTCTTCTTTTTGGGACCTACCAAAAACACATACATAGATGTATATGGAGCTGTTAGAGGATAGAGGCAAATACCACCAACAAAAATGGGCCCACCTTCCATATCTCTGCCCCTTTCCTTAGAGGCGAAGATGCTTTTAAAGACATGTCAGCAGATGGCTTGATGCCGGCCCTTATTATGGGACCACTAGAAAATTAAAGGGAAGGTGGGTGGGGGAATTTGAGTTTTTGCATTTAGGCCTTGAGTAGTTAATACAGACGAAGCGAAAAGTGGGGGACTTGGGACATAATGCACGTAGTAGGGGAGGTTGGAACACAGCATCCCGATACCCTTACTTGGCCTACGCTGGATATTCGTATCTAAGAGTGAAGTTCTCTTTAGCTCGGTCAAGTGTCTGTTCTACTATATCCCTTGCCCTTTTATTTTCTTAGCGATATTTCTTCTTTTAGGTGGACTAAGCGAATCCACATTACCCTTTCTGAAGTAAGTCATGCTTTTATATATATAAAAGACTTCCAAGGGCGACCTTAAGCGAATCCATCCATCCTTCATCGGGAAGTTACAACAATGGAAAGCAAATCCCGATCTTGCCCGCAAAGAAACATGATCATCCACATGGCGGGTTAACGAGAACCATGACTATAAACTGGCAATTGTTGACAATGAAGATCCTAAAGCCCGCGGTTTATGATTGGGCTATATACATAGGATATCCAGAGTCCTTAAATTTATTTAACTAAAAAGCATTAATCCTAGCATTACATCAGTATCATTGTTAGAATAGGGAAGAAACTCTCCTCAAAATTAATTCTAATTAATTACAAATTATAAGTGAGGATTGTTTTGTAGAGTTGATTTTGAAAAGAACAATTTCTTATCGCAATAAAGGAAGGTATACTTTTGTAAAGCAAAGATATTAGGGTAATGTGCATAAATTTTTTGAAGATATTACCTTAAATAAACCAAAAAAGAATATTGAAAAAATTTATGTCAATATTCTCATGTGACTTGATAGAGATAGTTTATATAAGAAAAGGATCGTTAGGACAAATGAAAAACTATGAAGTATTATCTCATTAAGAAACTATTAAAGATTTAAAATATATCGACAGGAACATTTAAAGACACTTTTGATCATCCCGTATCCTTTGGATGTGTGTGTATATATATATATATATATATTTAAGTTGACATAAAAAAAGACAATGTATAAGTCGAACCGAGCACACTTGATGAGTTTCAATGTAATATTTAAGTTGAGTGCAGTTTATTAAATTTAAGGAGAGAAGACCGAAGAATTCTTTAGGATGGAACCATTGAGGTTGTTGTTGGAAAGACCCAATTCTAAGAGGTTCTAACAGGTTGCTAGACTTTTACCATGGCTAAATGGTGGAGTGTCCACAAGTAGGACACGTGAACACGTGTCGGATACGTGTTGGACACACCATGTGGTGTGTCGTTGACTAGATAAGAAGTTAAAGGTTTCGGACACGACTATACATATTTCATGGTTTTTTTTTTTTTTATAAAACTATGGGCTAACATTCACAAATCTCATTGTAATTTGGCCCTAGTTCTTAAAACTGGCAACTCGTTTGTTTGGAAATGCTTGGTTGACAACAATTTTTTAATTATCATGTTTGTGAAAGTTATTTCCTCTATTATGTTTCTTACAAATCCCTTATAGAGAAGTTCATGGATTCTTCCTTTTATCTCATCTAGCTCATTGAATATTTCCAAAGGCAAAGAAATCATGTTTGTAAAAGTGCAAGGACAAATCGCTTTATTAGTATCAAGAAAATTAAATGATGAGGATCCCCCCTAAATAAATAGGGTGATTGGACCACACAAATTGAAAAATCCCCTTTTAGTGTCAAGAAAATTTAAGATGAGACCCCTCTAAATAAATAGGGTGATTGGATCACACAAATTGAAAAATCTCCTTTTAGTGTCAAGAAAATTTAACGACAAGGACCACTCATACATAAATCTGATTAATGCGTGTAGGTGAGATGTAGACATACACAGTCGCACAATGAATGTATCATAGTGAGAAAATGATCACACTTATCTGTTATTTGTATAGTTGTTTGGATCCACACAAATTAAAAAAAATATCCTATATATAATGGACGAGTGAAACATAATTGAGAAATTGACCATGTATATACAATGGATTAGATGGTCTATGATCATTAGTGAAAAATGTATTACAAGGGTATACTCTTTGAAATTATTACGTGATGATCGATACTTGTCGAGAGGATTTAAAATTTTAAAAATTTTAAAAATATATAAGAAAATAGACACATTGCAATACAAGGTCACATGATTCAACAATGTAGTTATGTCCACCATTGAGCTAGAAAACCTTATAATAACAAGCGAAAGTAACCCACATAGCAATATAAAATTGACTTTCTATAAGAAAATTTAAGAAGCTGTGGGAAGGCAACTCTACTCCCCAGCCTCCTTGGGCGATTGGAAGGAAAGAAATAGAGTGGCGTTTGATAATTTTAAACATCACCTTAGGATTAAACACTCCTTCATTTCCTCTATCACATCTTGGGCTAGTCACTTGAATGATGGGGAGTACCCACTTGTAAATTTATTAATGTGCATCCTATAGTTTTCCCAAGTTTGTGGGTGGTAGGTAGAATTTTTGCTTTTCTTGTATACAACTTGTATACCCTTGGGCCTTGCCTTGTTTTGCTTATAATATTTGCTTCTTGCCTACCAAAAAAAAACAAACATAACCCACAAAGAACTAATCTAAGTAATTTACAAACTTTACTATAGAAGAACTAAGTTAGTGCAAAGAAAGAAACAATTAACTTGTGAGGCACAATTCGTCAGATTTAGTAAAGGTTGGTCTTCAAAAGTAGGTTCTTTCATTGAACTGTAGCAATAAGTAAAAACATAACATTACTACAATTTATTAGACCATGATTACAAGTTAACTAAACATTTGTAATAGGCAAATTCTTATTCCATTTCTGGTATGGCCATCAAGTCTAGCTGGACAGATGCTTTGCGTCGTCTAACACTTGATATTGTATGTTCCATAGAAGCAAAAGGATTTGGAGGTATAATTAAATTGTCTTCTTCTCCTTCCAACATCCCAATCTTTTTTCATGGAAGAGGCGATCTATCGGATGCACCATTGAATACACAAAAGCCTATGATGCTTAATTTCTTTGCTATTTTAATATCATTTTCTTCCTCAATTCGAATGTGTACCTCGTGCTCTTGATCCAGATGATTATAGAGCCACTCTGGGAAATATATTTCACTACTCTTTTCCACTCTAACATCAATATTCTTTCTTCCCCCAACCATTTCAATTAATAACATACCAAAACTATAAACATCTGACTTGTAAGACACATTTCCAAAATTTCTAGATAACATTTCCGGTGCAATGTAGCCCATTGTCCCCCTTCCTGCTGTCATAGATACGCACTTTGCTCCTTAGAGCATAATTTGGCAAGGCCAAAATCAAAGATCTTTGGATTAAAGTTATGATCAAGCATAATATTATGAGGCTTGATATCTAAATGAAGGATTCTTTGATCACAACCTTGGTGAAGATACTCAATACCTTTTACTTGATACATGGCAATATCTTGAAGCTAATGCCAATTCAATGATCGATTATTACCAAATGTTGAAAATATAAACTTGTCTAGTGACTCATTTAGTAAAAATTCATAAATCAAAGCTCGTTTATAGCCATCTGCACAAAACCCAAGCAAGTGAACTATATTCACATGATGTATCGTGCTCATTGTTCCCACTTCATTTATAAACTCTTCTCCGTTTCCTTTGAAATCATCAAGGATCTTTACTGCAAAGCTTCATTGAGAGCTTTCCTTGTCCTTGATACCATACCCTCCTTGACCTAGCTTATCCTTAGAAATTATTTGTGATCCTTCTAATATAAACATAGGAGTATCTTGAGGGCTTACAAGCTACATAATCCTCAAAAAACTTTTGAATATTCAATTTATCTTTGTCTTTTCAACTTATTAGAGCGATAAAAAATAAAGATTATAAAGATTCCTAGAGTAAAATAGAAGGAAACCAAGGATTACTTACTACTTTTATATATAAGAATTGGAAAACAGGTTTTTGTTAGCAAATGGAAGGAAGAAACAAACCCAGGTGAAAGAAGAGGATGAAAAGGAAATAACTTTGTAAGTAGCACTTTTATCCATCCAGACTGTAAAAGAAAATAAACTTATTAGCTTACTTGAGGATGTAACATGATTTTCATTTTTGCTGGTGAATTTAGATTATTTTAACCTTGGTTTCTGAGGGCCTCTCTACAGGTTCAATTGATTTAATTAGCATGTAATTGTTCTAGCTAAGCATGTGATGCCTTTCAAAAAAAAAAAAAAAAAAGGCTAAGCATGTGATGAATATATAAGAATGCAAGTTCACATTCATTCATTAGTACTATCCCTCCCTGTTTCCTAACAAGGGTCTTCTTAAGCTGTGACTATTTAAGGCTATGTTTGGTTCTCGAGAAATGTTAAGAGAAATGCAAGAGAAAGAAAATAGAAAGGAAAAATTGAAGAAAAAGAAAAAAAATAGAATTAAATCTCACATGTTATTTTTAATTAAGAGAAAACAAATTTGATATTCTTACCACAGTGACATAGGGATTTTCACAACTTGTGAAAACCCATCATCTCTATTAATCTTCCAGTAGAGGCCAATCAAAGCCAAAGTCCTCAACCTACCACATCTAGTGAAACATGATTTTATACTAAATTAATTCCTTGAAAATCTGATCTACAATAATTGTGCTAACCACCTTATCTTCACTGTACTGGTTGGGTGCTTATCCCTAATTTCACTGGTTTGGTTTAATCTTGCAGGGATTTGGAAGTTTATAACGGGTTATATATTGATACCTTTTATTAGTAAGGTTTCCACTAAAATTTTCTTTGAAATAGAATATTTATTTCTATTTAATTTTCCTTTTATTTTTTATTTTTTTACAAATTGGACTTTCATTGTTAACAGGGGGACTATTTTCTCCCTACACCTTCACATTCCAAGGTAAGATTGCTACTCGCAATTATTAATTTCGCATGAGAATGGGACTAATAGCAAACTGGATGGTTTGATGCCAGGACTTAAGTAGACTTGGTAATTGCTACCTTCCACTATTTTTACATGCCACCTCTTCATGATTGGTAAGAGTACTTTCTTTTCTTACACGTCTCCTATTTTAATGTTATTTATGTTTTTCACTTATGTTATTGCTCTATATATATTTTTAAATTTGTTGAATTTATTTCTTTTACTAGGAGGCTGGATTATAACGTATTCTTAGTGAAATTTGCAAATTCTAACCTACTATTTTTTTTTTCTTCCTTTGTGTATGTAAATAAGTCAATGATCTAGTTCTATCTGACGGATACATATTGATTTTTTACGCAATCAAGTGCTCCCAGGAAACGATGCACGCTTTTAAAGCCCCTCACGAAAATTGATTTTACGGCTTAATCCAAGTAGTGTCTAAAAGTATTTACTCGAGCATAAATTGATAATTCGAGTAGATGGATTAAGACTAGGTTAGTAGAAGTCTAGCTGAGGTTTTGGGCAAAAATATATGTTAACTTGCATTTTTAAATCCAAGCGGGTCGGGCCAAATTTAATTTGTCCTTGCGGGAATATAAATTTACAGCCCATCTCAATCCTAATTCTAGATGGACTGGGCTAGCCCAGCGGGCCGGACTTAAATTGCCACCTCTAATTGAGTGTGGCTATCTAACAACACAATTACCTATTTTTTGCTATCTTTGTTTGTTTGTTTGTTTTTTTTTTTTTTTTGAGATATTCAGTTTTTTTTCATGACATTTGATTTGTGTTTAGTCATAGGAAGGGCTCTCTTCGAGATGTTGTGCCTATTTGCTTATTTGATTTACAAGTTTCATCGAAGACATCTATCATTAGATGATGGAATTGAAGAATTTTTACGCAATCACAAAAATCTCCAACCCATCAAGTACTCCTAGTCGGACATAAAGGGAGATGACTCATAACTTTAGAGATAAGTTGTTCGAGGAGGTTTGGCTCCATGTATAAGGAAAACCCGAAGTAATTAGCATTTGTAATTTTGTGAAAGTATTGATCTGTCAAAAGCTAATGGAATGAAGATTTCATCAATGAGGTTGCTACAATAGGAAGAATTCATCATATTAATGGGAGACTTGTAGGATTTGTGTACAAGAGAATTGAGTGGGCATATTTATGACTTCATGCTGATGGTTCTCTCAATAAGTTCATTTTTCTTAAAGAAGAAAGCAAAACTTTATTAAGTTGGGAAAAAATGTACAAGATCGCAGTTGGAGTGGGGCGTGGTATTGAATACATACATCAAGGTTGTGACATGCAAATTCTACATTTTGATATCAAGCCACATAATATCCTTCTCGATGGACTTCACAAAAGTTTCGGATTTTGGCCTTGGTATATTCAACAGATGAAAGTATGGTGTCTCTCACTGCTGCACGAGGAACATTGGGATACATTGCTCCGGAATTATTCTACAAAAACATTGGAGGTGTCTCATACAAGGCTGATGTTTATAATTTTGGAATGTTGTTAATGGAGATGGTGGGAAGAAGAAAGAATGTGAATGCAAATACAGAGCACTTAAGTAAAATATATTTTCCATCATGGGTTTATGATAGAACTATCACCCGAGGATAACATAGACTTGGGAGGATGCCACTTGAAGATGAAGAAGGCTTGTTAGGAAAATGGTGATTGTTGCATTATGGTGTATACAAGTAGGCCCATAGATGCGTCCTTGATAGGCAAAGCCTTGGAATGTTAGAAGGAGAGGTTGAGTTGTTAGAAATGCCTCCTAAGCCTACTCTATACTTCGAGGAAATGTCACTTGAGAATCATATGAGCAATCCAATAGAAGCAGCAACTACCTTAAACAATTCCATGTGTACAATTTCATTAAGTGGAAGGTAGTATAGCTTTTTTCCAACCTACAAGTTATTTCCTATGATATTATATATTTTGTAATAAAGAGGCACAAGTATGGCCTATAATTCTTCTTTCAAGGTCCATAAAATGTAATATTGTCTTGAGGCATTGGCATGATACCCTAGCTCCAAGCATATAATAAATATGTAACTAATAACCGTTATCTGTCTTATATGATTTAAGTAGCCTTTGAATATGAATGGTAGTGATGGTCTAAGGCATGGTTCCATAGTACTCCTAATAATTATTAGTTTAATGAACAACCCATATGACTTTAACACCAAAAATATATAACAGAAAACAAAGTAAACTAACTTTAAAATACGAAGAAAAACATAGAAATAATGAGAATAGAAGAAGGGACACAATTTTTTATGATAAGAGCATTTTACCTGTGTTCATGAACGAAAATGTTGGAAAATTACACCAATATTTCAAAGGAATTTGGATATGGTGTTGGGAAAGACTACCAAATACAATTATTCTAAAAATGATCTTTCCCTCTTTGTGTGTCAAAAATAGGTTCAACAAACAATTAATCCAACAACAAAACTAACCAAACAACAATAAATCAACCATAATGAGACAACAATTTTTACGTGGAAAACCCCCAAATGAGAAGGTAAAAACCACGGGATTCGTAGGTCACTTAAACTTCCACTATTTCAACAATGACACTAATGAGTTACATTAAGTTCTTCTCTAGCAAGCAAACTAGAGGCTCACAACAACCATACATCAAGAATATCATTCTTGGAACACCACAACAATAAACATTATCCCAAGGATGGATAAATCCAAAGAATATGAAATATCTCATCTAAGGGTGGAATGGCCAAATGGGTGTTGTGGAGAGCTTGCCCTAGGGCTTACAGTTATGCTTTTGATGACGGAACAAGCACTTTTACATGCAAGGCTTATGAGTATGCCATCATCTTTTGCCCCATTGCCAAAGGGTAAACACATCTTTCTCCCATTCTAATGTTTCTATGACAACACTTCATGACCATGGATTATTAGTCGATTTCATCCATATTCATTCTTAAGGAGCGTTTTTATGATCTGCGAGGAAGAAGAAGAGGCCAAGTGATGAATTTCCATGTCCATTATTTCAAGGGCGGAACGACGGAGAGATCAAGGGGATGGTTTCCTCTTCAAACATCGTCCTACCCTTTTCATTGTCGATCCTTCTACTCCTTATTGTGGCTTGGCTTATATGAAAACTGATTCTTTACAAGATAAATTTACTTTGGACCAGGCTTGCTAAGAATTAGATTGTATCTAGAAGGAAGGAATGCAGGAATAAGAAATCTCTTTGAATCGATTCGATCTATGGATGATTGGGATGAAGGTGACCTGGCTATTGAATTTTTGGCAAACAAATCATAATCACAAACAACTTCGACATGGAATCTTTGCTCCCAGTAAAAAGCGAGAGACTAGAATAATAAATCCACCAACTCGATATACATTTGTTTTCTTATTGACTATGGAAAATTGGAAGTAAGTCACTAGGGTTGTTGATAACTCAATGATTCAGGGTATGTATCATAAAGAATAAAGTACATGAATAACCTTTTTATTTCTTGGTCTTTGTTTTCTTTTGAACTTGAGCACTCTTTTCACTTTCTTTGGTGCCTTCGCTCTTTGTGGTTTTACCCTTCTTTAAGTATAACCACAGACCATCAACCACATATATGAATATATTATGTGAGAGGCGAGTTTTATGATTTTATGGAAGAACTTGAGATTGCGAAGGAGTTTACATAGCATCTGGTCTTTCGGCTTTCCTTTGGTTTTTCCATTGGTTTGCTTTTCATCACTGTCATTTTGATCAGTTTGACGAGTACTGGATTTAGGCATCTTGTCAGCCTAATCTTCTTAATCAAAGGAAAATCCTTCTATTATCCCTACATACATGAAACCATTGCATGGAAAGGAAGGCAAATGCATTTATACAAAGAACAAATACCAAATAATCAGCAATCCTCTATTGAATACTAAAAAAAAAGAAGGAATGTTAACCTTCAACCATTGTTTCAGCCTCGTAAACATCAGATTGTGGTTTCAGCTGAATAAAGTCATTCATAATAGCCTCCACCTGACGAGAAGTATACAATCCCAAGTCAATAAACAAAATAAAACCATTCATGCCATTTTCTCCAGAAGACATTAAGTACATTTTCCCGGTACTTCGAGGTAGAGACACACAGGGTAGGAGAGGCGATTTCAAACATGAAAAAAAAAAAAAAAGAAATTCACTAAAGCGTGAGGAAAGCAGATAGTAGGATAAAATAAAGAATCCCCCAGAAATAGTTACCTTATTTCTTTAGATGATATGAAGGTGAGAACTCCTAAAAGATAAAGAAGAGTAAATTGGTGGAATGAACCTTTGTTTACATTTGCCCAAAGGTGACTGAAAGAAAATTATGTGTTAAATGGCATAACCAAATTGCTTCTAGTGAATAAAATTAGATGAAGTGCAATGCGAGCATATTTGTGCTAATATCGTAAAATGAGGCTAGGAATGAGAAAACTAACAAAATTAAAAAATAGACTTACAATGCAGAATGTCCTGGAAGGAACTATTGTTGTTTTATAGATGGTTCCTACAAAATTAACCAAAATTTAAAGGAACTAGATGAAGGCTACTAGTGTTTAGAAATATGCAAAAAGAAGCAACTATCTTGATGAGAGCAAACCAAAGGAAATAAAAGCGGATTAAGCAAATCTTGAGTACCTTATAAATTTGGAAGCACGACTAGTTCACCCTGACTCTTGGTTTCCAATTTAAGCTTGAGTGTGACAATATTTACTACAGATAAGTGAACTATTTCCTTAGTTCTAATAGATATAAAGAGAGATTAAATTATAGATGCGAATAGAAACAACGAGAAATGGACCAATCATCGAGTAACAAAGAATCATGAGATCATAAAACATGGAGCAATGCAGCACCCCAAATCTAAGGAGCATTTCATGATTTAAGGATGGGGTATCCCATAATTACCACATTCACGAAGCCCGGCGCATATCACTGCTGAATCTATAGATTCACCTTTACACTCAACAAGAGCTTGCAAAAATACAAAAAGAAAAATGTTACAACAACTTTTCCTAAATGTACTTTATTTATCACGACAACATAATGCAATGCATATAGGGAATAGGAGGTAGCATAGAGTCGAGGTGGAAGGCGGATTAGAGTTTCCCTTGATAAGGAATTGTGGGGTTGACTCGAACGGCATGGCATATAAGACTAAATGAGATATGGATCGGCTACTTAGAAGCCCCCGGGGAAGCAACCTTCTCAATGGAAAAGCAGAAAGATCTTTACGTGGAAAAGTGAGAAAGCCATTTACCTTATGAAATTGATTGAATTGTGGGACACGTACCAATCTCAGAAACACCATAAATTCAAAGGCGGCTTCACTCATTATGAAATTACCCTTTGCGCCATTTGGATGGTGACAAAATTAAGTCTGAGTCCGGCATATTAGAATCACAAATTATTGAATGCTTTATCTAATAGATGCCGCAAGAGTCTAATCATTTTAAAGCAGACCTCCAGCGAAGGTTTGATAACACAACCACGATTGACCATGAGTTCGATAATTCGGTGATGGTATGCTTTAGGTTGACGAATAGTCTCATAGCCATTATAGCATATTTTATGGGGATAGGCTGATAGCATAACACAAAGATGATGTCATGAGTCACCCCATGGCCAGCCAAAATCCATGAAATAAGTAACCAAACAAGCATAGCCAGATTTTTTTTGGGTGCAATGGCGACAGCAAAACTCCTTTCTTTGATGCATAACACATTGATCACTAAAATAACGTACCAAAGAAAATTTGGCTTAAAAACTGGAGATATAATCATATTAGCAGTCGCTGAACTTGCGAGAATCACGGAGTTAAAGAGCATACTTTATATATTTACATAGGTTTAAGCAAGCGGTAACAGAAAATAACAAGGTGACAACATAGCCTAAATGCATTATTTTCAGAATTCATCCAAATAAAATCCATAAGTTTTAGAATTCATTCTAACAAAAATACAATATTGATTATCATGCATTTACAAGGGGCAAGACAAGCAGTTCCCTGATGAATTGGAGAAAGATTATCGGTGATTACGAAAGCGCAACTTCGGAATCTCTAACAAATTCATTAGAGAAGTTAGTTCAAAGAAATTGTTATGCCATGATGAGATAAAAAAATATCACGTCTACCTTTATTCGATAGGCTTTGTCGAGAAACCTTAGAGAATCCTGAGGAGGAGACCTACAAATTTCACCAGATTGAATCAATGGACCAAATACTAGATGAAGAACCTTCCAACATATTGAAGCTTCTTACTTAAGGTACAGTATGGTTATCTAATGTTTCTTCCTCCAAAAGATCCGTGCCATCATCATGCCCTATATTCATTGATATATCCACAAGGAATACAATTTCAAAAATAAAAAAATGAAAATACATAAACTGAGAAAAGTGGAAGGTTGTTTCCTTTGAATTGTCATCTTGACCATGTCATTTTAGGAACATGGGATTGATCATTCTAGCCCATTTTTTTACCTTTCTCTTTTGTTTCACCATTTTATTTCTTCTTTTTAATGGATATGTGTTCCAATTTAAACCCTTTTTTTGGTGAATTTTCCTTTGAAACCTGATTCAACAAGGGCTCTTGACCATTCTCATTAATAACTGCATCCTTTTCTTTGTCCAGAACTTGAGTCGTTTTACGCACAGATGAGTCTTCATGATGGGTATAATCTTCTCTCATGGAGCTATTATCTGGACAAGACTCGGAATCTGATGACAACATCTAGAATGAATGATTGCGTGCCTGTTAAACAAAGTAAATTCTTGAAATTAAAATCTATATAAAGGTGACAATAGACTAACAAGTTGCTTCAAAAAATTTTAAAGCCCGTTAACAGATAGTTACTATATTTGATACAAAGAAACACTAGGAAACCCTAGGATCTTTCAATTCCGGTGATTTCTTATAGTAAATTAGAAGGCCAACCAAGATAATTGTAACAGTACAACTTGAGTGCAGCAAGACAAAGGAGAGGTGAGCATCAAGGAGTTTAAATACTAAAATTTGATGCCACTTACTATGCTTCCCCGGAAAAAGTGTATCCATATCCATTTGGATAATCACCTGAAGTGTGCTATTAACTTAAAATGTCACCGTGACAAAAGAAACAATCGAGATAGTTGAAGTTAACATTAATTGTATCAAAATAAGCCTCATCAGTGATCTTAGTTTTAGGATGTTATTAAAGGTGTGAGCCTGGCTGGATCATAGTCCGTGGATATCTTAATGATCTGAGCCCTTGATTTTAGAAATCTCTTTGGGTGTAACATTTACAAACAACAGCCTGCTTTCATCAGAAAATTAAGATGAGCCCATCACGGTAAATACCTAAATCCAGTTTCACTGCTTTATTGCATTTCCCTCTGTAGCCATACTCATTAAAATTGAAGTTGAGCCTTTCTTACCATACATAAGCACTTTTCTGAAAAAAAACAAAAAAGATAAAACAAAACATAAGAAAAAAAAAATCTCTTCCAAAAAAAATGGAAGAAGAAAAGATATCTATAGTCGGCTACTGTTAGCGATTGGACCCGTGTAATTAAATTATTATCGATGCATCATTTAAAAAGAAGTGATAACATAAGCTATTTTCAACTTAACCATTTCATAGCTCGAAAAGAATATCAAAAAAGAAAACAAACCTAGGGTATCATAATTGTTTTCCACTATATGAAATACGATAGGCATGGGTATCGATTTTACTTTTCATTTGTTTTAATTACAGAACTAATAAACAAATTGGATCTTATTTTCCCGAAACATGACTATTAAAATGTTTTCTAATGAATAAGAATACTTAGTTCGAGGCTTCTTTGTTCTTTTACCATTTCATAAAAGCAAAAAAAGGGGAAAAGAAAATATTCACAGTTACCTTTAGGAAAGACCTCTCATATTTAGGATTGCTTGGGAAGACTTGGATCAAGAGAATAATTGATATCTACATGCAAATTTAAGATTGAAAGCATTATGGTTGATATATAAGAGAGGGAACGACGATATTAGAGGAGGAGATAGATTCATGAAACATTAGATAAAGCAATTATGCGTGAGCTTCTTACATTAAGTTTGCCCATCGGATGGTTCTTCCCTTTGAAGCCTTCTCATGACCTTCATTCCACTGCATCACTTTCAATGAACTTTTACAGTGCAACCTAATTAGGTGTAGTATGACATTATCTAAATCAATGTCTTTCAACTGAATTCTCTAGCAAAAAACATAAAATTTTTGTATTGACCCCAAGATATACCTTCTTTTTTCTTGTGATTGTTTATTTTCTGTTTTTTATTTGTAGATTTGGGATCTTTTTCTTTCAGCCTTTTAATTGGGGACTTTACTTTTGGAGTTCCATTGAATGGAGAATTTACATCTTTACCCTCCCTTATGGGTTGTCTTCAGGTGGAGAGTCGAATCGAAGATAGCAGTGGCTGGATGAGTTAGAGATTTTTGTTCGTTGAATTAAATTCTCTCGAAAGAGCATCGAAAAAATGATAGTAAACAAGCTATAAATCAATAGAAAGAGCAAATCAGCGAAAAACAAAATGAAAAAGAAAATAAAAAACTATTTTAATACTTTTTTTTTCTTTTTTTTTTATCAATGAACCTTCCATGGCTAATCCTAAGAAGACCATCCATGATGACAAATTATTCTAATCACGAGAAATGGTTTAACAATAATTTTTGGGTAAAAGTATGGTGTGACAAGAGGCTAACCGGGTAAACTCTAAAGTGTTACAACTAATAAGCTCAATGGTACCTAACAAAAGCCCATGATGAATCAGAAACCATTTTCCTTTTATTGCAACTCATAAGAGGCATTAGGCCATGATCAATATGACTCTAAATGGTTTAACAATAATTTTGGGTAAACTATGGTGTGTGAGCTAACCGAGGTAAACTCCCAAGAATGTACAACTAATAAGCTCAATGGTACCTAACAAAGAAGCCCATGATGAATCCAAAACCATTTTCCTTTTTATTGCAACTCATAAGAGGCATTGGAGCCGCAGTCAATATGACTCCTAAATCATTCCTAAGACCGAATCCCACCCTCTTCTCCGTAAAACCTAAAGGGCTGAAAATTGAAAAACTGTTGTTTGGTTGTAAGCAGATAAACAATCTGAGGGTTCTCCTACGTCAGCTAGAGCTTGGATACGCAAGGACAACATATCAAGATACACCTTACTTACATAAGTTACCCCATAATAGTCTCTTGAATTTCCAAGCAGTCATTAGAGACCCGCAAATAGTGATAAACTAAAGAAATTCAAGAGTGAAATCCCCAAGAGTTAAATTGCAATAGGCGAAATCGAACAAAATATCAACACAATCATTTTCTTTAAACTCCCATTTAGTGAAGGCGTCTTGATTATGGTATGCACAGAAGGAATGCGTGATGAGAAGATTCCTCCTGGGTGCTCATCTTGACCTTTATGATGCATCTGACATCAGAGCAATCCCCGAAAAACCGATCTCCTAATCGGGACAAGGTCCACCAGATCGAGATGGCCCATATTTAACAATTAACTTTGAAAATCCGAAATGGTCAGATTCAACCTGTGAGAATCTACATCAAAGAACAAAGACAACAAATTTTGGAGGAACATAACTCCCAAAACCACAGATGGTAAATACTAAATACGTAACGGTAATAATAAAGGCCTGCAATCCAGGCTTCATCGGGTGGTAGGGTTCGAGGGCGGGAGTACGCAACCAACCTAGAGACCATTCCCTGAGCTTCGGAACAAGAATTCCGTAACATTGGAGAGGATTTCACCACTCCTTAAAATCAAGCAGAATTCTCTGCTTGAGAAAAAATTTTAAATCCAAAAAAGGGTGCCAGAATATCCTATCATAAAACTTCGAGGTGAAGGATGTCCTCCATTGGGAGAGACTCATCATCCTTGGAGAGATTCGTTAGAAACCTAGTCACGAGCATTGGCAATTTCCACGGTCATAATAGAAATGGAGAATCTAACGGCAACAAAAGCAATCACGAAACATGGAAAGGCTACTGATTTTATATATATATATATATATATATATATATAGTGTGCGTGTAATTATAATTTTATATTTTAAATTTTTATAAACCTAAATATGCATATGTTAGTCTTTAATAAAAAAAAATAAGGGTTTGTTATAGTGATGCGAGGTGATAACACTATTTGGGCCGAGACAAATGTACTAGATGTCACAAACTTCCATTTCTTATACTATTTAAATATTTTTGATCTAAAATCTTTTTTCCTATATCGTATGTTAATACACCAACCTAAGATAATCTTATCAAGATAATGGACAATTACTCTTTAATAAGGAGAAAAATAAGGGTTTATTATATTGTAAAAACCAAAAATACTTTAAATGTCTGAGGTTGTACAAACTTACATTTCTCATAAGATTTGAATTTTTTTTTTTAATTGAAAATCTATTTCCTAGGTAGTATGCTAATACACCAACCTATGACATTCTTTATACGCATTGATTGAAGTCATACTTAGCTCATATTTAATAAATAACCTAATATATGTTTATACCATAAACTTCCACAATTAAAAAATATGGTTGATTTCATTTTTTTTTTCTTATTTATTTCACCAATTACCATGGAGATATACATATATTACTATTTAATAAGGAAAAATAAAAGTTTATTATAATGTACAAGGTAATTACACTAAGCGTACAAGACAAATGTAATGCTTGTCTGAGGGTGTCTGGCTTTGTATTCTTATAAATTTGAATGTTTTTATCAAAATATCTTATGTAGGTCATATTCTAATGCACCAGCATAGGACATTATTACATAATATTTTGTGGAGTTTAGGTATTTTGAGTATATAGTGAAAATCTACTCGAAACTTGATTAAGTATGTAATGATAAATATTATATTATAATTTTAATTCATATTTAAAAATTTAATAATATGGGTTAACACTTTTGTATTATATTCTTAAAATTAAATACTAAAATGATTATTACTATTTTTTGTTAAATAGTTTAACTTGTGGTTTTTTTTTTTTTTTTGGGTTTACAAATATTTAAAATATAAAAGTATAAAAATAAATTATAATATGAAAATTATAAATATTTAAATATTATGTAGCAAATATTAATATTTATTTGTATATTTATTGGGTAATGTTTTTGTAAATACTAAAAGTCAATTTACTTTAATATATTTATTACACAAAACAAAAATCCAATAAAGAAAATAAAAAGTAATGAATAAATAATTTTTTTTTTAAAATAAACTTTTTAGTTAAGTAGATTTTCAAAATAAGTAGAAAATAAGACATTATCATATAAATTTAATTAAAAATAAAATAATTAATTTTGACATTTATTCATTAAAAATAAAGAAAATAAAATATAATAAAAATAAAAATAAATAAATAAATAATAATTTTTATTAATTAAAAAATCAAATTAATTAGAAAATAAGATAACGTGTTATAGAATTCATTAAAAATCATAAAATATAATTTACGAAAAAAAAAACTGAAGACAAATTGAAAAAAAAAAGAAAAAAAATAGGAAAGGCTTATGGGAAGTTGGGGGCCTATGGTGTTGGATGGTAAAGATGGACATTTTTGTCCTATCAAAATATATATCCTGATGCTTAATTTAGGTGATTTGATGGACTCTTTATTAAATATGAGTCTCATCTAACCCTCACACATAATTCTCCTAAAAATAAATCCCCTACTATAGATAGCTAATTAGACGCGTCGTAATCGACGTACCGTATAGCTCATAAAGATGACACCCTTTTAATTTTAGAGTTTTGGGAGATATTTAGCTTTTTTAAAAAAAATATTATAAAATAATTTGAAAATAAAAATAATGTTCAAATTAGTGCGTGAACAATAATACTGTAGTCAGTAACTACGACATTAACTTGAAAATTTTTCAAAACATTTATAAAACCTTAGTCAGTAACTGCGGATTTTTTTAATATCGCAGTTAGTGACTGCGATATCACTATTCATACACTAATTTAGACATTATTTTCATTTCCAAACTATTTTAATAATTTTTTTTTTCAAAAAAACTATATATACTCGGTCTTTCCCCTCTTTCTTTTTTCACGATATCTCTATTTTTCCCTCTCTCCTCACTATAATCATTTTTCGCCTTTCATCTTGAGAAGAAATCAGAAGCTTTGACCTCGGCTTCTACTGGAGGTAATCTCTGGCTTTGCTTTGGCTTAACCATTCCTCATTAGCGACCACAGCTTTGGCTTCCTGCAGTAGTTTTTTTTTGGCGTTGATTAATCGAACCTTAGCATTATTTTCTTGCGAATCTATTAAATGTTGAATGAGTTAAGTGGTTAATTAAATTACGAGATTTGTAGTTAACGTTTCTATATGCATGTTACATGTTTGACAAATGGTTTAACGAGAAAGAAATAGTAAAATGTTTAATTTTAGGCGAGATGGCATGTGAGTTGGTTCCCTTCTTTATTGTGCCTTTCTAGTAAGTGGTGCGATGGGGGGTTTTGTTGAGAAAGGCTGTTGTGGGGGGAGAAAGGAAGGTAAGAGAAAGAAAATGGCCACTTTCTCTGCATTGTTCTTTATAGCAGATAAAACAAAGTGACTATGAGGTTGACACTGAGGGTTTGGTTGACTGTGGTTTTTCTTTTTGTTTGTTTGTTTATTTTTTCTTTTATTCCACATTTTGGAGAGGGGAATAAGTATAACAAGGTTTGGCTTCCATTAGTTGTTTGACATAGAGATATCTGAATGTTGGCTTGTACTGGTGTATATAACCACTGAAACTAAAAAGAAAATTGAGAATGTAGAAGTAAATAAGTGAGAAGATTTATTGAGAAGTGGATCTTGTGATGAGTTGAATATAGAAGGTTTATTGAGAGATGGTTCATTGATTCTCGTGTCTTTTTTATCACTTTATCATTTTTTAGACGATCCTTATTATTATCTTTTTGTTTAGGATTGCAAGTCCACAGTTGTTCATTCAAGCTTGCATTGCTCTCAATATCTTGACAATTTGATCTCATTTGAGAACAGAAATTACGAAGGGACTTGTAGAACTAAAGTCTTAACCTACCGAATTTACAGAAATCTAATGAAAGCATCCCGACCACACCAAAGGTGCGATAAGTCACGGATATCCTTTGTTTTGATTTGGTTTAACCCGACTTTGCTTTTCTACGCATTTCTTCCTGTCATATTTCATATGCATATTTCTTGTTGAAGCGTGCCACGCTGCCCCAAAAAAAGATTTAAGTATTGAGAGGTTCGAATATTAGAATTATGAAAGACTTTGATGATCTTGTAGTTACATTTCAAAGTTTTGATTGGCATTGATATGGGACAAAATTTGAAACTTGTCCCATGAGAGGAGACAGTGGGGCAAGGGAATTATCGAGTTTTGTCCCATAATAGTAATTTTAAAGTAAAAAAATGTCCAAATTAGTTTTAAAACCCTAGTTGGTGACTACGGTTTTAACTTTAAGCTTAAAACCGTAGTTGCCAACTACTGTTTTGACGAGGACTCATTAGTTTGGACATTTTTTTCAAACCTATACTAAATTGATATTTTTATTTTAAAAGTATTATTTTGGGACAAAACTTCGAGATTATCTCTATCTTTGAACACGGTCGAGGCGAGGCAGAGGCGATAGCATGTGAAGATCTGCCGGTGAGCTTTGTAGGGTACACATGATGGAGCAAACATTAATTTCCTTGGGTCTTGACCCTTCGAGAAAAAGGAAAATACGAGTCTTTGTATAAAGAGATGCATTTGGGAAATAGTAGATGCATAGAAACCTTTAGTGCAAATTCAAATTTTCTTAATGTATGTCATGATATAAAAATTATGACAGGTGCGTCTTGAACACATGGACCCTTTTGAATGTAACAGAAAGTGCCACAAACTTAAAAATATATATTTTGTTAATGTATTGAACTATAAAAAAATTAACTTTAAAAATTTTACGCTTTTATCAATCTGACCCATGATAAATAGATATGGGCGACTACCAAAGACATTGTTTTTCTTAACAAAGTAACAAATTCATATCCTCAAGTCCAAATTATCTCTTGACTTGGATAGAACAATTTATATATATCCTAATTCCTAAGTTGATTAATTGGCTCTTGGTGTCAACCCCTCAAATTCCAAATCTATAGAAAGCTGTTTTAAATCAAGCTTGTATGTCATTCATTGAGGAAGATGGTATGTGGCATTCCATTGTTCCTTGAATTGTCTCGTTTGTAAGCGATAAATGTTTTATTCTTGGGTCACGATGGTATTGTTTGACCGATTCTTTGTTGGCGTGAATTTTATGAGGCAACCCCATTACCCATTCCATTTTGATAATTTGGATATTGAACAACATATTAATTGGTTATGATCGTCTGTTTCTTGTCTCCATGTCATGTGGATTCTTCTTGGGCATTTAAAGTGTTGTTCTAGATTTCTGTCTTGCAAATATGTAGATTTCACTTTCTTGTATTATCATTGATGGATATTTCATTCTGGTTGTGCAGGTTTGTCGTGTTAATGGCGAGAGATTCTTTTTTAAACCGGCGAGGCAAAATTTTACAGTGCTTGATTGCTGCATCTTTTCGATGTTATATCCTCGAGATGATAAGAGGAACATGATTGGCACATGGGTTTGGGAAGAAGAGTGTTGAGGTGTCTAGTATTTCATATTCTTTGCTTTTAGTACATATATGTTACGTATGTTATTGTCTGACAACAACGACTTGAATTTCAAGAATGTATTCTTGATTTGCCATTATAATTTTTACAGTGGATCATTACATGTTGGAGATTTCACCACTTTTTGCTAGGTTCTTATATGCAGAGCATGTTTCATCAAGTAGTGAAAGTGGTTTCACCTTTTTCACCATTTTTACTGTTTTGGTTGCATCACTTCTTGCGGTAGGTTTTTGTTGTTTACATATGATTTATCTTCACTATGATGGTGCTTTTTTTTTTTTCCACAGACTGATCTCTCTTAGGTTGTCTTTTCTTTATTGGTTATTTCTCAATATATTCTCATAAAATGTTGTTCGGCTCAAATCCTCGATGGTCAGTGCATCATTAGCTTCTGATGCATCTCTCTTTTTGTGTATCCAATCCCTTTTATCTGGAGAACTTGGACTAGTAATGCTTTCAGTGTTGTTCTTGAATTTTGCAGGTTTCTTCGTCGGGTAAGATCTTCTGTTTGAATTCTTTTTTTTTTTTTTCTGTTAATGAATGTTGTCTATTCTTGTTTCTTTCTTTCAAGTTAATGTTCATGCATATCTTTGTTGGAACATGATTGATGAATGCTTTATTTCCATTTGGTGTTTTTCTGAAACGAAAAGCGTAGTACTCTGCATAACCAATGTAGTTAAATAGTATGTCTCAAACCTGCAATCTGAGTAGTGAAGATGATTACTAGGAAAAGTAAAATCCTGTTGAGAGTGTTTGAAAGCAGTTTCTTAGAAGTTTAATTAACAATTTGCAGAAAATGTTTCGGAGAACAATTTTCTCCTTTAACATGTTTGTTACAGTACAACAGGATGGGAAACGTGCTTTGAATTAAACAACCAAATAAGAGAGAGGAAGATATATATATATATATATATATATATATATATATATATATATATATATATATATATATATATAGAGAGAGAGAGAGAGAGAGAGAGAGAGAGAGATTTCCAGCAACACGTGTTACATCTCTACCTTTGAAGAAGTGTTGTTATCTTCTTATCACAAGTTCATAGATACACATTGAGTCAATTTATGTGTTAGATTGGAACTATTTTGCTCTGGATACTTTGTTGGTACATTCTTATTCGAGAATTTAGCGGGAATTGGTTATGAGGGAAGAATTTGTATATAGGTACCTTAGTAAGTCAAGGCTTCAAAATTTCTTATCATTTACGTTGAACTTGCTTGCTCTTGGGAAAAGATCTAAATTTCTAATCCTAATTGACATCTTAACATTATAATCATATTGAAGCAGTTCTCAGATGAAGGCAGTACATACCTCGAGAAGATGTTATCTTTTTGCAAGCGAGGCGCGGATGATGTTTACATAATTGTATGCGGAAGTTGAAATTATTGATTGTGAGGGAGAGAAAGAGCATGTTGTTGGGACTCCTACGGTCTACGGCGTGTTTGGAGAAGTCGGTGCACTTTCTTTGCGAGACCTCAGAAAGCATATTCCTGACTCCTGCGGCTGAAGATCGATTGCACTAATAGAAGCCCGATGCGGACTAGGAAGGAAAATGATGTGATTATCCTAAAAACTTCGCCAGGTTTTTAATGCACTCTCTGTTTTTATCAAATCATTTGGAGAATGGGCTCTGTTATACACTAGATCGGTTGCATGCTCACCTTCTTGATATGATATACTATATAAGACTTAATTTACACATGGTATATAATGATGAATTGCGGCATCACTAATGACAGGATTTAAACATTGGAGATTTGCTGGTGGAGAATGGGGGGAAGAAGATGTTGACTGACATGGCTTTCCAACTGTGATTGTTGCAGTAGCGGCAATGCGACCTTTAAATTGGAACTTGATATCGGGGACTCAGAACCCCATTGGTATGTATCGAATACGAGAAATCGAAGCCCATGACTTTGAAATAAGCCAAACTCTAGCTCGGTCATGGTTGGTTTCAACTCATAATACTTCAATCCTTTGGTCACATGGCTGTATTGAGAATCTAGGATAAAGCTTTTTGATCCTCACACGTTTCAATTCTTTTTCAGTTGCATTAGTTGGATTTAAATCTTACCTAACATTAATTCTCCCAAGGGCCTACTTTCATTCCCTATTTACTCTCTTCAAAAGTCCAAAGGTACTAAATATTTATAATTTTGATAAAACGATGCTTCACATCTTGTAACCAAAATGCTTAGAACTACAAGATTGGTATTACTTTTATGGTTTCCAAACAAATAATAGAAAGTTTGGTCACCAGAAGTAGACTTTTCGAGCTTTAATATGTGCAACAGGAACAATACTCGGCTTCTTTGGACATGGATGGAACTCAAAGTTAAAGTTGCATCCAATCTGAATGAGCTATGTTCTTTTCTTATGAACTTCAAAAACCTCTAAGATTGCAATACAGACCCCTGAATCAACACTCTAGTACTTTTTTTCCCCTAAAACAACACTATGAAACTATTTACTAACCTATTCAAACCGGGTTGTTTCTTGAGTTTCCTTACTAGATGATCAAAATAAGTTCGCTGCTATGAACCATCCTTATGGCGGGAGTAAACTGTGTGGCTATAAACCACATCATCCAGTGTAAATGGGGTGTGCATGAAGCGCGGTAAGCGTCCACATGACGAATTGACAAAAGCGATAATTTATAAACCATCCCCATGGTCGGGGTCGACCGAGCCATGGCTATAAACCATCCGCATGGCGAGACCGACCCTGACCGCGGCTATAAACCATCCTTATGGCCGGGGTCAACCAAAAGTCGTGGCTATAAACGATCACTATGGCCAGGGTATAAACTATGTCAACCTCAAATTGCGGCTATAAAATATGTCAAATTGTTGATCAATTGAAGAGCCTATATCCGCAGTTAATGAAGTGGTTGTGTCTATAGGATTTCTCCACACCACCTATAGCCATACCATGTCACGATTGTCTTCATCCGCAACTATATTTTATAGTTGCATTATATACAACTTTTACCCCTGATCGGTGATCGCGGCTAAAGGCTCTCTTCCATGTAGTGGTACTAGTAACACTAGAGATAATAGAGATAATCTTCGCAAGCCTGAAATCACTGACATGGGCAGTCCTCATACTGTCATCGAGAAAGAACATTGTTGGGATTAAGAATTAAGATCACTATGAACAATAATGCCATCACAGTGACTATAAACATATTGCAGTGCTGAAGCTACATCAATGGCAATATCGAGTCTCTGTTCAAAGTAAAGCTTTTCATGTGCATCTTGATCACCTACTTTTGGATGCAACCATTCTTCCGAATTACCTTGTGGCATCAGCTCATAAACAAGAGCTTTGAAATCATGTTTGAAATCATCTTGATCACCTACTAGCTTCAACAAGACCTCTCATTTTACGTGTTTGGAAGACATGCGTGCTTTTGCGTTTCATACTAAAGCAATATGTGTGCAAGGCCAGTGCCGCAAAACTTTTGTGTTTCTCATTTTCTCGATGGTCTGAAATTTACCTTAACTCTCGAGGGCCAAGGGTGAAGCCTCTCCTACTCCCTCTTACGCTCTACATATATTTTCGAAAATTCCCAAAATTTCAGTCCCAGCCTTGTCTTTCTTCCATTTAAATCCATGTTACCGCCTCTCTCTCTGCATTTTTCTCGCTCTGCTCGATAGATGGGCCTTGAATTTTCATGTGTGAGATGATCCATCATTGTGACCTTTTGACCTCGCTCTGCAGCGCAGTGCCATTTACTCTCTCTCACTCTAGGGTTTCACTATAGGGTTCTTTTTTTTCCACCTACTGAAGCAAGAGATGCATGCGTCGAAGAAGAATCTTCAGCTAGCCTTTTCTCTAATCTTTGGTTTGTCTTCTTTTTCACTTGTTTTTGGACTGATTTTGATTTTTCATTCTTCTTCGTTTTTTTTAGAATTTGATTTGAATTTTGTTTGGACTGATTTTGCAAATGCTATTTCTTTAGTTGTAATAAATGATTTTTTGGCTTCCTCATGCTAATTTACCTTTCTTAAATTTATTAGTTAGTTTCGAAGAATGGAATCAAATTAAGGGCTTAAAGTCGTCAATTCAGTGGGGCAACATGTGAGTATCTTAAGAACTAATGTTTAGATGTGAAACCGATTTGCTAGGCGATTAACATTGATTCATAATGATTTCTTATTTGTTGTTCAAATCAAGATCTAAAAATGAAAAATGTCATTTACAAATTGGATTTGATGTGCATATTTAAGGGCTTGTTTGGTATACTTTTTCATTTAATTAATAGTAATTTAAATAGAGATGAAGAAGAGTTAATGAGGTAGACAATATTAATAACCGAACTAATGCTAAATCGTATATAGATCTTTACTTGATTCTGATGACATATTCTTCATGAGCTATTTATTATTATTAGGTTACAATTTCTCATAATTACATAAATCCAAAATTAGGCGTAGGTAATTAAAAGCAAACAGAATTGTGTTATAAGGCTTGCGGAAGTCAAGTAGTATGTATAAAATAAGCTGAGGATAGTGTGAATAGAAAGTCACACAAAATAGTGGAAACCCTATGTGTCATACTTGGAATACGCCGCAGCCTGTCAATCGGTGGATAAGTCTCTTAAAACCTGATTACACAACTGAATTATCTTACTAAACTAAAAAATCAAATTAAGCTTTGAACCATGTTAGCTGCTACTTTCAACCAACATTTACATCCAAATACATTTTATAAATAATAAATGTGGAATCACAAAAATAATGGGAAATAACACAAAAATACAAAAGCAAAAGAAAATGGTCTCAACTATATAGATTAGCCAGTAGATGATTGAACATGCAACTTGTTAGCAGCATAGAGCGGGTGGCTGCAGTTTGTTGAAGTGTAGTTTTGGAGTGGCTTGAGATCAGAAGTGAAATCACCTGCCAACAGTCGCCTCCGAACAAGAATCAGCTTCGCACAACATACCCGAAGCAATGTCTCCTGCAGTTACTTGCAACAAACATTTTAGTTAATTCAATAATTCATCTGGTTCTTGATAGATGATTGCCAATGTTTTTAATATGGAGTATATGGTATAGTAGTTAAAGATGAAGGGTGAAAAGGCTCAGTGTGGCTACATTTCATTTCAACCATTCTGGATCAAGACTTGATAAGAGGGCAAATTGCTATATAAATCAATTGCATGGAAAAATCAGAGGTGTATAATATTTTAATGGACAGTAGTATGTTAGTTGTTGTAGGTTTTAGGTGGCCAAGAGGAATAAGGCTGCTAGTATCATTTTTATCCAAAAACTGACACTGCATGAAACAGTTTTCAATATGGCTTGATGCTTGCCTTTTCTCCATTTCTACGTGCTAATTGTTCCTCTTGTTTGGTCACCAGAAAGAAATAAAGAAAAGTAAAGGAAGAGAGGCAGAAAATGTTGAATCTAGTAAAAATATAACTACTACCCCAGTTATGGAGCTGCAATTAAATAGCAAAACACATAGGTTTTTATCTTTTTCTCTTAGGTTTTTACTCTTTAAATTTCTCTATTCATGGCTAGTAAAACCAGGGCTTTTTAGGTCACTCTTCTTTTTGGGACCTACCAAAAACACATACATAGATGTATATGGAGCTGTTAAGAAGGATAGGAGGCAAATACCATAACAAAAATGGAGCCCACCTTCCATATCTCTGCCCCTTTCCTTAGGGCAAAGATGCTTTTAAAGACATCAAGATGAGCAATGCCAGCCTTTATTATGGGACCCTAGAAAATTAAAGGGAAGGTAGGTGGGGGGACTGAGTTTTTGCATTTAGGCCTTCAAATGGTGTCTGAAGCAGAAGCAAAACAGTGAGGGGACTTGGGACATAATGCACATGGTAGGGGGTTGGAACACACTGTCCAGTACCCTTACCTGGCCCCACTTTGGATATTCATGTATCTAAAAGTGAAGTTCTCTTTGGCTCAGTCAAGTGTCATGTTCTACTATATCCCCTGCCCTTTTATTTTCTTGGCGATATTTCATCATTTTAGGTGGACTAACTGAATCCTGTTACCCTTTCCTGAGTAAGTCATGCTTTTATATATATAAAAGACTTCAAGGACGACCTTAAACAGAATCCATCCATCCTTCACCGGGAAGTTCTACTGTGGAAAGCAAATCAGTACTGCCACAAGAAACACTTGATCATCCCTATGGCCGGGGTTAACCAAGAACCTCGACTATAAACTATGCTTAATTGTTGAGCAATTGAAGAGCCTATAGCCACGGTCTATGATTGGGCTATGTCTATAGGATGTCCAAGTCCTTAAATTTATTTAACTAAAGCATTTGATATTATCAGCTGTCATTGTTAGAATAGGGAAGAAACTCTCCTCAAAATTAATTCTAATTAATTACAAATTATAAGTGAGGATTGTTTTGTAGAGTTGATTTTGAAAAGAACAATTTCTTATCGCAATAAAGGAAGGTATACTTTCGTAAAGCAAAGATATTAGGGTAATGTGCATAAATTTTTTGAAGATATTACCTTAAATAAACCAAAAAAGAATATTGAAAAAATTTATGTCAATATTCTCATGTGACTTGATAGAGATAGTTTATATAAGAAAGGATCGTGCTAAATGAAAAACTATGAAGTATTATCTCATTAAGAAACTATTAAAGATTTAAAAATAGATCGACAGGAACATTTAAAGACGCTTTTCAATCATCCCCATGTCACTGGATATATATATATTTAAGTTGACATAAAAAAGACAAAGTATAAGTCCAAACCGAGCACATGATGAGTTTCAATCATAATATTTAAGTTGAGTGCAGTTTATTAAATTTAAGGAGAGAAGACCGAAGAATTCTTTAGGATGGAACCATTGAGGTTGTTGTTGGAAAGACCCAATTCTAAGAGGTTCTAACATGTTGCTAGACTTTTACCATGGCTAAATGGTGGAGTGTCCACATGTAGGACACGTGAACACGTGTCGGATCGTGTTAAGCCTGTGGCGTGAATGACAATCGTTGATTTAGATAAGAAGTTAAAGGTTCGAGACCAGCATTAGGCGTATTTAAATGGGTTTTTTATATAAAATTATGGGCTAACATTCACAAATCTCATTGTAATTTGGTCCTAATTCTTAAAACCGGCAACTCGTTTGTTTGGAAATGCTTGGTTGACGACAATATTTAATTATCATGTTATTTCCTCTATTATGTTTCATACAAATCCCTAATAGAGAAGTTCATGGATTCTTCCTTTTATCTCATCTAGCTCATTGAATATTTCCAAAGGCAAAGAAATCATGTTTGTAAAAGTGCAAGGACAAATCGCTTTACTAGTATCAAGAAAATTAAATGATGAGGACCCCCCCTAATTGGACCACACAAATTGAAAAATCTCCTTTTAGTGTCAAGAAAATTTAATCCCCCGCCCCCGCCCCACCCCTAAATAAACAGGGTGATTGGACCACACAAATTGAAAATTCTCCTTTTAGTGTCAAGAAAATTTAAGATGAAGACCCATCTAAATAAATAGGGTGATTGGATCACACAAATTGAAAATTCTCCTTTTAGTGTCAAGAAAATTTAACGATGAGGACCACTCATACATAAATACAATGGACCCTGTATATAATGGACCACACAAATTGAAAGTAGACCCATACACGAACCACACAATGAATGTATCATAGTGAGAAAATGATCACACTTATACAATGATTAAATAGTTGTTTGGATCACAAAAATTAAAAAAAGATCCCATATATAATGGACCATGAAGAGTGAAACATAGTGAGAAATTTGCCATGTATATATAATGGATTAGATGGTCTATTATCATTAGTGAGAAAAAATCAATTACAAAAATTTATACTCTTTGAAATTATTGATTGATGATCAATACTTGTGGAAGGATTTAAAATTTTAAAAGTTTAAAATATATAAGAAAATAGACACGTTCTGTCTGAGGGTCGCGTAGTTAATGATGTAGTTATGTAAGATTGAAATTTAGAAAACCTTGTAATAACAAATTATAACCCCTGAAGAACTAATCTAAGTAATTTACAAACTTTACTATAGTTAAGATTGCTATGAAAATAAGAAGCAATTAACTTGTGAGGCCTGGTCGTCAGATTTAGTAAGGTTGCTCTTCAAAAGTAGATTATTTTAATTTAGTATAGCGATAAGTAAAAGCATGCGCATTCTTCTGATTTATTAAAGCGCTGATTCTGAAAGTTAAGTAAACATTTGTAATAGGCAAATTCTTATTCACTTACGTATGGCCATCAAGTGTAAATTTGGACAGATCTTTGCGTTATCCCCAGCGAGCGATATTGTATATTCGTAAAGCAAGGATTTTGAGATATAATTAAATTGTCTTATAAATGACGTCCCGATCCATTTTTCGTGGAAGGGCACGTCCCCATCGGATATCTGAGTGAATACACCAAAGTGCATGATCATCTTGGTTCTTTCTTTATTTGATATCATTTTAACCGCCGATTCGAATGCGTGCACCGTGTTCTTGTCTGAGGATGATTATAGGCGTATGGAAATATCTTGTTTCTTATTTACTCTTCTGCACGTCGATATTAACTGCTTTTACCATTATTTGATTAATACTTGTCTAGTACAAACATCGGCCTTTAAGATTTACATGCGTTTATGGTGCTGATGGCCTGTGGTCACTCTTGTTGTTATCGCCCAGATCTGGATGGGGAGGGGTTCGAGTCGAGGAAATCTGAGCAGTATTCTTCACATTATCTTAAAAGTTATTAGCTTTAAAAAAAAAATAATCTATAGGTAGACATGGAAAGAAAGATATACAGTACAAACTAAAAATGATCTCTCATGAGTCCAAGTTGCTACCTCATAACTAAAAAATAATGCAAGGATCAATCTCTTTCCTCATTGGAACTATAGGGACAAGTATGTTGAACTAATTCAGTTTAAGAGGCTAAATGCCTATGTCTATTTATTGTCAAAATGATATATGCATCAATTTCTTTCCTTATTATTAGACCCACAGGGACAAGTACGTTAATCTTGTCAAGCTTAATTGAGAGACAAAAGGCCAATCACCATTCGTTGTCATGATAAATATTTAAAAGTATGATAAGATTCATAATACAATGACTAAGATAGTTTATGCAGATGACAATATCTATTCCTAAAAGAATTTATTGGTTTCAAATATTCCATGGAAAAAGTTGTGTAGTTCAAAAATTCAGAAAAATCAACTATATAATAAACTAGCTTGGTGGATTTAATGCTAGTCAAGCAAGACAACCGAAAAAAATTAAAAATTTAATTATCATGTTTGTGAAAGTTATTTCCTCTATCATGTTTTCATACAAATCCCTGATAGAGAAGTTCATGGATTCTTCCTTTTATCTCATCCAGGTCATTGGATATTTCCAAAGACAAAGAAATCATGTTCTTAAAAGTGCAAGGACAAATCGCCTTTTTAGTATCAAGAAAATTAAATGATGAGGACCCCTCCTAAATAAATAGGGTGATTGGACCACACAAATTGAAAAATCTCCTTTTAGTGTCAAGAAAATTTAACGATGAGGACCACCCATATATAAATGCAGTGGACCCTGCATATAATGGACCACACAAATTGAAAGTAGACCCATACATGAACCACACAATGAATGTATCATAGTGAGAAAATGATCACACTTATACAATGACTATATAGTTGTTTCGATCACACAAATTAAAAAAATATCTTATATATAATGGACCATGAAGAGTGAAACACAGTGAGAAATTGGCCATGTATATACATTGGATTAGATGGTCTATGATCATTAGTGAGAAAAAATCTATTACAAAAATTTATACTCTTTGAAATTATTGAGTGATAATTGATACTTGTGGAGAGGATTTAAAATTTGAAAAGTTTTAAAAATATATAAGAAAATATCTGCATTCTGATGCAAGTCGCTGTGAGGATTTATGATGTAGTTATGTCCGCCATTGGTAGAAAGCGTATAATATGACAACCTCGAAGAACTAATCCTAAGAAATTTACAAACTTTCTTATAGAAGAACTAAGTTAGTGCAAAGAAAAACAATTAACTTATGAGGCACAATTTGTTAGATTTAGTAAAAGGTTGGTCTTAAAGTAGGTTCTTTTATTGAACTATAGCGATAAGTAAAAGCGTAGCGTTCACTACGTTTATTACAATATGATTACAAGTTAAGTAAGAAACAATCATAATAGGCAAATTCTTATTCTTTTTTGGTATGGTAATTGATTAAAATTTGGACGGATGCTGCGTCATCCCAACGAACGATATTGTATGTTCACCTTAAATGAGATTTGGGGTATATTTAAATTGTCTTCTTCTCGCCCCATATCCCAATCACATTTTTTCATGGAAGGGCGATCTATCGGATACCATTGAATACACCAAAGCACATGATCTTAATTCTTTCTTTATTTAATATCGTTTAACCGCCGGTCGAATCACGTCACTCGTGCTCTTGATCAAAATGATTATAGGCGGCTCCCAGGAAAATATCTTACGTTGCTATTTTCCACTCATTATCAAATATTCTTTCTTCCTGCAATTTAAATTAATACTTGTCTGCCTCTTGTCCCGAGCATAGGCAGTTTAAAATTCACGAATGCGTTTAGGTCTGATGTAGGCCATAGTCACCTCTTTGTCATAGATGCGCACTTTGCTCATGGCTATGGTGGCTAGGCAAAATCGAGAGATCTTTGGATTAAAGTTATGATCAGCGAATATTATGAGGCTTGATGCAAATGAAGGATTCTTTGATCAGCGACGCGAGTGAAGATGCACCGTCGCTACTTGATGCTTATAGCGATATCTTGAAGCATGCCCGACTCGATGATCGATTGTGCAGAGATGTTGAAAATATAAAGCTTCTCTAGTGACTCATTTGGTAAAAATTCATAAATCAAAGCTCGTTTATAGCCATCTGGCGGCCAAGCTGACTTATATTATGTGATGTATCATGCGGGTTGTTTCTACTTCATTTATAAACTCTTCTCCATTCATTTGAAATCGTCGAGTCTTTCTTGCAATAAAGCTTACGTTTAGAGAGCTTTCGGCTATAAACAGTCCCATACCCTCCTTGACTGGCTTATCGGCAGAATTATTTGTGATCGGCACCCAATGCTCGGCGTAGGAATTATCTTGAGGGAACTGCCAGAACATAATCCTCGAACTTTTGAATATTGATTTATCTTTCCTGCCCCGACTTATTGGGCGATAAAAATAAGATTATGAGATTCCCGGAGTGAAGTGAAGGAAACGAGTTACTTCTGCACATATATAAGGGTGGAAGCGAGTTTTTGTAAGCAAATGAAGAAGAAATAAACCAAATTGAAAGGGATGAAAAGGAAATCACCTGTAAGTAGCACTTTATCTATCGGGCACACAGTAAAGAAAATAAACATTAGCTTATGAGGATGTCATATGAGTTTCATTTCTTTGGTGAATTTGGATTATTTTAACCTTGGTTTTACGCGGGCCTCTCCGGGTTCAATTGATTTAATTAGCATGTAATTACAGCTAAACATGTGATGCCTTTCACAAAAAAAAAAAAAAGCTAAATGTGATGAATATGTAAGAATCTGAAGTTAGCGATTAAATTCATTAGTCTTATTTGGTTGTCTGATCATGCAAAGTTATGAGTACAAACAGAGCATACATAACAACTACCACAGAAAATTTCATAGAAGCAGCGTTGTTAAATTGCCTTTTTGCTGGTTTAGGAATGCACTCGATTTCAGGTTCCTGCTATTACTCTTCTTATGATTGGCATTTCTCTCCTCGTGCTTCAGTTTCCGCACATTAGTTTTGACCAAATCATCCAAGACTCATAATCCTCATAAAGTATAAGTGCAGGATTGTGGCATTGAAAATCTTGTGAAGGTTAAGTCCACTTCAGCGAGAGAGTCGAGGAAGAAGTGAAATAAGCCCGGGTCACTTGAGGAGCAGTGAAGGGATGGATCCCCCGAGCCAGTAGGACTCGGTTATTTTGAACAATTGAAAAGGAGACGGACGTGGCCCAGTCGTGATTTGGAAGGGTAAAGAGCGAGATAAATTAAGGTTTACAATCAGGCTTTGGAAGCGATATTGATCCTAACGAGACCGAGCGCTCTGGCGATACGTGTAATCTATTTCCTTCACCCGAGTTTGGCGAATTGGCGGCTACAGTATGGATTCGGTTCTCTTACGAGCATGTTAACTCAAACCACGGATATCCCTGATGGTCGGGGGTGGCTGGTCTTTTAGCAGACGGCCGGATAAGCAGGACCATGGTCGGCTGCACCTTGACGCCTTGCACTCATCATATTGAATCCCTTAGCTGATCTACAGAACTGACCTCATAAACCTTAAGAAGAAGAAGAAGAAGAGTAAAGGGATTCCCATTTTTAATTAATTAAGCAACTGCTTCTTGATCTCTATAGTTTGAATTTACCCTTTTCTCCCATTTTATAGCTATAGATAGAGAGGGATAAGGTATACAAATTCCTTTGAGTTTGTGTGTATGTCCCTTTTTAGCTGCTTAATTTTAGGTCCCAACGACCGTTAAAACTTGCTCAAATTTTGATCCAATATGTTGAACACGTGAGTAGGAAGATATTTTGAAGCTCTCACCTTCTTTGGAACTCATAACTTGACGAGTCTCTCTCTCTCTCTGCTCCCGGCACAAGTCATGGGATTGGGAGCAAGCGATAATAGTAGTCCTCATGTCTTCTTCCTTTCGAGTTTGTGTTCTTGGAAGCTTGATGACAAGTACGGATTTGCAGCCCTCTTCCTGCGGCGATATTTGAAATATTTCTACCACTTCGGAATTCTGACGTCCCAAATTGCGGTTACCACGAGTATGAATTGATTTGTGAAAACAATCGTACTCACGACCATAAACCTCAGTGGGAAATATAATAGGAAATTCTTGGTTACACGGATCAACTACCATGATTGCTCCATTGTGGTAGTGGATCACGGGCTCAGAAGGCCAAGTGTTGGATCTCGATCCTCTCATTCCATTGCTGCATATTATTACAATACCTAAATGCGTTATGTGTATGGATTTCTATACTTTGCACTTATTTACAGGGGGCCGTATCCTTATAATTCGCTTTCTCAGCGGACATTATTCTATAAAATAGTTTTAGTATGAAATGCGGAGCGATCAGTCCACGATGACTACATTCCTATTATTCCATGCGACACTACTACTCTGACTACTTCCTCATCTCCAACATATGTTTATCGTTAGTCGGAGACTATGTGTTAGTAGAAGATGATAAATTCATGCACGATGAGGCGGATATGGTTATTCAACCATTGAAGGCACTTCTAAACTGACAACCTCTCCATGTCTGATTTGCAAGATTTTTGCTTATTCAGAGGCTTCACCTTTCATTTTGCCTTTCTTCTGCATGCTTGATACCTGATAGAAAGGCGTCTGCATTTTTAGGGAAGGGAATGGCGACTTCCGGTGCCCACAGGCTTTCATATTCCCAACACTTCAGAGAAAAATTGTGAGTGTCAGACGCCCTCATACATACTTGATATTTCAAGGTGAAAACAATTTGAAATAACATACAAAATTAATTTTTTAATTTTTTAAATTTCCCTTATTTTTCTTCTTTTTTTTTTTAGTATTTTCCTCCAAACCATTGAGAAACCATAAGATAAAATGATTCTTTACCCATATCTTCATTCAAACTTTCCGAGAGAACCAAACACGGCAAAAATTCTTTAAAAAAATGGTTGTTGAATATTACATGAAGGAGAGGTTCGCTATTTCCCTAATTTAAGTCAAGTGTGATTGATAGGAAAAAAAAAAAAGCTAAATGGGAAGGTGTGTGAAAAAAATGTACTAAAATTACATGATAAGAGTCTTCCTCGGTTAGTATTGCTTAGAAAATTTATGTTTGGTTCTCGGAAAATGTTAAGAGGGAAATTTAAAAGAAAAGAAAATAGAAAGGAAAAAATGGAAGTAAAAGGAAAAAAATAGAATTAAATCTCACATATTATTTTAATTAGAAAACAAATAGCAATTAATTTCGGTTTAAATAATCCATACCATGTTGATATGGATATTTTTCTCTACAACTGTGAAGCCCATCATCAGTAATCTTGAGTACTGACGATCGGGGCCAAAGTCCTCAACCTATATGTAGTGAAGCGTGATTTTATCTGAAATTAATGAATTTCATGAAAATCTGATCTAAAATACCTTAGGTACTCTTCCACTAATTAATTTCAGTTTGGTTTAATCTTCGAGGATTTGGAACTTTACTCTTGGGTTATATATTGCAACCTTTTATTAAGTAAGATTCCCATAAGAATTTTCTTTGAAGTAAAAATATTTATTTCTATTCATTTTTCCTAAATTTTTTTTTTTACAAATTGGACATTCATTGTTAACAGGGGGACTATTTTCTCCTACACCTTCACATTAGAAGTAGATTGCTTCATAATTATTAATTTCGCATGAGAACGGGACTAATATGGCTTGGATGGTTTGATGTAGGACTTCAACATGAACTTGGTCATTGCTACCTTTATTATCCCTGCAACCACTTCATGATTGGTAAGTACTATCTTTTCTTACATGTCTCCTATTTTAATGTTATTTATGTTTTTCACTTACAATATTACTTTATTCTTTTTACTAGGAGGCTGGATACTGCGTATTCTTGGTAAGGCTACCAAATTCCAACCTTCTGATTTTTTTTCTTCCTTTGTGTGTGTATGTAAATAAGTCAAAATAATGGAATAAAACCGGAGTCGTCTTCTTAACCAAGGATCCAGTTCTATGCAACCAGACACATTGATTTTTACGCCAATCGAATTGCTCCCGGGGAAGCAGTACACTTTTAAAGCATCTTTGAAAATGGAGTTTTATTTGAATTAGAGTAGTGTCCTAAAGTATTTATGGAGCATAAAGGTGACAATTCGACGGTAGTTAAGGCGGGTTGGGGTAGAAATGCAGTTGGACAAATCGCTGGTTTCGGGCAAAAAATATAACGGCCCAACCCGGCCCTAAATCCAAGCGGGTCGGGCCAAATTTAATTTGTCCTTGCGGGAGTATAAATTTATATCATTTCAGTCCCTAGTGCAGGTGGGCCAGGACTAGCCCGGCGGGCTGGACTTAAGTACCACCTACAGTGAGCATTAGCTCTCTATGACACAACCACCTATTTTTTGCCATCTTTGTTCTTTTTTTTTTCTGTTTTTTTTTTTTCAAATATTCAGTTTTTTTCATGACATTTGATTTGTGTTTAGTCATAGGAAGGACTCTCTTCGGGATGTTGTGCCTATTTGCGTATTTGATTTACAAGTTTCATCGAAGACATCTATCATTAGATGATGAAATCGAAAAAGGAATTTTACGCAATCACAAAATCTCGACCCATCAAGCCTCCTATTCGGACATAAAGAGGATGACTCATAACTTTACCAAATAAGTTAGGTCGGAGGTTTGGCTCAGTGTATAAGGAAAACTTGAGTGGTCGCATTGTAGGCTGTGAAAGTGATCATGTCAAAAGCTAATGGGCCGAATTTCATCAATGAGGTTGCTACAATAGGAAGAATTCATCATATTAATGTGGTGAGACTTGTAGGATTTTGTGTCTGAGAATTGAAAGTGGGCACTTATTTATGACTTCATGCCCAATGGTTCTCTCGATAAGTTCATTTTTCTTAAAGAAGAAAGAAAAACTTTATTAAGTTGGGAAAAGATGTACAAGATCCCAGTTGGAGTGGGGCGTGGTATTGAATACCTACATCAAGGTTGTGACATGCAAATTCTACATTTTGATATCAAGCCACATAATATCCTTCTCGATGAGGACTTACGCTTTTTAAAAAGTTTGATTTTGGCCTTAATATATTCAACGGATAAGAAAGTATGGTATCTCTCTTCTTCCCGCACGAGGAACATTGGGATACATTGCTCGGAAATTGTTCTACAAAAACATTGGAGGTGTCTCATCTGAGGGCGTGTTTATAGTTTTGGAATGTTGTTAATGGAGATGGTGGGAAGAAGAAAGAATGTGAATGCAAATACAGAGCACTCAAGTAAAATATATTTTCCATCATGGGTTTATGATAGATGTCACCAAGGGGATAACATAGACTTGGGAGATGCCACTGAAGATGAAAGAAACATTAGGAAGAAAATGGTGATCGATTGCACTATGAATTGTATACAAATGAAGCCCATAGATCGCCCTTGATGACAAAGCCTTGGAGATGTTAGAAGGAGAGGTTGAGTTGTTAGAAATGCCTCCTAAGCCTACTCACATACTCAGAAATGTCTATTGAGAATCATATGAGCAATCGATAGAAAGCTGACAACTACACCTCGAAACGATTCCATTGAATACGATTTCATTAGAGTGGAAGGTAGTGTAGCTATTTTCTAACCTCTGAAAGTTATTTCTATGATATTATATATTTTGTTATATAGAAGGCATAGGTGTCGCCTATAACTCTTCTTTCAAGATCCCGTAAAATGTAATATTGTCTTCAGGCATTGGCATGATACCCTAGCAGCAAGCATATAATAAATTATGTAATTAATAACCGTTATCTATGTCTTATATGATTTAAGTAGCACTGAACTAAAAATAGGTTCAATAAACAATTAATCCAACAACAAAACTAACCAAACAATAAAACTAACCAAGCAACAATAAATCAACCACAATGAAACAACAATTTTTACGTGGAAAACCCCCAAATGAAAAGGTAAAAACCACGGGACCCGTAGGCCACTTAAACTTCAACTATTTCAACAATGACAATAATGGGTTACACGAGTTCTTCTCTAGCAAGCGAGCTAGAGCTCAAACAACCATATATCAAGAACATCAATCTTGGAACACAAAACAATAAACATTATCCCGAGTGGATAAATAAAGGTAGAAAGAGGAAAGATCTGCGTGAATGGGTATTGTGGAGGCTTGCCACAGGGCTTATAGTTATGCTTTTGATGACGGAGACTAGCCACTTCACGATTATGCCATCATCTTTACTGATGCGAAGGGTAAACACATCTTTCTCCACTAATGTTTCACCACAGAGAGTAACACTTCACAACCATGGATTATTAGTCAGTTTCATCCATATTCCTTCTTCTGGGAATGTTTTTGTTATGCAGGAAGAAGAGGCCAAGTGATGTATTTCCAGGTCCATTATTTAAAGGGCGGAACGACGGAGAGATCAAGGGGATGGTTTCCTCTTCAAATGTCGTCCTACCCTTTTCATTGTCCATCCTTCTACTCCTTATTGTGAAGCAGCTATATGGCTTGATTCTTTACAAGATAAATTTACTTTGGACCAGGCTTGGTAAGAGTCGTTAATATCTAGAAAGGAAGGAATGCAAGATGAAAATCTCTTTGAATTGATTCGATCATGGATGATTGGGATGAAGATTTTGGGAGCCTGGCCTATTGAATCTTGGCAAACAAATCAGAATCACAAATAACATTTGACATGGAATACTGCTCCCAAGTAAAAGAAACAGAGACTATAGAATAATAAATCACAACTCTAATATTTGTTGTTTTCTTATTGACTATGGAAAATTTGAAGTAAGTCACTAGAGGTTGTTGATAACTCAATGATTCATGGTATGTATCATAAAAGAATAAAGGGTACATGAATAACCTTTTTATTTCTTCGTCATTGTTTTCTTTTGAACTTGAGCTTTCTTTTTCACTTTCTTTGGTGCCTTCGCTCCTGTGGTTTTACCCTTCTTTCGTATAACCCCTGCCAGACCATCGACCACATATATGAATATCTTATGTGAGCGAGTTTTATGATTTGTGGAAGAACCCCAAATTCTTGAAGGAGTTTCTAGAGCATACATATGCTTTCCGGCTTTTCATATGTTTCCATTGGTTTGCTTTTCATCAGTCATTTTGATCGGTTTAGCCCGATGCTGGATTTAGGCATCTTTATCGGCTAATATTTCGAATCAAAGGAAAATCCTTAGTATCCCTGCATACATGAAACCATTGCATGGAAAGGAGAGTGATGCATTTATACAAAGAACAAATGCAAAATAATCCAGCAATCACTCTATTCATCTCAAAAAAAAAAAAAAAAAAGGAATGCTAACCTTGACCATTGTTTCAACCTCGTAAACATCAGATTGTGGTTTCAGTTGAATAAAGTCATTCATAACAGTCTCCACCTGACGAGAAATATACAATCCCAAGTCAATAAACAAAATAAAACCATTCATACCATTTTTTCCAGAAGACATTAAGTACACATTTTCCCAGTACTTCTAGGCCGAACCTGGGTAGGAGAGACAATTTCAAACATTAAAAAAAAAAAAAAAAAAAGAAATTCACTAAACTGTGAGGAAACATATAGTAGGATAAAATAAAGAATCCCCCCAAAATAGTTACCTTATTTATTTAAGATATTAAAGGTGAGAACTCTAAAAGATAAAAGAGCAAATTGGTGGACAAACCTTTGCTTATGACTGCCCAAAGCTGACCTGAAGAAGAAAATTATGTGTTAAATGGCTACAACCAAATTGCTTCTAGTGAATACAAAAATTAAGATGAGGGTTTTGTGCTGCGTATTTGCGATATCGTAAACTAAGGCTAGGAATGAAGAAAACCTCAAAAATAAAAAATAGACTTACGATACGGGAATGTGCAGAGGAACTATTGTTGTTTTATAGATGGTTCCTCCAAAATTAATGCACAGTCGAAGGGTCTTGTCCTTCTTCTTCATAAAATAGAAATAAGACGCCCACAGCTGGTGAAGTGCTGTTCTAATGGAGAAACCGCTGTCAATTAGCTCTGTATTTGGACTCACGAGTTCTACCAAATCAACCGTTGCCATCACTGTGTGGAGTCATGAGATGGGCGAGAAGTACCAGGTGTAACTCGTGCAGAAGTCACACCAACCCTCTGTGGGGTAGTCCGGTGCTCATGCGGAAAAACATCCACCTTTTTCATGAGCTACTCGAGGTAGATCATGCAGTCTCTATCGATCCTCTGAGGTAAGGCTCATTGTGACACTAACATCCACGACACTTGGACTCGTACACTGTTTGGGGAAAAATATCATGATTGTCCCCCTGAAATACCACACAGTGCGGAGTCTTAAGTGTAGGCGGTAGCCTCTGCGCTCCTGATCGATAACAACCACATGGTTTGTCGACTGATCCATCCACAGGGATGACATCGAGACTCGACATGTCATGATCTCGGGTCCCTTTGCGAATAAGTCACAGGATCTCTAACTGCAACCTGAAACTATATCATCCTTATTCTGCGCCCTAATGTCCTAGGGAGAACTCACATCTGAGCTCCTCACAAAGTCTCGACCTCTAAGTCGATTCTATCTGGCGTCTGACGATGAGATGAATGCGAGCACGAGTCAAATAACACTCTTGCCCATAGGCGAGATAGAAAAAACGTGCCACTGTGTAATTGGTTGATCTGGCCGGCTCGACCCTCTGATTGTGATCGGCGTAGACACTCCCTGAACCCTGATGTCCTGCTGTAGGCCTCATCCTCACCTCATTTAACACAGCCTCTACGGCTGCTGTGAAGCGAGAGGTGCCGGTCTTAGCTCCACAGAGCTAAAGCGGCTCCTCGGCTGTGCCAGGAGTACGTGTGGATGGATGCGTATCCTCTGTCCTACCAGTGGGACTACGGCTGTCCGAGAAACCTGGGATCCTGTCTGCGGGGCGATCCCTCTGCGTGTGTCAGAGACTGATGGCAATGGTGCCACACCATACCTTGACTGTGAAACAACTCCTCATCTGTCCTGGCAGGATGGGCGCGACCTCTGGAACCCTCGTGAACTAGAGCTCTCTTGCCTGCTCTGGCGGAAGAAGGCGACTCTCCTTCCTCTTGCTACTAACACAGCATCCGGAGTTCTCAGGAGCATCCTCGATTTCTCTCTCTATGGTCGGGGGCCATCTGACCATGGAGTCCGCATACAGTGATCCCTACTGCAATCCTGGCAGAATGGATAACTTAGGCTGTTCTCAAATCTCTAACCTTGGCGTATGCGTGGCCCGCGTGATCATCGACAAAGCGGGCTGCTTCGATTGAATCTAGCCACATAATCCATCACGTCATCACCCCCTGCTTTAGCTCACAGGAACTCCTGAGCCTTCGCATGCCTCGTAGTATCTGTACTTACCGAACGACTCACGAAACTATTGCCCCATGTCATCCTTTATGGTCTCTGAGGTCCTTGCCCATTCCACCATACTTGGGGGCCTCACCCTCTGGTAGACGGCTAGTCGATCTAGTCGCATTAGAGGTAATCTCAGTGCCTCTAACGCTTGTATCTCTCAACTTTGCATGAACCCGATGAAGTGCCTTACCATCGGATCTCCTCCCCCTGTGAATGTCGGAGGATGATGTGCCCTAAACCTCTGGAGGTTACTTGGACCTCCCTGACTACTTGCTATACCAGCTTTGTGCTATAGGCAGCCGTAGAAACCTACGACCTCGACAAAGGCCTGATTGAATCTTGGTGGTGCACGACCCGATTACCACACGTGGGCGATCTCGTCCTCGACTAATACATCTACAGTTTAAGTAAAGCGTTAAATCTAAATCTGATATCTACAGGCGCCAGCATAGCCCCGAGACACTATTCATACACAGAAATCAGTGTATATACCAAGTCTCTGCATTTATATGCAATGCGAGACAACTTATTCCACATGTTAAACCATTTTTATCCACAAAAATTTTTATTTTCAAATTTTTCATTTTTCCAAAATTTTGTCTCATTTTATTTGATTTTATTTGATTTGATTTAATTTAATTAAAAAATATATATTTCGAATTTTTTTTGTGATGAATAGTGTTCATGAACGATTAATCGATTAGTGACCGGCTTGATGCGGAGTCAACGGCTAGGTGCACCAAGTGCCGCGACCTCTTTGGCCCCAGCCCTGACCCACCTAGGTGCGCGCGGCGGCGTAGTATATAGCGTAGCCTTATCGTGGCCGTGGCCCTCGAAAGCCAGATGTCGCGGGCTGCATGAGCGAGTATCGTAGGCGCCCCGTGTATGCGTGAGGCGTTTGGTAGTAAGCCGCCGAGGGCACTGCCGTGCTCGTGGCACCGCCTCGCGACACAATGCCAGCCGCCTAGCCTTGGTCTAATACACCCCTATTGTGTATTTACGATACAATTCACCTTGTTTCCAGCGACCATAGTCCTGATACAATGTTTGTATCGTGACACTGACTGCCTCGACCCGAAGCCTCATCTGTGCAATACAATTTCTTCCACACATTCTTGATACCTCCACTTCCAGCCACCATGTCACAATACACTCAAACTAGTACAATACAAAACCCTCTCTTTAAGTCACAATACACTTGGTGTATTGCAATACACAACCAGCCATTCAAACCCTTCAAGCCCCCCTTGCAGTCATGATACAATACCTGTATTGTGATATAATGCCCATGTTAAAATGGGCAGTAGCCCATTCAGTTTGCATTTTTTTTTTTGTTTCCAGCTACTGGAAAATGCCCAAAATTTGTATATATACATTTTTTTTTTCATTTTCAAGGATACTCAAATAAACTTTAAAAATTTTATTTTCTTCAATTTTCTTCAATTTTACAACCTGTAAAACCTTAAAAAATTTATTTTTTTCTTCACCTTTTTTTTTCATTTAATTTTGGACATTTTGTCCAAAATTTCCTCATGATCCAACACTAAACCTAGTGTTCAACCTTAAATTTTATTAAAATTTTATTTTATTATCCACTAAACCAAACAAATTTATAAAAACTTATTTTATTTATTTTCTTTGTTCCAGTTTTTACACTCTGTAAAAACTCCATAATTTGTTTTCCTACACACTATGTGCTAATCACTAAGCACATAAACAAATTCATACAACACATAACAATTCATGTTATGCATATCATTCATACAACAATTCAGCCAGTTCATATGATAGCACCTGAAAACACACGAACCTGAGCATGCGGTGTTCTAGTTTTGTCTGTGATTTCTCTTTAGGTAATCATACACCTAAACCTAACATCCAGACCACACCCAGTGGGTGATGTTCTTACACCTCCTACGACCATGGCCTAGCTCCAAGTCCCCCAGTACTGAGTAATTTGTATACCTAGGCTGCGATGCAATTTGTGAGTAAGTTCTGTCGAGGGGTCAGTTGTGACATCAACACTTGAATGCTCATGAATGTCAGGTGGCTGAGCCTGACTCACGCTCGGGCGAGTCTCCCTTGTACGGGGAGCTCTACCTAAGAAATATATGAGTAAAAACGGCAACTTGGGCCCATAAAACAATACTCATAACCATGCCAACTATATACCATAGTTACAAGAGTTAAAATTTTACTCTTATACAACATATATTAAAATCTAAAATTCTAATACATGTAGTACATCATAAAACGAAAACCCTGACAGAAGCTTTCTTCTAAAGCAGCCTCTATGATGAAGCGTCTCTCAAGTGCGCTCCTGTACCTAAAATAATAAATTCCCTCGACAGGGTGAGCTAATGCCAGTAGTGGAATCTACTAAAATGGGTTACTCCGCACAAATTCATATGCGATGCTCGATGAAAACATTCAAGTAAATGCGTGATCCTACTTGGATAATACACATGACGACTGGGTCAGGAGTCTAGCAGGCTCCCTCACACTTGCCTAAGCCACGTATGAAACATTATTTTCAAAACAAAGATATTTGTTTTTAATTGTAGATGACCCCTCGGAGTATAAGTAGTGAACCGACTACGATGATCTATTTAGTTGACAGCCCTCCCAGATGTATATCAATTGGGCCGACTGAATGATTGATATTTATATGGACTACCCTCAGATGTTGTAATGGACACACTCAGATAATTATTATTATTGATCGACCCTCACAGAAACCACTCTCTCGATAAACCACCTCATGCGCTCCTCCTGTCGTTCTAAGGTACTTGAGTGCATATGGAATGCATGATGCCCAGTTCGATACAATTTATATAACACAAACTAATATATCATCATGCATATATTTACATAATTTAAATCACACAACATGTTATGTAATTTCACAATCCATTACACAAAAAAATTAGCTCACTTGGGCTAGTATCAAACAAGAAATTCGGCTGAATTGCACGGCGAGCACATTTTCACCTGAATTTCTTTTCGGTATTACTATTCATATGAGCAGTAAAACCCTCGGGTTCTTGTTCGAAGACCCAAAAAACAAATCTGGTTTCACGTTGTGAACTTCCGAATTTTGTAGCCATTTTCGGCCTCATACATCACAATACAATTTGTTCCTAATTTATATACAATTAATAACCCAGGCTTAGCCGTGGGCCCGATGTGGGTTGCACAAATGAGGGTTTCATAATTTTTCCTATGGTCGGTTCAAGATTTAGGATCGATCAACGACTCCTCATGGCCTCAATCAACTCAAGCATAATCCTTAACAAAGTGTAAAACTCAAGTAGGATGAGCCCACACCTCACGGAGTTTAATCGAAACTCCTTAAAGCAGGAGCCCTCGTGCAAACTCCTACCATGTCAGAAAGCGACCTTCCTTCTATTAGAAAAATTGACGGTCGGATCGCGAAGTAAACCTAGAGAAGCTACACTCTCTCTCTTAAGCGTGCAAGAAAAAGCTCTTTGTAGATTTCATCTCTCCTCTTCTAACGTTTGGTCTTTGGTTTAAGGAGGAGGATGAGACTATTCGCTATTCGATCTTAATATCATTAACTATTCACCTAATGCCTTGAAATCTTGGATTTTTCGACATTTGGCACTATATAAACCGTCCATTTTCATCCTCTCTCTCTCATGCAACATGTGTCACATGAGTACATGTTATAGTGAGCTTTGATCATCACCTATCTACGTTTTCACATTTTGAAACCTTGATGCCTCGAGAAAAATGTGCCAATTATTTGTCTCGGAATTCAACGAGAATCGACTTGTTAAGCTAGATTTGCAGGCAGTTCGCAGTCAAATCGTTTCGTCATCAGAGATCTAGAAAAATTTTGGGTTTTTGGCCAAGTCTGGTACCACTTTTCATAAATTGTGGAAATTTCTCGGGTCTTACAGAAAACTTCACCATGAATTTGAGAAAAATTTTAGAGTATAGCGGAATAGAGAAAAAAACCTAATGTGTTGACATTAAAGTATGAATAAAATGTCCATATTACGAGCCAAGCCCTTTGCTATCTAGGATCTAACTTCCAACTTTGTTCAAAGTCATACCATGAAGACCTTTAAGGTAGGGCATAAGCCCAAAACCAAAATTTGGGTCACAAATCAATATATATATATATATATATATATATATATATATATATATATATATATATATATATATATAACCATATCTTTTAATTGAGTTCTTAAACTTTAATTCTCTCACACATGTTTATAATAATCATGCTTTGATATTTTGAAAATCATGAAAGTTAATATATTTGAAATAATTGATCTATATCATAGCGAACATCTTGACAATTTCTCACAAACAAGGGTGTTCTCTCCTAGTAAATGCATATGGGATCTATACATTGTACAATTTTCTGTGTTATGCTCATTCAACTAAAAACATTAATCTAAACTTTACATTAATGTCGTTGTTTGTCATAAGAATAGGGAAGAAACTCTCCTCAATACCAATGAAACATGTGACGTCAACTCTCAAATATTTGATTATATTTTTAATAGTGAAATCAAATATAAGAAAATCACTTTCCTTAATATTTTTTTCATTCCTAATACTTTCCAGGTTCCAAAAGGAACCTTAATGTTATGAAAATGTTGGATAAAAAACTTTGTATGGATAATTTCAATGACACACCATATTAGGATAAAAAAAACTAATTCAATGGCACACCATAACTAGGGAAAGGGAAACCATATATAAAAAATGTTAGGATAAAGCGAAACTAATTCAATTGCACAACAAAAATAGGGAAGGGGAAACCATATATAAAAAATGTTAGGATAAGCCAATAATGGCTCCGCCACTGCGATATGTGGTTTATCACGAACTCTGTTGACATGACTCCCACCATGCACTCCACACTCACGACATCCATCATCATGGTTGATTATGAACCAATTGTAGGAGGCCACGTACACTGTTAGTAGTATAAATTGATACACTTGTAATCATAAGGGATATTTTCAAAATTTTCTGCAATTAGAGAGAGCCACAAATTCTTCATTCGTCATTCTAATTATAATGTGAATGGCTTGTCCTAATTAGGACTTGAACCCGGGACCTGTCCTCTCTCTATGCGTTATCTTTTTGAAACGTTGAGTGTTCTACCATATGAACTAAACATGATGGACAAATATATGTGAAATCTATTATTCATATTACAATTATAATATAATCAAAAAAATTTTAGGTAGCATTGTAAATCATTTCTAATTTTATAAATTTTTTACAATATAATTTCTTTAAATACATAATTTTTCTTGAAAAATAATTTTAAAATTTTACTGCAATGATAAAAATAATTATTTTCTTATTTATTATTTCTCACATAAAATTTTATTTATTACCATTTTAAATGTTTTTTTTTTGTAATTTAATAATATTAAAAGTATTTTTATATTTAGGTGAAGCGTATCAAAAAACTTAAGTTTAGCGATGAGTACTTTTAGAAGTGTTTCTAGACACAAAAATACTTTTAGTTTTAAATTTTGGTGATTTTAAGATTAATTTTTAAAACAGTATTTTGTGAATGCGGTATTCAAAACAACATTGTACAATTTTCTGTGTTATGCTCATTCAGCTAAAAAGCATTATTATTCCTAGCATTACATTAGTATCATTGTTATCATAAGAATAGTGAAGAAACTCTCCTCAAAATTAATACTAATTAATTACAAGTTGTAAGTGAGGATTGTTTCGTAGAGTTGATTTTGAAAGAACAGTTTCTTATCGCAATAAAGGAAGGTACTTTCCAAGAGCAAAAATATTAGGGTAGTGAGCATAAATTTACTAAAGATATTAGTTTAAATAAACCAAAAAAGAATATTGAAAAAATTTATGTCAATATTCTCATTTGACTTGATAGATATTGTTTATATAAGAAAGGGATCATTATGAAAAATGAAAAACTATGAAGTATTATCTCATTAAGAAAATATTAAAGATTTAAAAATAGATCAACATGAACATTTAAGACAATACTTTTCAATCATCCCATGTCCTTTGGATGATTGAATTATTTCTTTTCATTTCAAAACAAAATAATAAATTGTTCTTCATTCGCTGCCTTTGATTTATATATCCACAAAGTTTACAAGCATTTCTAGATGTAAGATGTGCCTTCCCCATTGCTATCAATCCTCTCCCTTTCTTCTTGGATTGTTGTTGGTTATCTTTGTAGTTTCGCTCACCTTGAAGGGTTTTCCATGTAAAATATGGTGTTCTTCATTTCTGTATTTATTTTCTAATACTGGTACTATTCACGTATACGGCACTGTTCACATATATGGTACTATTCTTCCAACGTCAACAAACACTACTAGAGAGTAGTGTCGGAGGCTTGATAGAAAGCCGATCATTTTGGGCACCTGGGAGTGAGTATCAAAAGGTGAGTTCTCTTAGTCTTAGTATGCTTTCTATGGTTGCGACCTTGTGATCCTCCACATCAAAAAAAAGACTTTTGAGTTTACTATTACTCTAGGATAGCTCATAGTTAAAGTTGAAATAAAGATGATAGGTGCAAGTGCGAGTTGGCTTCTCGGGCAACAACAACTTTGCCACATCGAGGCGGATGAAGACACCTTATCCAGTGAGAGGTCCATAGGCGTTATTTGTAGGTGAAATGCGAGCCATGAAGAACTGAATGGGAGGATGGACAGATATGACCAGTGCATTACTACTCAACCTTTCAGACGAAGTACTAAACAACATCAGCGTGGAAAGTACTGGCTGCATAAGAGATCTGGAAGAGGCCCAGAGGAATTGTACATGGTGAAAAGGGAGCTTGTTAAACAAGTTATAAGAAGGGTTGTGGTGAACTGTGTCGGAAAATACAGGTCTTCACAACATTTGAGTAAGTTTGCCTTATCTCTCCAAGCTATTCTGATTTAAAGTAACTTTTGATGATGAGAAAGAATAAAAGACTATACTCATAGTGAAAAAGCATCTCTACCATATTATAAATCTTAATACCTTGTTATATGGAAATGACACTTTAAAATTGGAGCAGGTGTTAGAAGCCTTGTTGTCTTATAATAAGACAAGCAAAGTTTCAACATTGAGTCCTGAAAGCATTGGTTCTGGAAAATAGAGTAGAAACGAGCGAAGTCTTCGAAGACCTCAAACGACATATCCAAAGGAAGGTTGAAATCAAGAGGCAAAAACCTTTATTATCACTTGTATGCAAATAGTCACATGAAGAAAAATTTGCATTAATAGGCGTGGACAAATCAAGGAAACTAGAAGAAGGAAGAGAACAAGAACACCTTTGCTCCCGTCACATGTAGCGATGAAGATGTTGTAGTTGTCATTAAAGAATGCCTACATGTTGGTGACCAGATGATTGAATGAGTGGTTGATACTACTGCGACATACCATGTTACGCGAATAGAATTCTTCCTTTTATCTAAGCGGGAGAATTTGGGTGTGTAAATATGGGAAACAGTTGGAGTCGATATTGTGGGAATTTGAGATATTTGCATACAAGCCGGCGTGGGTTACGGTGATCTTTGAGAGATGTGAGGCATGTTCATATTTATGCCTCAGCCTTCGTAATCTAGAATCACCTTAGATAAAGGCTTCCAAAATTATTTTGGAAATGATAGATCGACTCACGAAGGAGCAGTGGTTGTTGTAAGAGGAGAAGTTTGTTGTACATTGTACAAGACCCTTGGGAAAATATGTAAAAATGGGTTGAATGTAGCAACAGATTCCTCACCAACTTTGTGGCACATGAAACTTGACCACATGAGTGAGAAGGGGCCAAAAAATTTGGCAAAGAAGAAATCAATTCCCTTTTCCAAAGGTGCACTCCTTAATCCTTGTGATTATTGTTTACTTGGAAATGACATAGAGTTTGTTTAAACAAATCTACCAGTAAAAATACTTCCAAGAACTTGTATATTCTGATGTTTGTGGTCCCATAAAAGTTGAAAGTCTAGGAGGATATAAATATTTTGTAACCTTCATTGATGATGCTTCAAGAAAAACATGGGTGTATTTGTTGAAATCAAAAGACCGAATTATTCCTGACTTCAGCCAGTTTCATGCTATGGTGAAGCAGGGAAGCCCTTGAAGTGCCTTCATACAGATAACGGAGGTGAATACATTTCCCGTGAATTTAGTGAATATTTCTCCAAACATGGTATTCGACATGAGAAAAAGATCCCAAGCACCCCTCAACACAATGGTGTAGCAGAAAGGATGAATCGCACCATCATTGAGAAAGTCAGATACATGTTAAGAAGCTGAAGCTACTAGAATGTTTGGGAAGCGATTCACGCTTATTACTGTTATAATCAGCTAGAAGTCCTTTAGCTCAGATTAGAGTTTGATGTCTTACAGAAAGGTATGGACATGCAAAGAAATTTCTTATAACCATGAAGGTGTTTGGGTGTAAAGCATTTATACATGTACGAGGAGGCGATCAGCTAGATGACGAGAAACACCTTGCATTTTCATTGGCAATAAAAATAAGGAGTTCAGCTACGAATTTTGGGACTTGAAGACGAGGAAAGTTATTAGAAGTAGAGATGTTGTCTTTCATGAAGATCAGACAATTAAATATTCTAACAATGAAGCGTGATCAGAGAAAAGTTACTATGGATGTATTTATTGATCCTCCGCACCATTCACGGGTAAAAGAAGATGCTTAAAATGAGAGTGATACTCTAGAAGAAATACCTTATGACAGTGATGAAGAGAGCATACCATCATAGGAGCCTGTGATCGGGAGAAGCGAGGTTAAGGACGGAGGAGAATGAGCAACTGACATCTCGAAAAGATTAAGCGAAACCTGAAGCTAAGTACGGATATCCATTCTCATAATACATTTTCAGCGATTGATGGGCGGCGAGGAGAGCTTTGAAGCACAAACTCATAAAGATAAAAATTAAATTGGATAAAGCCGCCACAAGAAGAGATGGAATCCCTCGAAGAGCAAATACTTATGAGTTTGTGAAATTACCCCAGGTAGAAAAGCAAGGAACAAATGGGTGTCTGAATTTGTAGAAAGATGGCAAAGGAAACACGGTAAAATCTGGCTTCGCTTAGTGGTGAAAGGCTTTGGCTAGAAGAAAGTATGGATTTTGATGAAATTACTGCTCTATTGTAAAATTATCATCAATCGAGGATCATCTTAGAGGTTGTGACTAATCAAGACCTCGAGATAAGCTGATTCAGATGCTAAAACTACATTTCTCCATGGTGATTTGGAAAGAGATCTACATGCGGCTGGCTAGAAGAAAGTTTGAAGTCAAAATTAAGGAAGACCTAGTGCCGAATTTAAGAAAAGTATATGAGTTGAGACGAAGCTCCACGACAATGGTCTGAAAGTTCGAATCATTCATAGTGGGTCATGGGTACCCAGAACTACAATGAACTCTGTGTCTACTTGAGCGTTCCTGGTGAGAAGTTTATTATCCTGCTATTATATGTAGATGATATGCTGATAGTTGGCTAGTACAGAGCTCAAATCAACAAATTGAATGAAGTGTTGGCTAAGTCCTTTGATATGAAGGATCTTCGCCTAGCCAAGCAAATCTTGGGGATGGAGATCACTCGTGATAGAAAAAATAGAAGACTGTGGCTGTCACAACAAATATATGTTGAACGAATTCTTGAAATATTTAACATGAAAGAGGCTAAACTAGTTAACACTCCTATTGGTGGTAATTTCAAACTCAGCAAGAGGTCTTACCCTTCTATAGAAGAAGAAAACAAGAAAATGGCTGCCATTCCATATGCATCAGTTGTAGGAAGTCATGTATCTTTATGGTATGTCTGAAAGGCAGAGATATTGCTCATGCGAGTAGGGAGTAGTGGCCAGTTGTAAACCAGGGGAAAGAGCATTGGGAAGCCAGTAAAGTGGATCTTGAATATCTAAAGAACTTCAAACTTTGTTTAAGTTTTGGAAAGAAAGGAAAATCAGTTCTTAGAAGGCTACAGTCTGAATACTTGTAAGTGACCTTGATGGTAGAAAATCTACATCTGGTTATTTGTTTACTTTTGTAGGGGGAGCCATATCATGGAAATCCAAGTTGCAAAAATGTGTGGCTTTATCCAAGTTGAGAAAGAATGCCACCTATCACTCTAGGACAAAGCAAATCGAAGTCAGATATCATTTGATTCGTGATGCTATAGAACTAAAACGATTCCAATTGAAGAAGATCAACACAAGTAAGAATGCAGCTGACATGATGACAAAAGTTGTTCCAAGGCTTGGAGTTCTATTCCAAGCTCGCTGGCATAGGATCCCACTAAGGATAAGGTGACTTCTACGCGATGCGCATGCATGTAGATTACGGGGAGATTTATGGTCATTACCTAACATGATGGTGTCTCCCATAATTTGATGGGGTAGCATTCTTTTTTCTTTCTTTTGTTTTGTTTTTCCTCCCCACTTGCATTCCCACTTGCATGCCCACTTTCCTTTTCTTTGCCTATAAATTGAGGGCAAAGGCTTTGAGAAATTATATCTCTCATTTGTGAAAGAAGGAGAAGAAGGAGAGAGTACGGAGAGAAAGAAAAAGAGAAAAAGACTCAATTGAGAAAGTTGCTTTCGAGAATTGAAGATTTCACACTAGGAGAAGTGGGAGGTTATCTCTATTTCTTGAGTATACCCAAGAGTAGTATATTCTTGGGAGGAGTTGTACTATATACCACTTTGTGATAATGAAGAATTGTTAGGAATTTGTCCCGTGGTTTTTCCCTTCACCTTGAAGGGTTTTCCACGTAAAATCTGGTGTTCTTCATTTATGTATTTATTTTCTCGTATGGTACTATTCACTTATACAAGTACTATTCATGTATATGGTATTCATTCGTAAAAAAAGAAACACTACTAAAGTGAGTGTCGAAGCGATAAAGCGATCATTTGGGCACCCTACACTTGCCTCCTTCAAGAATCAATTCTTGATCGGCATCTCCCATCTCCATTCGGTATCTTGGAGATTCAATAGAACATATGTCACCAATTATCAACATTAAAGCCATGTACTCTGTCATTTTACTCTCTTTCATCTCCTAAAACCAAATACGTATCCATGATATGATTTCCATTACTCGCTTAGATAAAGATGTCTTCTGAAAGTGTGAAGAGTGATAAAGACCATCCTGGAAGATGTCGCTAAGCATGAGCAGTACTCTTAGCCAAAATAGTACTCCACCTAACTTTTGAGGGTATTTCACCATGGAAGCTATTGTTTTGGAAGCGAATTCAACATGCGTGCATTTGCGGTTAGGATACAAATAACGTATATCATATATTCACATATAAGGACTACACTTGAGTGGAAAATTTTAAACTCATCACATGTGGTGAAGAAGTAAATTGTATTGAGATTCCAAGTGATGTCCTATCCACAAAATTTGACCCAAAATCCTTCGTTGTATTTGGTTCCCAAAAAATGATTTTCTTATATTTTGTTATTTAATTAAAATTTTCAAAGAAAATCAAATATTAATCAAATTATTTAAATTAAGTGGAGTCCAGTTTATTAAATTAAGGAAAGAAGACCCAAGAATTCTTTAAGGGATGGAACGTACCATTGAGGTTATCGTTCTAGAAGACTCAATTATAAGTTGTGACAGAGACTCTTTAGATTTTTGTTAGTTTTCCCCAACAATTAAGTTGTTGTAAATTGTAATTTAATAGTACACATATGGTTTAAGCTGGGTTGCAGTGAAGATGGTCTTCTTCTTGGGAGTATGATTCATTTCCACCTGAAATAAAGTATCAACGGTTTATGAGTGGGCGGCTTGCATGCCCAGATAATGAGTAGGAGCTAGTACTTTCGTGAGTGTCGGGTCATCCACACTGCATGCAAAGTCATTGGACGTGGACGTGGACATGGACATGAACGTCCACAAGCTATAAGTTCTTATCTTCTTGACTTTTGGGCGTGTAGATTGGGTTTGCTCATGGAAAATAACAGAATCTAGATATCATTCACCCAAGGGAACTATTTGCAACGTATTTCATCAACTTCTAAACAATATTTTATACAATGGAGGGATATATATATATATATATATATATATATATATATATATATATATATATATATATATATATATATATATATATATATATATATATATATATGTTCATCCATTGTTTTCATTAATTTTATGATTTAAGTTAAAAGTCATTTGTGTGTAGAAATTTTATAAATGCCCATGCCTTACGCAAAGGAAACCGGAGGAGACTTGCTACAAAAGCGAGTGTGGAACTTTCCAAGAGTAACAATTCATTTCACAAAAAAATAAAGTAATCAACAATTATAAAGGAAGCGGTGCATGCCCGGATAATGAATAGAATTACTACTTTTGTGAGTGTCGAATTAGATCCCACCTTTGCATGCGAAGTCATGTGCCGTAGACCGTCCACACACTATAAGTTATTATCTTCTTGAATTTTAGGCGTGTAGATTGGGTTTGCTCATGAAAATAACAAGATCTAGATATTATTCACCTAAGGAAACTATGTGCAACACGTATCATCAACTTCTAAGCTATTTATAAAAAATAAAATAAAAAATATCATCAACTTCTAATCAATATTTTCTACAAGCAGTTGGATGGAGGGATATATATATATGTTCATCCATTGTTTTCATTAATTTTATGATTTAAGTTCAAGTCATTTGTGTGTAGAAATTCTACAAATGCCCATGCCTTACGCAAAAGGAAACCAGAGAGAATTAGCATATGAAGTGTGTCCCACATTAGTTATGGAGAGCCACAAAATTTTAGAACCCATTATCAAGTACTTGAATTGTGAAATAAACCAGCAAGAAGTACTAATCACTCTGTATAAATAAGAACTGTACACTTAATAATGTTATGAAATTAACGATCCAGTGGAGTATGAAGGCCTTTGCGTCTTTCTTTTTTTTGTACACAGTCGTGTTGTGCATCCATCTATGGCATCCCGTCACTGCCCGTAGCATGCAAAATGAAACTAAACGACTTGCGTTGATTGCTTTCAAAGATGGAATCACCCATGATCCACTTGGGATGATGAGTTCTTGGAATGACACTCTCCAATTTTGCTAGTGGTCGAGTGTGTATTGCAGTCGCCGGCATGTCAACTGAGTCATTGGATTAAATCTATTTTCCTATGGATTTGTGGGATCCCTCTCACCCCATATTGGGAACCTCACCTTTCTTAGAACAATTGTCCTCCAAAACAACAGCTTCCACGGCAAGAATGCCACTGGATGGGTGGTTTATTAAAACTACGAGTTGTTGTTCTTAGCAACAATTCCTTTGAAGGAAAGATCCCTACCAATCTCACAAATTGCTCCGAGCTTAGGGAACTTAATCTAATTGACAACAAGCTTCAAGGAAAAATACACTAGAAGGGCGACCTCTGAGTTGACGATCAGGATGCGGTATTAACTGATCTCATAGAATATCCGACTCACTCGGGGAACCTCTCATCTCTCACTAAATTGTCAATAGGAGGAAACAAACCGAAAGGAAGAATTCCCGAGGAGCTTGGTAGAACAAGTATAGACTATATTCAATTACGTTTCAACAAAGGTCTGATTCCTTAACCTGCATGCGATCTCAAACATGCGTTAGCCTATTTGGGCTAACCCCTGACTTAGAGGGAAGTCTTAGTCGAGATGTAGGTGTTGTCTTTCCTCATAGGGATAACTCTTGAAGAGCTAATTCCACGGGGCTACTCCGTTTCATTTATCTGTGGCTGATGCTTGAGTTTATCTTTCTTCTTGATAATAGTTTCACTAGGCTAGTACCACCAAATTTGGGAGAGAACGCAGAGCCTTCGAGCCATAACATTAGTTGAATCGGTTGGGTTAGCGAAGAGGAATGGTTTGAAACTGTTATTCTCAGAAGGTGCACTCAATTACAAAGAATGTCGCCATAATTTTCCCTCAAAGGTCCTTTAAGCTACAGCATGATGATTAATCTATGAATGACTTTGTCAATAAGTCTTGGAATCCAACCCAGTTGCTAGACAATTCCCTTGGACGCATAGGAATGTTGTAAATCTAACATGCCAACATAGTTTGCTTGATCACCTCACGGTGGCATTCCTCCTGCATAAACCTAAGCTTTATAAAATGCAAGCATTAGGGTTGCTTGGGGAAACAAACTCTACGGAGGAATCTGCCCTCGATCGGTAACTTAACCTTGTTATTCAATCTTGGTTAAGCGACAACAACTTGGTGGGGGATGTACCTTCCAGTCTAGCAGCCAGTAAAAATATAGTATATTTGGATCTTTCTAACAACAACCTAAATGGTTCAATTCCTAACGATGTTATAGGTCTTTCCTCACATGTGCTCCTTCAATTAGGTGGCAACGCCTTTACTGGTGCACTGCCACTGGAAGTTGGCTATTTGATTAACCTTGTAGAATTAGATGTCTTCGACAATAGATTATCAGGTACTCTTCCAAATGCTTTGGGTAACTGTTTGGAAATGCGGGATCTTTGACTTGGTGGTAATGTCTTTGAAGGTGAGATTCCAACGTGGCTGCAAAATCTTCGAGGTTTAGAATACTTGAATCTTTCTCGCAACAAATTTTTTGGTAGGATCCCGATGTTTCTTGGGGATCTTCCATTCTTAACCTATTTGAACTTGTCTTTCAATGAACTTGAAGGGGAGAGAAGTACCCTCGATTGAGGCGATGTGCCATTTAGTTCAGTGAAACAACAATCTATGTGAGAGCTTCCCCAAACTTCATCTTCCCACATGTGTCAGTGTCACCTCCTCTTCCTGTAAAAAGAAAAGCATCCCTATGGAAAACTACTCGTTCTAGTAATCATTGGAACTTCATCATTGAGTTTGTTGGCCTTGTTTTTCATTATCCGTTTGAGGAGGAAGAAAATGAGGAATAATGCCTCTTCTGTACAATCTTCCAATGAGCAATTCCTGAGAATTTCATTTGTAGAACTCCATAATGCTACTGAAGGCTTCTCATAGTCAAATAAGATTGGTGTCGGGAACTACGGCTGTGTGTACAAAGGAATCCTTGATCAAGATGGAATAGCCATTGCGGTAAAGGTGTTCAATCTTCCTAGAAGAGGGCTTCGAGCTTTATGTATGTCGAATGAGGCCTTGAGGAAGAGTAGGCGCCAAGAATCTCGTCAGTATTGAGTGCTTGCTCTAGCTTAGACTTTCAGGTAATGATTTTAAGGCTTTGGTATTTGAGTTGATGTCTAAAGGGAACAGACCGGATGGATTACATCCAAATGCAATAAGGTGAACCCCGAAACCTCTTCTAGGCCCGAATATCGCTATTGACGTTGCTTTTGCACTAGAGTATCTTCACACTCAATGCGACGTCATTGTTGTTCATAATGACCTTAAGCCCAACAATGTTCTTCTTGACAATGATATGACTGGCCATATCAGTGATTTCCCATTATTTCAAAAGATCACTTACGTCATTTGTACTAAATTGCTACAAGTACTATAGACAAAAGCCAGCTAAACTACGATGAAAGGATCATGACTACATTGCTCACGGGGTACCAATTTCGATATAAGTAATTAAATATCTTTATTCATTTACGTTTAGTAGTATTTTCCATGGATATAAATAAATTCCATTTTTTTATATACTTAGTAATGATTATGCGAATATGGTGTAAGTGGTCATGTGTCGACGGATGGAGATATGTATAGTTATGGAATCCTTTCTTGGAGATGTTTATAGGAAAAGACCAGCGATAGCGAGTTCAAGATGGTCATGCTACTTTATAACTATGTGAAAATGTCTTTGCTGAGAGCGAGTCGTGGGGTTATAGTCAGTAGCTTGCTTTTTAAAGTCGGGACGAAAATGGTAAATTGATCGCGAATCATTGCGGTACTAGAAATCGATATTATATGTTCCATGGAATCACCAAGATCGAATGAGATGCGTGAAACGACCCGATGGTGCGCTCGATCGAGAACCTCCTCTTAATGGAGGTAGAGCCCTTAAGAGGAATGGAGGATACAATAGAAGAACCACGCTCAGTATATCTAGCGATAGCGGAAGAGGAGTGTAACCTAGAGTTATGTATTTCGTATGTCCGTCCTTTTTGTTCTTCATTTTTTCATTTTTCTATAGTTCTATTGTCATGAGTTCTTCTCGCTAAACCAAAAACCAAGTGCCATGTTTGCTTCTATCACACTCAAGATGGAAAGGTTGTGATCAATTCAGTTTTCAAGGTTAAATAAATTTCTTGGCATAAATTTAGGTTATGTGAATAATGAATGACAAAGAATATGGATCTCTTGGAATAACATTTGAGGTCAGCACGGCTCTCCTTTGGAAAAGCAGACCATGAGTTAGGGATCTTTACATCAAATTGAAGGATGTCAGGTGAGTAAATTTATTTAACTAAAAGCATTAGTCTAAATTACATGTTGTTAGAATAGGGAAGAAACTCTCCTCAAAATTAATACTAATTAATTACAAGTTATAAGTGAGGGATTGTTTCGTAGAGTTGATTTGAAAGAACAATTTGCCATCTGTAAAGGAAGGTACTTTCAAAAAGCAAAGATATTAGGGTAATGCGCATAAATTTACTAAAGATATTACCTTAAATAAACCAAAAAAGAATATTGAAAAAATTTATGTCAATGTTCTCGTGTGACTTGATAGAGATAGTTTACATAAGAAAGAATCATTATAATGAATGAAAACTATGAAGTATTATCCCATTAAGAAAATATTAAAGATTTAAAAATAGACCGATAAGAACATTTAAGACACTTTTCAATCATCCCCATGTCATTGGATATATAAATACACACATACATACATACATACACATATATTGTGACGCCCCGATCCTGGGGGTCCGTTGACTACCCGTCAACCCGCGGAATACAAGTGGATGTCGGGTTGCCGACGCCGCGGAGAAAAATCGGGCGGAGTCTCTTTGTGCGGGGGCTCTGCGTTTGATACTTGTATAAGAGCATTTACTGTCGACAGTCCGATATATGCGATATATATATCCATCGGCCACTTGGGCCCATAAGCGATTACTGTTATACATGCCGACTATGAATCCAACTATATACCCGATAGTTACAAGAGTTAATATGTTTTTACTCTTATCTGATACACACATTTAAACTTAAAAAGTTCTAATATAGTATACATCAAAACCACAACCCGGCTTTCTTCTAATCCTCGGTCTCCCAGGGCCAGGCCTTGCTCGCACGCTCCACGTACTTTGTAAAGGGGGTCCCACGACGGGGTATTTAAAGCTCGATAATCACCACCCCAAGTGAAACACTGCGCCCACCTAAGTGTAGTGTAATGTTCCAAAGTAAGCACACATTCAAGCAAATGCATGATTGCCAGATATCTCTACATGATAACTTCAGATCGAGTCCTCACCGACTCTCTCACACTCGCCTAAGCCTTGTATGAGAATTTATTATTTTGTTTGTTTGTGGACAACCCTCCGATGTATAAATATATCAATTGGGCCACTCCGACGATTGATATATTATGTGTTTGTGGACTACCCTCTGATGAATATCAATTGGGCCGCTCCGACGATTGATATTTTAAATTTGGACTACCCTCCGATAATTAATGTTTTTTAGACAACCCTCAGACACTTTCCTCTGAACTCATCTCCTTGCACTCACTCCTATAATCCTAGAAAGTTGCTCGGTGCATATGGAATGCATGTATGCCAGTTCCAATACAGTCCAATCACATGCAAATATATAAACATGAATGTACTCGCATAATTCAAATCACACAATCATGTTATGTAATTTTACAACTCATACATCAAAATTAGCTCACTTGGGCTAATGATCAAACCACATTTGTTAATTTGAAATCACTGAGTGAACACATATTTTCCCGCAATTATTTTAGAACCTTTGTTTCGGGAATAGTGAAACCCATGGTTACTATTCGAAAAATCAGCAGCGGTTCACTTAGTGAACTAAAAATCCACGACATTCGACCCAATGTTTACCAAGCAAACATTCAATACACAAATTAACACAAATTACACACAAACAGCCCGTACACGTACTCACGGCTACTCCCATTTTTGTTTCAAAAATTTGTATCAGTCGGTCCCAAGGTTTGGGGCCGTCAGTGACCTCACGACTCATTCGACTCAAACATCAGTAAACACTTAAAATAGGAATAAAACTCAAGTAGGAGAAAATCCTACCTCTTGGAGTTTGAGAAGCTAATAAATCCGGTACCGCGCTGAGGCTTCTCTAAAGTAGACGGCTCTCCTTCTTGTCATTTGTAGACGGTCAGGATCTCTTGCAAAATATGAAACGACTTCTCTACAGCGAATTCTTCATGACTCATGGTTCTTTTCTTTTGATTTGCGTTTTCTTTTAGTTGGAGAAGAAGGGTCCTATTAGCTATTTTGTCATTTTGTGACTTAAAAATCAAATCCCATAATGACCATTATGTCCCTCTTTTACCAGATTTGATATTCGGCACTATCTCGGCCATCCATTTTCATCATTTCTCTACTCATACCACTTATGGTACATGAGTACATGCTATATGTGACTTTCGTCATCGTAAATGCGGATTTGGCCCGGCTTTTGACCTTGTGATGCCTCGGCGTCTGAGCTCTTGTCTCGGAAAGTGCAAATTTTAGTGTTAGCTAGATTTCACGAGGCGATTCCAACGGTACAATCAGTTTCATCATCGAGAAGTCTAGATAATTAATTACGGATTTTAGCAAATTCGATTTTGTAATCAAATTCACGATTTGCCCTTATTCAATTATAAGATTTCTCGGGTCTTACATATATATATATATATATATATATATATATATATATATATATATATATATATATATATATATATATATATGCATATATATATATATATATATATGCTAAGAATTATTCTTTTCATTTAAACAAAATAATAAATTGTTCTTCATTTCGCTTTTGCCCTTTGGTATTGTTTTGGAAGAATCAACATGTGTCATTTGCGAGATAGGATACAAATAACATATGTATTATCGTTCATCCAAAGGACTACTTGTGTGGAATATTTTAAACTCTTCACATGTGGTGAAGTAGTAGATTACATTGAGATTCAGGAGTGATATCTTGTCCTGAAATCGACCCAATATTTTGGTTCCCCCAAAAATGATTTTCTTATATTTGCATTGAATTAAAATTTTGCAAAGAAAAGTCAAATATTAATAAAATTATGTTGAAAATTATATATTCTTAAATTATTTATGTATTGATGAATTAAAATAAATAAATAAAACTTTTTTTTGATGTTAAACAGAATACTACTTTAGATAATTTGAAGTAGAATATTTTATTTTCCATGTTTTTATTTTCTTTTTCTTTAACATTTTCTCTCTATTTTCTTTCTTTCCCTTGCATTTTTCCTTAGAGCATGGAAAGACACATTAACAAAACACCAAATAAGCCGACATAAAAGAAGACAAAGTATATTTGACCCCAGGCACATTTATGGGTTTCAAATCATTAAGTTGAGTGCAATTTATTAAAATTGGAGAAGACGAATAATTCTTTGGGATGGAACCATTGAGGTTGTTGTTTGAAAGACCCAATTCTAAGAGGTTTGTGAGGCTACTAGACTTTAACCATGAAGCATAGACCACGACTAGAGTGGGTGTCCACGTGGGACCGTGAACACGTGTCGGATCATTAGACACACTACGTGGTGTGTCATTGACTAGATAAGAAGTTAAAGGTTTTGGACATGACTAAATATATTTTATGGTTTTTTTGTTAATAAAATTATGGGCTAACATTCACAAATCTCATTGTAATATGATCCTAATTCTTAAAACTGGCCACTCATTTGTTTGAAAATGCTTGATTGATGCGATGTCTTGAAGTATTACTGCAAAGTCAGCAGGCCGTGTTTAGTTGTATTACGTCCATACACTATAAGTCCTTGGTGTGTCGATTGGGTTTTGCTCATGAAAAATGACAAGATCAGATGAATATCATTCTTGAGGAACTATGTGCAATATTTTCTACAAGTAGGATTAGATTGGAGGGTTATATGTTTTCATCAATATTAATTGTAGATCTTTGGATACTATGATGTAAGTTCAACTCATTAGTATGTAGAAATTCTACAAATGGCCATGCCTTACGCAAAAGGAAACCATAGAGACTTGGCATATGAAGTGTGTCCCACATTAATTATGGAGAGCCACAAAGTTTTAGAACTCATTATAAAGTTGAACCTAATTACACACTTCCTGAGTAAATTAAGTCATCTTGAATTGTGAAATAAACCAACAAGAGTATCTTCACTTTCTGTATAAATAAGAACTGTACTTCCACATGAAAAAAAAATCATCAATTAAAGAATTAGTCCATCTCAATATGAATTTGATTAAGAGTCTATTAATAGACATTATTTTAATGCACTTTGTGTTCTATTTAGGACCTTAATTACGAGACATTATCCTTCTCCTAATTTCTCTGGAGAAAATTTCAAAGCCAAATTTTTCCATAAATAAAGAATTATCTATATTGATGTTTCTCATTACCATCCTCTTTCCAATCATTCATTAATTAACCATCTCATAATTTTTAATATTTTTACATTGATGTCATTCGGAGAGGTCCTACATAACAACTCTTTTGAAAACAGTAACACTCATTTTCTCATAGAAAATAAAAGACTTTTTTTCCGGGCTATTTTTCCATGGAAAATAAGAAATTAGCAAAGGAATTAGTCAAACTTTTATATCATTGCTATATCAATTACGAGACTAGCCTTGGTTTTGTTTTCCTTGACTAACCAAAAAATATATTAATTTATCTTATTTGTAAAGGTGCATTGGCAAACCTCGAATAACCCGGGAAAATTTATCATCTATAAATTTTCAACATATGCAATGATTAAAATTTTTAAATTAAGTTTTGGGTTTTATCTTGCTTGACTAGCAAATAAGAATAGCAATTCACAAAGGTGCTTGGCAGCCTCTTCAAGTTGCAAGGAACATTCATACATGAACCACATAATGAATGTATCTATGATGAAAATGAATCAACACCATATTCTATTGTTTATAGCTGAAGCTTTTTGGTAATAATATTATGAATTGAACACAAAGAAGATGAGAAATCATCATAAAAATGCATGAGGTTTTTTAACGTGGTTGGCGATACTTTATCCACGACAAGGAGAGAATATTCCACTATTGTAAACATAGATATGATTGAATATCAAATGATGGCGACAACTATAGGAAAAATCACTAAATAATCCGCAAAACCACAGGATGCTTTTCATAATACTTGAAAATGCAGGAAAAGCTCTGCGATCTCGAGCCTTATATCTCTGCACATACCAAATCTCTCTCATAACTTTTTTCTCGTGACCGAATATTTAAGGGGATGTTATAAAGAAAGCTTTCCCTTATTCTATAGAAACCTAATATTACAGACTAATATAACAATATGAATTATCCTATAAAATATTATTTACAAAAAAAATGAATTAATACTAAATAGAATTTGAGATATATTCTAACAATGACTATAGTGGTATGGATCTAAATTAAAAATGAATCATATATAATGATTATATATATGAAGAATATGAAACATAAATTGAAGTGGTCATGTATATACGTGGATTAAGGTAAATTATGACCGATGATGAGAAATAATCTATAGAATTTATATTCTTTGAAATTATTGAGTGATGATAGATACTTGTGGAAGGTTTAAAATTTTAAGGTGCCAAAATACATGAAAGTAGACACATTTGCAATATAGGGTCACATGATTCAACAATGTAGTTATGTCCACCATTAAGCTAGAAAACCTTATAATAACAAACCATAACCTGAGAATCCAGTAATTTACAAACTTTACTAGAAGAACTACGTTGGTCTGAAAAGAAGAAACAATTAACTTGTGAAGCAAATTTATTAAGTTAAATACAAGGTTGGTCTTCAAAGTAGGTTCTTTTATTGAACTATAAGCAATAATTAAAAACATAACATTGCTAAAATTTATTAGAACAATTACAGTTAAGTAAGCAATCGTGACAATAAATTTTCTTGTTCTTTTTAAATTGTAATGCATCAACTCTAAAATTTGGGCGGATGTTTGCATCGTCTAACATATGATATTGTATGTTCCATACGAGCAAAAGGATTTTGGAAGGCTATAATTAGATTTTCTTCTTCTCCCCTTTAACATCCCAATCACAATTTTCAAAGGCGATCTATCGGATGCATTGAATAAACCACATGATGCTTAATTTCTTTTGTATTTTAATATATCATTTCTTTCCTCGATTAAGATCATTGCCTGGTATACTTGATCCAAGTATAGAGCCACTCTAGGAAATATACTTCAACTGTATTTTCCACTGCGACATGATATTCTTTCTTTACAGCCATTTCAATTAATAACATACCAAAACTATAAACATCTTACTTGTAAGATTTCCAAAATTTCCTGAATGTTCCGGTTAATGCGCTTGTGGTCCCACACTAACAACATGTGTTCTGTTCATCATGAATCTTGCACTTTCTTTCCTTAGAGCATAATTTATAGACGAAAATCGAAGTCTTTGGCTTAAAGTTATGAATCCAAAGCAAAATATTGTAGGAACGTTATCTTAATGAGAGGAGGTTCTTTTATCACAACCTTGGTGAAGATGCAATACCTTTAGCGATGCCTGTAATATCTTGAAGCTTATGCAGACTCAATGATCGATTATTACCAAATGTTGAAAATATAAACTTGTCTAGTGACTCATTTGGTAAAAATTCATAATCAAGCTCGTTTATAGCCATTTGCAGGGCTGATGGCGAACTATATTCATGATGTATCGTGCCCATTGTTTCCCACTTCATTTATAAACTCTTCTCAGTTTCCTTTAAATCATCAAGGATCTTCTTTATGACAAAAACTTTTATTTGAGCTTTCCTTTATAAACGGTCCATACCCTCCTTGACCTAGCTTATCATGAAATTATTTGTGATCCTTTTAATATCAGCATAGGAGTATCTTGAGGGCTTGCAAGCTTTATAATCCTCCAAAAACTTTTGAATATTCAATTTATACTCTCTTTTCAACTTATTAGAGCGATAAAAAATAAAGATTATAGAGATTCCCAGAGTGAAGTGAAGGACACCAAAGATAACTTCTGCACATATATATAAGGGAAAAAAAGGGTTTTTGTAAACAAATGGAAGAGAAGAAACACACCAAATTGAAAAGAGGATGAAAAGGAAATCACCTGTGAGTAGCACTTTATCCATCGGAGCACCTGTAAAAGAAAATAAACTTATTAGCTAACATGAGGATGTAACATGAGTTTCATTTTTGCTGGTGAATTTGGATTATTTTAACCTTGGTTTCTACGGGCCTCTACGGGGTTCAATTGATTTAATTAGCATGTGGTGTTCTAGCTAAGAATGTGATGCCTTTACAAAAAAAAAAAAGCTAAGCATGTAGTGATTATAAGAATGCAAGTTCACATTCATCCATTAATTACTTATTTCTTACAGCAAAGTTAATGAGTCTGTGAGCATACATAACGACTACCACACGAAAATTTCATAAGAAGCGGCGTTGTTAAGTACCTTTTCGCTGGTTTAGGAATGCACTCGATTCGGGTTCCACACTTCGTACACACTTCTTCTCGATTGGCATTTCTCTCATACAGCCATAGTATCGGCACATAGGTTACGACGATCCATTGAAAACCCGTAATCCCCAAAAGTATAAATCTTGGGATTTTAGCATTGAAAATCTTGATGAGAGGTTAAGTCCACTTCAACCCGAGAGTCAAGGAAAGTGAAATAAACTGGGTCACTTGAGGAACAAGTGGAGGGGATAGCTCAGTTATACTCCTACCATCAAAAACGCCCAAAACTTCACAATTCCGACCGTCCAATATGCTGGAAATCACCAACAAAGAAGTAGGGAGATATTTTAGGACTCTCACCTTCTTTGGAACTCACAACCCAAAAGGAGTCTTCCGTCTGTCAAGACAAGTCATGGGATTGGCAAGCCCGATAATAGTAGTCCTCCCATGTCTTCTTCTTTCGCTTATGTTCCTTAAAGGATTATAGGTAAATTATATTTGTAGCTCCTCTCTTCCTACAAGGAGTATTCGCAAATATTTCCTAATTCTTTCCTCGACATGGCGATCCCCAATCATGGCATTCCAGTAAGGAATTGATTGTGAAACAATCGATCAATGATAAACCCCAAGTGGGAAATATAATGGGAAATTTTGAATACACAAATCAACCGGCCATGATTATACTATCAGTGTAGTGGATCCGGCTCAAGCATGGGCAAGGTTGGACTGCCTTCCCATTCCATTGCTGCATTTCCATGCATTTACTGCACAATTTCATATCATAGCCTTATTTTGGCCTTCTCATCGTACATTATTCTATATAATAGTTTTGATGAAATGTTAGGAGTCGGGCCACTACGATTTAATTACATTCCTATTATTCCATGCTATTAATTACTACTACTACTACTACTACTACTACTACTACTACTACTACTACTTACTACTACTTCTCATCACCAACATATGTTTATGCAAGAGTTCCGAGATCAATGGTTGCTGTGAAGATATTCCGAATTCATACACTATGAGTGATATATGGTTATTCAACCGTCAGACACTTCCTAAGCCCATCAACCTTCCATGTCGACGGTAAAGATTATTCATATTCCCGAGCTTCATCTTTCATTTATGCCTTTCTTCTGTAACCACCAATGCACAATGAAAGGGCAAGAATGCTCTCTCGCGGAAGGGAATGACTTCGAGTGCTACAATAGTTTCGTCCATATTCCCAACACTTCAGAGAAAATTTGTGAGTGTCAGACGCCCTCATACATACTTGATATTTCAAGGTGAAAACAATTTGAAATAACATACAAAAATAATTTATGAATTTTAAATTATTATTTTTAATTTCCCTTATTTTTCTTCTATTTTTTTTTTTAGTATTTTCCTCCAAACTATTGAGAAACTATAGAGATAAACTGACTTCTTTTACCCATATCTTCATTCAAACATTTTTGAGAACCAAACACAGCAAAAAAAATCTTTAAAAAAAAGGTTGTTAAATATTACATGAAGGAAGAGGTTCCTTATTTCCCTAATTTATTAAGTCAAGTGAAAGACCAATAAGGAAAAAGAAAAGAAGCTAAATGAGAAGAAGGAAAATAATGTACTAAATTACGGATAAAGTTTATAAACCAAAATCCCAAGAGAATGAGTGTTTGAATTTTCTTTCCCTTTACATAAAAGAGTCAATCTCCTTGGTATCTTATCCCTCCCTATCCCAACAAAGATTCTTTCTCAAACATCGCTTGCCATGTTGTCAGAAAACAGCAAGAGAAATGTAAGAGAAAGAAATAAAAAGGGAAATGAAGAAAAGAAAAATTAAATCTCACATATTATTTTAATTAAGAGAAACAAGTAATGAATTAATTTCTGCTTTGATATTCATACCCATGAGATAGATTTTTCTCTACAATCCCAGAGAAGTCAATGATCCAATCATGGTAATAACAACTGTTTTCAAAGTCCTCAACCTACCACATCTAAGTGGAACGTTATTTTATACGAAATTAATTTCTTGAAAATCATCTACAAATATTTTAGCAACACCTTTATCTTTAATGTAATGCTAATTTTCCCTAATTTAACGTTTGGTTTAATCTTGCAAGGATTTGGAAGTTTATAATATTAATATAGCGGTAAATCCTTTTATTAGTAAGATTCTCTAATTAAATTTTTCTTTGAAATAAAATATTTATTTCTATTCATTTTTCCTAATTTTTTTTTACAAATTTGACTTTCATTGTTAATAGGGGGGCTATTTTCTCCCTACGCCTTCACATTCGGAGGTAAGATTGCTACTCGCAATTATTAATTTCGCATGAGAACTGGACTAATATGGCTCGATGGCTCGACGAGGACATCACGTCAAGGAACTCGATTATTGCTTACCATCACTATCCTCCCGCAAACTCTTCACAGATCGTAAGAGTAATTTCTTTTCACACGCCTCCTATTTTAATGTTATTTATGTTTTCACTTATATTATTGTTTCATATATATTTTAAAATTTGTTTATTTATTTTACTAGAGGTCGATATCATGTGATTCTTGGTAAGGCTACCAAATTCCAACCAACTAATTTATTTTTTCCTTCCTTTTTGCCAATCAAACTGCTCCCCATGAAACAATACACTTTTAAAAGCATGCTCAACATCGATTTTCATTGAATTAAATGGTTTCTAAAGTAGCTACTGAAATGTGAGGTGGCACCGGTAGACGGGTCAATAAACCGACCCGAATCGAGCCGACCAAATTTACAAGGTTTTTCGACTAAAATATACGCCTAACCTTACTCCTAACTGAGATGTCATAAATTTGTCTTATAAAGCCAAAAAAATTGACAAATGAGCAGGGCCAAGCCAAATTTATTTTGTTCTATAGCTCATAAATCTCACAGCCCAAATTCGAGTCTAATTCCAAGTGGACTTAGCTGTACCTCAAATGGGCCAAACTTAAATTACCAATTCTTAATCGAGCGTGGTTCTCAAAACGCAACCAATTATTACTATCTTTGCTTTTTTCTTTTTTTTTCTTTTATTTAAGATATTCACTTTTTTCATGACATTTGATTTGTGTTTACCAGGGGAAGGCTCTCGATGCCTATTCACAGATTTGATTTACAAGTTTCATCGAAGACATCTATCATTGATGATGGTATTTCGAAGAATTTTTATGCAATCACAAAAATCTCCAACCCATCAAGTAATTCCTATTCGGACATAAAGAGGATGACTCATAACTTTGCGAATAAGTTAGGTCAAGGAGGTTTTGGCTCCATGTATAAGGGAAAACATCGAAGTGGTCGCATTGTAGTTGTGAAAGTATTGATCATGTCAAAAGAAAATGGACAAGATTTCATCAATGAGGTTGCTACACAGAAGAATCTTAATTGGTATCAAATGTGGTAAGACTTGTAGGATTTTGTGGTAATATGGGTCAAAGTGGGTACTTATTTATGACTTCATGCCCAATGGTTCTTTATAAGTTCATTTTTTCTTAAAGAAGAAAGCAAAACTTTATTGTCAGGAGCAAGATACAGATCGCACTGAGGCTGGTATTGAATTTACATCATAAGGTTGTGACATGCAAATTTACATTTGATATCACACATAATATCCTTCTCGATGAGGACTTCACACCAAAAGTTTTATTTCTTTGCCTTGCAAAGCTATATTCAACAGATGAAAGTATGGTGTCTCTCACTGCTGCACGAGGAACATTGGGTTACATTGCTCAAGAATTATTCTACAAAAACATTGGAGGTGTCTCATACAAGGCTGATGTTTATAGTTTTGGTGTTGTTAATGGAGATGGCGGGAAGAAGAAAGAATGAATGCAACACGTAACACCTTATAAAATATATTTTCCATCACGGGTTTATGATAGATATCACCAAGGGATAACATGTGATCAGAGATGCCACCTAAGATGAAAAGAAGCTTGTTAGAAAATGGTGATAGTTGCACTATGTACACACAAATTAGCCTCCATAGATCGCCCTTCAATGAGCAAAGCCTGAGATGTTGTGGGTTATGAGAGGTCGAGTTGTTAGAAATGCCTCCTGCTTCCACTCTACACTCGAGGAAAATGTCACTTCGAGAATCATACGAAAGCAATCCAATGTAAGGCACCAACAACCTCATGTCATTCCATGGGCACAATTTCATTAGGAGGAAGGTAGTAGCTTTTTTCTAACCTACACTATTTCCCTATGATATTATATATTTTGTAATACAGAGAAATGTGTGGGCCTATAACTCTTCTTTCAAGGTCCATATAATGTAATATTGTCTTCGAGGCATCGCATGAGACCTTAGCAAAGAAGCATATAAATAAAATATGCAATTAATAACCTATTCATGTCTTTATGATTTGGCAAAGACTAATTACTTAATGCTAATTGATGTTCAAGGTATTGTCCATGCACTCTAATAATTATTAGTTTAATTAATAAATAGCATATGAATTTAACACCAAAATATATAACAGAAACAAAGAACTAATCCTTAAATAAGTAAGAAAACATCATAAATAATGAGAATAGAAGAAGTGACACAAATTTATATGATAAGAGCATCTTACTCATGTTCATGAACAAAATGTCTAAAAATTCACGCCAATATTTCTAGAGAATTTGGATATGGTGTTGGGAAAGACAATCAACACACTATTCTAAAATGACCCTTCGCTCTTTGTGTGCTAAAAATAAATGAAAAAGGTAAAAACCACGGCACCCGTAGGCCACTTAAACTTCCACTATTTCAACAATGACAATAATGGGTTACACTAAGTACTTCTCTAGCAAGCAAACTAGAGGCTCACAACAACCATACATCAAGAACACAATCTGAACACCAAACAATAAACATCATCCTGGGCGATGGATAAATCAAGAGAAAAGAGGGAAAGATCTCATCGCAAGGGTGGAATGACTGTCGGTATTGCGGAGAGTCATTTCTAGGACAACAATAAATCAACCACAATGAGACAACAATTTTTACATGGAAAACCCCCAAATGAAAAGGGTAAAAACTATGGGACCCGTAGGCCACTTAAACTTCCACTATTTTAACAATGACAATAATGAGTTACACCAAGTTCTTCTCTAGCAAGCAAACTAGAGACTCACAACAACCATACATCAACAATATCATTCTTGGAACACCACAACAATAAACATTATCCCAAGGATGGATAAATCCAGAGAAGATGAAAGATCTCATCAAAGGGTGGAGAATGCCATCATCTTTTGCCCCATTGCCAAAGGGTAAACACATCTTTCTCCCATTCTAATGTTTCCTGCAAAAGGCAACACTTCACAGCCATGGATTATTAGTCAGTTTCATCCATATTCATTCTTCTGGGAATGTTTCTGATGCAGAAGAAGAGGCTAAGTGATGACTTCATGTCCATTATTTCAAGGGCGAACGACTGAGATCAAGGATGTGGTTTCCTCTTCAAACGCCGCCCTACCCTTTCATCACGATCCTTCACTCCTTATTGTGGATTGGCTTATATGAAAACCGATTCTTTACAAGATAAATTCTATTTCAACCGTGTCATAAGAATTAGATCAGATCTGTATGAAGGAATGCTTAGATGAAGAGAAATCTTTGAATCGATTCGATCTATGGATTATTGATGAAGATTTTCGAGCCTGTTTTATTGAATTTTGCAAACAAATCATAATCACAAAAACAACTTTGACATGTAACACGCTCCCAAGCAAAAGAACAGATCAGAGAATAATAAATCACAACTCGATATCTCGTTGTTTTCTCTTATCACTACGGAAAATCGAAGTAAGTCATCAGGTCGTTGATAACCCAATGATTCATGGTATGTATCATAAAAGAACAAAGGCGCAGAATAACTTTATTCTGTCTTGTTTTCTTTGAACTCAGCTTTCTTTTCACTCTCTTTCGTGCCTCGCCCCGTGCTCTTACCCTTCGCTCGTATGCACTTCAGGAACCATCAACCACATATATGAATATATTGGTGAAGGCGTATATTTTACGATTTCATGGAAGAACACCACTCATCAAGGAGTTTCTGTGAGCATACAGATGCTTTCGCCTTTGGTTTTTCCATCGCTCGCTTTCCATCATCATTATTTCATCGCCGACTTAGCACGATTTGCATCTTGTCACCTAATCTTCCGAATCAAAGGAAAATCCTTCTATTATCCCCAGATATGAAACCATTGCATGGAAAGAGGAAAATGCATTTATACAAAGAACAAATACCAAATAATCCAACAATCACTTTAACTCGAATACTCAAAAAAAAAAAAAAGGAATGTTCAACCATCGTTTTTCACTGTAACATTATATCAGGTTTCATGATAATAAAGTCATTCAATGTCTCCACCCGACGAGAAATATACAAACCCAAGTCAATAAAACAAAATAAACCATTCATGCCATTTTCCATAAGACATTAAGTACACATTTTCCCAAGATTTCCAGTCGAACTCCGGGTAGAGAGACATTCAAACATGAAAAAAAAAAAAAGAAATTCACTAAACTGGAGGAAATGATAAGAGGATAAAATAAAGAATCCCCAAAATAGTTACCTATTTCTTTAAGATATTAAAGGTGAGAACTCTAAAAGATAAAAGAGCAAATCGGGTGGACAAACCTTTGCTTCTCGACGCCCAAAGCCGACTCAAGAATAAAATTATGTTAAATGGCAAGAACTAAATTGCTTCTAATTGAATACAAAATTAGATGAGGGTATGTGCTACATATTTGTGCTAATATCGTAACCGAGGCTAGGAAACGAAAATCACAAAATTAAAAAAATACCATAATGTGTAATGTCCTCGAAGGAACTATTGTTGCTTTATGATGGTTCGCAAAATTAACCAAATTCTAAAGGAACTAGATGAAGGCTAATAAAGTGTTTAGAAATATGCAAAGAAGCAACTATACTGATGGAGGCAAACCAAAGGGAAACAAAGGCTACTACAAATCTCGAGTACCTTATAAATTGAAGCACGACGATTCACCACAAGCTCGTTTCCATTTGAAACAAGCAGACAATATTTACTACCAAGGACAAATAACTATTTGTGTTCTCTATTAGGATATAAAGAGAGATTAAATTATAGATCCGACAAACAATCGAAATGGACCAATAATCAAGAATAAAAAGAATCAAGTGAGATTACAAACATAGAACATTACTTTAAATCTAAGAACATTTCATGATTTCCGAATGGGTATCCATAATTACTATCTCGCCCCAAGAAGACTCATATCCCCCGCTCAAATCTATAGATTCACCTTCACACTTAACAAGAGCCCGTAAAAATACAAAAAGAAAAAGATTTACCAACAACTTTCTCCTAAATGTATTTTCTTTATACAAAGAACATAATGTAATGTATATAGGAATTATCGAGGTCTAACTCCAAAATCTCGCATACGATAAGACTAAATGATATGGATTCGCCACTTAAGATTCTGTAAAGTAACTTTCTCAATGGAAAACGAAGATCTTTTCAGAAAACAAAGACATTTACAACACATCAAAAAATTGACGAATTATTAGAACCACGCATCAATCAAAACAACATAAATTCAAACCGACTTCATCACCATAGAAAGTACCCACTCAGATAAATGACGGTGACAAATTAAGTACATAGTCCAGTGATATTAGAATCACAAATTGAATGTTTATAAGCCTGTCCTTATTCAGATGTCAATTCTATTCCCAATCATAGAATTACAAATATCTGAAGATTGTAATACTCGTGGGAATCCACAGGGAAAGTGGTCCGATTGAAGGATCAAGAGGAGCTACTCCCAAAAAGTGTGGGATTTTGGTGAGAATTGTAGGGTTGTGTTGTTTGATCGGAATGCCGGATTGGATTTTAAAGACAATTGTCGATTTTTAGGTTCCACTCACTTCTCGATCATGTAACCCAATTTTATTTATTACAAACTATCTAGAACTACATTGATAAATGGCTCGATGAGAATTTATCTTTAAATTCCTCTTGAAAATAAGGATGATCAATACCAAGCACTTGTTCTTAATTAATACGAACCCTTAGTCGACTGTATCATGCACTGTACCCAGGATATTCGCTCACACGCTGTCAAGAATATGCCAAACTAAGGATTTACAAAATGTTTGCATGCGATTAGCATCACACAATCCATTAGTTCAAGAGGAATCGAGGACTATACCTTAACTCAGTGAGTTTCAATCGTAGAACTCAAAGATTAAGGGTTTAGAACTCCATGGAACTTATAAGAACAATTATCATTGAAGAGAGTCTAATCATAAAAACAATACTTTGAGAAAATCAGAATTCAGTTGCAAAACCTAAGAATGAAGAATATGAAATACTATGATTGAAACCGAAATAATTGTTCCTGCATAAAGATTACATATGCTTGAATTCAAAAATGCCAAAGAAAAAGAGTCTTCAATCTGGATCTATAAAATTCAACTCAAAACAATGGAAGGGAACTCCTCTCTTATGAAAACCTAACCCTAGAAGTCAAAAACTGCCTTCTCCATCTATCCTCTGCCTTTTATACTCCTTTCCAATGTCATCTTGTCTAAGGATGATCGACAGCATGCCCTCGTTAGGATCACAATCTCCGCTCCATTCTCGCACTTCATACATGTGTACCTGTACACATTAATGGTGTACCGATACACTTTTGCTACTGCCAAATTTCGAGTAAGTTGTACCGGTACACATTTGGGTGCACTCACACCCTTGCTCCACGCCACTTTTAGTTAAGGTGTACCAGACACATAAATGATGTACCTAAGACACTTTCTCCTGGTGTTTTCTAGCATTGTTGGAGTTCCCAGACTCCATCAATCCGCTTGGCCCACATCCCTCGCTGTCATATCGGGCTTCCTGACATAAATCAGACATTATGCTAGACCTAAGACCGCATGTCTGAAAACACAAAAGAAATTAAGAGTACTTATCCCTCATGCCGAACGGGTAAATTTCAGACTAGACAAGCAACCCTACCATAATTATTAATTAATCGGTATTCATCACACCCCCCAACTCGGTTTTCTTCGCTAGTCCCCAAAGAAGATTTAGACCACACCCACCAGTATGAACTCAACGCTCACAAATGCAGCCAGAAGATCCTCAAAATAGCAAACATGGAATATAATACTTCACCCACTTTAGTATACACTAAAGAGTGACTCATTTAAACCAAATTTACAGCCTACACAATGAACATTATAACAAAGCACACAAAATCGCTATTCAAATAAGGACTATGGAATTGAAGAGACGTGAAGGGCCATGCAAATAACCTGTGGTAATCGGAGCAGCAAGTGAAGCAATCACTTACGGAACACATAACCACTGGCAATAATGTCAAGAAAACAATAAACATAACTAAAATCAAAGAGGTCTTAAAAGTTTGTAACGACCATGGGCTGAACAAAAAGGGTCACCGATCAAATGGGTGTGCCAAGATAACATGGTCAGTTCACTACACCGATCGCAACACTCCCTGGGCCCAGCCTAAAACAACTACGCACACATCCCCATCCTCGCGAAGAAAATGCATCCTCGCGACGCAATCATCTAATTCTCCTCGACTTTCCTTCCGTGTCGCGAAGTGGCATCCGCCATCGCAGCCTCCCTGAAAGATGACTCAAGCCTCGAGACGCCGATCAAGCCGTCATTTCCTGCATCGCACTCAACCACCTTCTGATTTCTCCGCTCCATCCTCTTCAATGGAAATGTGCCTGGCGCGGGGCTATGGATGAAGTGATCCCGGAGGAGGTAATCAAGGTCGAGAAGGTCGAGGAGGCCGAGGTTTAGTAGGATGCTGCCCGACTTTAGCTTCATGGTTGGTAATAGTCCCAACCTAGCAAGACTCTTTCTTTAATCGCCCCCTCATTCCCGCTTCTTCCACAAGATTCATGTTTATGGAAAAGCGGATGTGCCTACTTTCATGCGAAAACTCAGAGAGTCCCCTCACACACCATATGACTAAGGCGTAATCAATGAGTTTCCTGGCCATGACTTCATAAAATTGGATTTGTTCTGGCCGGGGACTTTTCATTACCCCTTGTGCCTAATTCGATCGTGGAATAATCTTGTTCATCAAGCGCAAATTCGCTCGAGCTTCCTGTAATAAATTCTTTCTTCATAAATCCACCATGATCGACAGCGAGTGCACATAGCCTCGTGAACAACTCGCATCAAAAATCGCCAGAGTCTCTGGCGGGTGGTCAGATCTCGAGGCATCAGCATTTACATATGTCAGGAAAGTGAACGCCGCTTATCGAATCGTGGTGATCCGTCGCACGACATCAAGTTCTAATACTGGCTAATTACCGATTTTCCTCTCTTCGATTGGTATAAAACTCCCTAACCATCAGAAAAATATCCGTGAACCTCTACGCACACGAAGTGTATCTTATGATCTTGAATAATTCCCCGACGGACAGGCCGCCGCAACGCCTCCGCCGACGCCCTCACGCTGAAAGCCTCTCTATTCACTCCACCGAGTCCATTTTTCTTGCTCTGACTCGGAGTCCTCGAACATCGCTTCTATCTCATCATCACGCTTCACTTTCTCGAAGATTCGACCGCTGTCTCTCGCTCTCTTTAACTAATACGATTTAATCCGATTTCTTTTTTTACCAGCCATCGATAGAGGAGTTGGGGCCCTTTCCTGCCCCGATATTTTAGAACGCGCTATAGATGGTAAGAATGGCAAATAACTACCGTGATGGCCCATATATATAAGAAAATCCCATAAACCTGCTTCGAACAAAGACGCCGACCCCGTACACGATAACACTTTTCCCGCCCATACCGTGTCGACACCCAAACCACCGGCACAAAACAACATCACCCAAATCCAACAAAACACTGCCCGCGTATAACAATGAGGAGCCCAAAAATACAAGCAGGATTTTAGGTGGCTTACCAAGTCCGCATAATGACCGCGCACGTAATCCGGCCCGGATACAGGAACCCTCGGCAAAAGCAACCGAAGCCAGAAGGCTTGTGTGAGAGGGCACAAACGGTGCCAGGCTTGCCAGCGGAGAGTGGAGAAGGGTTTGAATGCCAAAGGCCACAAAATTCGGGTTTAAAACCATTTGCCCAAAATTGTTTGCAAATTCTCCAGACACTTTAAGGGTGTAAAATTTGCATTACTTGTTAATGTCTAATTTGATTAAGTTGTACGCAGACATTACTTGTGGTGTACCGGTATTAATTTCTGCCATCACACAGTAAGTTGTACTCTAAGACACATTTATGGTGTAAATTTTATTACACTTGCTCCAATTCGATTTTTCTTTTTTTTCTTTTTTTTTCTTTTTTTTTTATATATTTATATATTTTTTAATTTGGAACAGTGGTCCGATGTAAAATTTGGCCTCTTCAATTGCTCCTCCATCCTGCCACGTATGCTCATTTTTTTCTTTCTTTGGTTATATTCCACCAAACTCGATCAGACCATAAAGCTCGTTACCGTAATTCTCTTCGTACTTTCAATCTTTCCATGGGGCCCACCATCGTTCCAATGATCGGTTCCCAAGTTCGAATCGACTTGGCAACTTAAAGCTCAAAATGGGTAAGGTGAGACAAGACAGTTTGCAAGTATATATAGAAATAATGGCCTTTAATCATTTTCCGCTATGCAAGATGTTCCATAAAGACTATGATGCATGAAGTTAACATGACATGCCAAATCATGCATAAATGGGAGCAAAGCAAAGAGAATCAAAAATTACGTGGTGTAAGTGTGGCTCAGGTGAGCAAAAGGGCGTAATGCAAAAGGAACAACTACGTAAGCCCATAAGGGTTTATGTGTATGTCAAGTAAGGTGTACATGCAATAAGATGGATGGAGTGTGGATGAAATCGCTGCATGTACATTGCGTGTCAAGCATTATATTCAAAGAGCTAGTAATTTAAAAATCGACCATACACTAAACATGTAACAAGCGTATAGTAGATTCAACCAAGCGTACACCTACCCCACAATGTAAATGAGCATTGGGTCCTCTCACGCATAAAGCAGCAGCAATTTAACAACACTGGAGGCAAAAGAGAAACGATGACCCCAATTATTTTTTATTTATTTTTAAATATAATGGAAAAGCAATTGAAGTAAAAATAAAAGAAATAGAAACTAAGAACGAAAATAAAGCAAAATCAAAACTATATACAATGCATGGGGAAAATCGACTTTACTCGACGTGGGGTATCCTGCAGAGTGGATCTACCAATTCGGTGACCACCACTCAAAATTGAATTTCGAGGAATGGCTTGAGGCGTTGACCATTAACTTTGAAAGACTTCCTAGTCTCCGGATTTTGATTTCACTACTGTACTGGGTAAACTACCTTAACAGAACGAATGGGCTAGTCCAACGAGCCGGTTTCCCCGAAATAAGGGCAACCGAGTCGCATAAAGAGACCTTTGGTTTGGCTCGAACGTTTTCCTCGCAATAGTTTTATCATGGAAAGACTTGAGCCGCTCTTTGTAAATTCTGGAGCTTTCATACGACTCTCGCCGCAACTCATCAAGCTCATTTAGCCGCAAATGCGTTGTTTACCCGCCGAAAGTTAAATCGTAATTAAACGCTCTAATAAATTTAATAAGCTCTATGTTCCATTTCCTCGACCGAGATGACAAGCCTTCCATAAAACAAGCCTATAGGGAGACATCAAGAATGGTTTTAAAAGACGACAGCCCAAAGAGCGCCATAAGTCAAGAGACCCGCCTTGCGATTGGAGCAAACCGTTTTTTCCAAAATATGTTTTATCTCCCTATTAGCTAGTTCACTGACCACTGTCCGTGGCAGCGTCGGGAAACTTTATGGGTGACTCCATATTTTTTTAAAATATTTTCAAAAGATCGATTACAAAAATGGAGTCCACCATCACTGATAATTGCACGAGGTACTCCAAATCGAGAAAAAATGTGTTCCTTGACAAATTTTAAAACAACTTTGTGATCATTAGTTCTCGTCGGAATAGCCTCAACCCACTTAGATACATAATCACGATAATGTAATGTAAAGATACCCACAAGAAGTAGGAAAAGGTCCCATGAAGCCCATACCCCAACAAAGAAAAAATTTCAATTATTAGAATTGGAGTAAGAGGCATCATGTTCCTTTTTGTGATTCCGCCTAATTGTTGGCACCGAGTACAAGTTTTTCAAAATTCGAAACAATCCTTGAATAAGGTAGGCTAGTAAAAACCAGCCTGCAAAATTTTATATGCTGTTTTCCGTGCAGAAAAATGCCCTCCACAAGCTTCGGAATGGCAAAAGGCCAGACTCGTCGCTTCATCATTAGGTACACATCTTCTCATTATTTGGGTGATCCGACAGCATTTAAATAGATATGGATCATCAAAATAATACTTTAATATCTCGCTGCACTTTTCGTTAGATTGCCCATCGTGTTGGAATTTGACCAAAGGATCAGGTAATTCATACGTCGCATACCATGGGCAATGAACAAGAGCAAAAAGAGTTGCTCATCGTGAAAACTATCGCCATGGGTATGCATGAGAAGTTGATTCTGAACTAATCGTAGAGATAAATGGTCACGATCACATTCAATCTCCCTTTTATCTTTTAATGGTCGATTGAATTCGAATAGAGGATCCACTAGTTAACCGAGGCTTTGTATCCTGCTTAGAGAGCAGGTACTTTAGGGATGCGTGATCTGTGAAGATGGTTACAGGAGAGCCTACAATGTACGACCTAAATTTTTCTAGGGCAAAGATGACAGTTAGAAACTCTTTTTCTGTGGTCAGATAGTCAGTTCGGGCAGTAGTCTGTCTCACGCTTAATAAATCACGAAAGCCTTTTTGTCTTCCCCCTTGTCCTAACACAAATTTCATAGCATAATCACTAGCATCACACATGATCTCTAATGGAAGGTCCCAATTAGAGACCGCTATGGATGGGGAGGTGACACTAACATGTTTTGGTTTAGTAAAGCAATGTCACAATCTGCGGACTATGTGAAAGTGACATCTGTGTGCTGTGGTACATAAGGGACTAGCTATAGCACTAAAATCTTTATAAACCTTCGATAGAAACCAAAGATGACCCAAGAATGACCTTGAAAAACTCAACACACTCAGAGTGGTAGGTTGGAAATAAGCTCAACTTCGCCTTATCAACTTTAATTCATCTTTTGATACTATATGGTTTAAGACAATCCTCGTGTTACTATGAAATGATTTTCCCAATTTAACACAAGATTTTCTCTCGACACCTTTCCAAAACCTTACGCAAATTCTCCAAACAGATCGCAAATGAGTCACCAAAAACTGAGAAATCATCCATGAAAATTTCCAATATGATTTCTATCATGTCACTAAAGACTCCCATCATGCACCGTTGAAAAGTTCCAGGTGCAAACTGAGAAATCATCCATGAAAATTTCCAATATGATTTCTATCATGTCACTAAAGACTCCCATCATGCACCGTTGAAAAGTTCCAGGTGCATTGCATAATCCAAAGGGCATTTTCCTAAAGGCAAAGGTACCAAAAGACACGTGAATGTAGTTTTTCTCGATCTTCCAAAGCTATCTCAATTTGATTATACCCGAGCACCCATCAAGAAAACAATAAAAATTCATGCCCCGCTCACTCTCCCAACATCATCAACAAACGGAAGGGAAAAATTATCTTCCTGCACTCATTCAGCTCCTATAATCTATGCACCCCTCCAACCCGCTAAGTGACACTATAGAATGGAGCTCATTATTTTCATCACATCATCGTGACTCCAGATTTTTAGAATCACCCAGGTCAATAACCCAATTTCATTATCCGTATCAGTGGCAAATAACCCCTACATCCAAGAGTTTTAAACTCTTCACCACTCTTCATTATCACAACCGCTTCCTCGTGGTCGCTTCAGAAGGTCTAGCATCCTCCCTCTAAGGACCTCGTGTGTGCATCATGGTTCACCCCTTGTTAATATCCGCAATTGTCCAAATTCTAGAGCCTGTGGGTTTTCAATATTCCAAAGTCATTTTCTGATTCAATTCCCAGGAGGAAGATATGATTACCTAAAAGTTTCCTCTTCTCCTAAGAAGGCATATTCGAGGTGTGATGCAGGGGCTTTTAGCCTGAGCTTAGGTGGTTCTCCCTCACAAAAGGCCTGTCCTCATTTGGTGGCAATGGTTCAAATTTAGTGCCCACCCATTAACTTCCAATACTGCTATGCTCAATTGTAGAGTGTAGAAACTCGACCTAAACAGGGTCACTCTCATCCCAACTCTGGGTCAATTCAAACAATGACTTAAGAGGGTCATCATGTGAGACATTATCTAAATATTTCTGCACCACAGAATCAACCATGTTGACTTCACACACATCTTCTTCATCCCCCCATTCCTCGACAATACCTGAAGATGTTCAAATTAAGCAATATAGCTATTTCTAAATGATAGTGTCATCAAGCCTCCCTATAATGTATAATGGTATTAGTACTGCCAAGAATGGTCTACCAAGAATTAATGAAACCGAGTTCCTTGGTTTACCACACAGTCGAGCCGTCAAGCACAACAAAATCCAATTTTAGGAAAGCAGAACTTATCCACTCGTACTAATACGCTCCTTTACTATCCCTCTAGGAATTTTTACACTACGTCACTTAATCGAGGGTGATATCAGGTCGCCTAATTCTTAACCCCAGGGTCCATATATATACCTAATAAGAGGCAATAGAAATTAACACTCGCCTAAGTCCACTAAAGCATGTCCCCATTGGAATTCCCTACTACTATAAAATAGTAGCTTCGGGTCTTTGCATTTCTGGAGTGTTGTTTCAATTAGCAGTAGATTTGTCTACCATGAAGGCCTCCTTGTTTACACCTTAATTTCCTTTTACCGTGCACAAATCCTTTAGAAATTTAGAAGATATGATGGAATTTCATTTAATGGCATCTAACAAGGATGTCTAATTTTACTTGTTTGAATAACTCATAGATTTCAGAATGGTTATTCACTTTCTTTGGTGCTCTCAGCCTATGAGGGTATGGAGCTTGAGGGATATGGGTAGACTTGTTCTATCCTGTCGATCATCAATATCCTCAGATTAGGGACATGAGGTCATTCGACAACTCATCCTCTCTCCGATTAATTCACTGGGAGACCTTGAGTCGGGTTCCTTAGTTTGAATGGTTTTGTCAACTACCTTTCCACTTCTGAGAGTAAAGGATACCTTTACAAGGTTCAAAGGCACTCAATCAATTCTCTCGAACTTCCCACACTATTTTGACCTTGTGGGTTTTGGATGGGCTGAGATGGAATTTTCCCTTTTTCTTGTTGAAGGTTACCTATAGACGAGGTTAACTTGGTTATCTGGGATCTGACATCATTCGTATACTCACTCGTGTTTGTGGATTGCCGGTTTGCATTTAACTATAAACATATCCTCCGCATTTCTCTTATGTGGAGGTTGATATGGTTGTGGTGATGGAGTCCTCGACCATGGCTGAAACCTTGATTAGTGGTTCATGTGAAACCCTCGGGGCCTCGATTTTGAAAATGGTGGATGGAATTTGTAAAGCCAAGGCTTTGGTAATGAGGACCTCGTCATTAAGCAAGTTATTCGCCCTCCATTTCTCCAACTAAAATTAGAAAGCTACTCCATCCAGATTATATGCTCTTAGTATGGAGAGTTGAAAGGTTTTTCTGGGTGATTAAGGGCATTGGCTTGTTTCTATTTGAATTGCACCTTTACGAGGAAGGGTTCAGGCACTTGATTTGCCGAGTGCGTAGATCATCGCATATAATGTACGGCTCCTCCACTCGTCCAAGTGGGTACCGAGGGTATTCTGAGGCAACAATTAGCTACCCCATGTACCTTTTTCATCTCTACGGCCTCCAATTTCCTTTGCAATTGGCAATTTTTGCTTGCACTCATCATTTTCTCTTATGATGGATCTCCGCTCACGATGTGCTATGCACTTTAGCAAATGTATACGAGGTGTTACCTCCCAAGTTCGAGCATTCTCTACTATGTTGTCAAAAGGTCGGACGCTTCCTAGCACTTTTCATAGAATTCGGCCGCACACATCATCCGAATGTATCATGGTATTATTCGTCGGATAATCCTTGATGAAAGTACGCATTATTCATTCCACATCCAATCCATGGTGAGGGATAGCATGGACAAGGTCCTTATATCTTTCCCATACCGCGAAGAAAAGGTTCACCCGGCTTCTTCGTAAAATTCAATCGTCGCATTATACTGCACGCAAGTGTGAGGAAAATTGTTAAGGAATTCATTCCCGCATGTTTTCCCATGTAAAGATCACTAGGTGCAAGGGAATGAAACCGCATTTCGCCCCTTTCTCCTCAAAGCAAAAGGAAATAAAACCAAACAGATTATGTGGAGAGGTGAACCAGTGGAGAGGAATGCACTGCAGACATCCTCAAAGTCCCTCATGAATGAGTAAGGGTTCTCAGATTCGAACCCTTGGTACACTGCAAGACTCGATCATTTCCACTTCATCATAAATCATACGCCTTCTTCGTGGAAGGCGAATACAAGAATTGGCTGTGGTTCTTCGAGGTTGTAGAATTTCAAGGGTTCTTTCTAATGCTAGCAAATGGAGCAGGTGGACTCTATATTGATTATGTCAAGGTTACCATTTCACCTCTAGCATCAAGTTATCGGTAGTGTAACATCACCTCCATGTTTGCAGGTTCACTTGATTCTCAGGTTACTGTGAACTCGTATGTTCATTAAATACATGTTACCGATTCCCGTGATGATCCATTTGTGGGTAAACCATATCTTGATACACTTGGCTTATTATGGATTTCTCGTAGTTTCTAGGAGATACATCTTACTAGTCGGTGTCGTCATGAGCCCAAACCGACATGCACTAGTCCACTGCAAGGAAACACCCACTGAGATTTTTCACAAAAACAAATTAAAAAGAGAACGGGAGAATCACCCGATTTGCAATGCAATTCGTACCACTCCTAAATTTCGATCAACTCGGATTAGTCGCCACCCACTTCTCAAGAACTACGCCAAAATGCTTGTCCTTACCGTATGCCGAATTCTATTCCCAAGTTTAAAGAATTACATTGTTCAAGATTGTAATACTCGTGGAATCCACAGTGTCATTCCTCACAGGGAGTGGTCTCGATGAAGTTGATCAAGAGAGCTACTCTCCTAAAAAGTGTGATTTAAAGAGAATTGCGGTTTTGTTGCTTGATCGAATGGTTATCGTTTAAATGTTTAAACAAATAAAGACAATCACGGGATTTTTAGGTTCCACTCACTGATCATGTAAGTCCCACTCTTATCAGATAAACTCATCTAAACTATTGATAAATGGTCTTTGATGGAGAATTCTATCTTTAAATGCTCTTTGGAAAATAAGGATGATCACAAGCACTGTTTCAATTAATAACTCAGCTCCATTCGTATCAAGCACAACGTGTACCGAGGATATCTCGCTCACACGTTGTCGAAGAATATGCCCAAGTAAGGACTTACAAATGTTTGCACAAAGTGATTAGCATCACAATAATCCATTGAAGTTCAAAAGAGGAATCGAGGACTATACTCAGATCAAGGTGGAAGCTTCCACCCGTGTAATCCTTCAAATATTGATTAAGTGGTTTAGAACTCCATGGAACTTATAAGAACAATTATCATCAAGAGAGTCTAATCATAAAAACAATACTTTGAGAAAATCGCACCACTTGCAAACCTAAGAATGAAGAATATGAAATACTATGATTGAAACCGAAATAATTGTTCCTGCATAAAGATTACATATGCTTGAATTCAAAAATGCCAAAGAAAAAGAGTCTTCAATCTGGATCTATAAAATTCAACTCAAAACAATGGAAGGGAACTCCTCTCTTATGAAAACCTAACCTAAGTCAAAAAGTCGCTTCCATCTATCCTCCGGGCCTTTATACTCCTTTCCAATGTCATCTCGTGTTCATGATGACTGACAAGTGATGCCCCGCGTTAGATCACAATTTCGCTTCCATTCGCACTCATACATGTGTACCTAAGACACATTAATGGTGTACCCACACTTTTGCTACCGCCAAATTTCTCGAAAGTAAGCTGTACCAGCACACTCAAAATCCCATACACTCGTCACCGCCACGTTTTTAGTAAGGTGTACCCAAGATACAAATGATGTACCTGGGCATACCTTCTCCTCCTCGGTGCTTTTTCTATCGCTGGAGTTCCCGAGACTCCATCAATCGTTTGCCCACATCCTCAGTGCTTCATATTGGCTTCCCGGACATAAATCCTTATACACTTATGCTTTAGACCTGAAAGACCTGCACAAGTCTAAAAACACAAAAGAAATTAAGAGTACCTATCCTCATGCCGAACGGGTAAATTTCAGATTTGTGGCGGTGCTAAATCTACTATAATTATTACTCAATCTGTATTCATCACTTATCCTAATAGATGCACAAGATTCTAATCATTTAAAATGCACTCCCCATTCCAAGAAGGTCCGATAACACAACACAATCGATAAAGCATGGTTCAATAATTCAACATGGTATGCTTTAGTCAATTTTAATAGTCTCATAAAATGCATTATAGCATATTTTGATGGGATAGGCTTATGCTGTAACACGTAGATGATGTCATGAGTCACCCTATACTACTAAAAAATCCATACAAATCATGAAACCAAACAAGATAGCCGTGATTTTTTTGGCAATGGCATCAAAACTCCTTTCTTTTGATGCATAACATTATCGATCACTAAAATAACGTAATTAAAGAAAATTTGGCTTAAAATCGAGATATAATCATATTAAATACCATGAACTTGCCAAGAACAATGCAGTTAAGAGTATGCTATATATTTACATAGGTTTTAAACATAAAGAAGCAAGAAAATAACAAGGTGGACAACATGGCCTAAATGCATTATTTCAAAATTCATCCTGCACAAAATCCATAAGTTTTAGAATTCATTCTAACAAAATGCAAAATTGATTATCATGCATTTACAAGGGCAAGACAATCGGGCTTCCCGATGATCATGAGACTATTTTGGACTCAAATCGGCATCCCGAATCTCTAACAAATTCATTGTATAGCCAGCAATTTTTATGCTACGACCGAGATAAAATATGTCAATTTTGATCGATGGGCTTTGTCGAGAGCACTAGAGGAGTCCCGAGGAGGAGACCTACAAATTTCACCAAAGTTAAATCAATGAACCAAAGATTCACAAGAACCTTCCAACATATCAAGCTTCTTACTTAAGGCAGCGCACGCTTATCTAATGTTTCTTCCTCCAAAAGATCCATGCCATCATCATGCCCTATATTCATTGATATATCCACAAGGAATACAATTTCAAAATAAAAATGAAAATTACATAGAGCAAAAGAAAAGTGGAAAGGTTATTTCACCGAATTGTTCAGACTTCAACCCATGTCATTTTAGAAATACGGGATTGATCATTCTAGCCTCTTTTTTTACCTTTCTTTTGTTTCAACATTTGCTTTCTTTTAAATGGATAAGTGTGTTCCACTTTAACCCTTTTTTGGTGAATCTTTCCTTTTGAAGCCTCATTCAACAAGGCTCTCACTCATTCTCATTAATAATCAGATCTTTGGTCTGCACTCGAAATGCTTTTTACTTAATGCATGATTCTTCATGACGTGGGTATAATCTTCTCACATGGAGCTATTATCCGAACAAGACTTCAATCGATGACAACATCCAGTAATGAATGGGATTATGCGTCTGCTAAACAAAGTAAATTCTTGAAATTAAAATCTATATAAAGGTGACAATGTACCAACAAGTTGCTTCCAAAGAATTTTAAAGCCTGCTAACATATAGTTACTATATTCACACAAAGAAACACTAGAAACCCCAGATCTTTCAATTTCGTGATCGCTATAGTAAATTAGAAGGCCAACCAAGATAATCAGAATAAGATATTTTGAGTGCAAATGAAGACAAAGGAGGTGAGCATCATGGAGTTTAAATACTAAATTGGATGCCACTTACCATGCTTCCGCTGAAAAAGTGTATCCATATCCATTCGATAATCACACAAGTGTGCTATTAACTTAAATGTCAACGGCGATAAAAACAGAAACAACTATAGTTGAAGTTAACATTAATTGTATCAAAATACTTAACAAGTGATTTTAGTTTAGATGTAATTCAAGAGCCGATAGAGCACAAACTGATCATGTCCATGGATATCTTGACAAAGACAAGTACTTTGATTTTAGAAATCTCTCAAGGTAACATTTTACAAACAATGTACCGCTTTCATTAGAAAATTAAGATGAGCCTAACCACAGAATACCTAAATCCAATTTCATCGCTTTATCACATTTCCCTCTGCACCATACTTATGCAAATTGAAGTTGAGCCTTTCTTACCATACAAGAGAACTTTTACAAAAAAAAAAAAAAAAGATAAAACAAAACATAATAAAAAAATTTCTCTTCCAAAAAAATGGAAGAGAAGAAAGATATCTATAGTCAGCTACTCATGGCGAATACTGGACTTCGTAATTAAACATTATCTCAAATGTATCATTTAAAAGAAGTGATAGCATAAGCTATTTTCAACTTAACCATTTCATAGCTCCAAAAAAGAATATCAAAAAAAAAAAAAACAAACCTAGTGGTATCATAATTGTTTTTCCTACTCCGTATACCAATAGGTAATAATATCCGATTTTTACTTTCATTTGTTTACTTAGAACTAATAAACAAATTGGATCTTATTTTCCCAAACATGACTATTAAATGTTTTCAGAATGAATAAGAATACTTTAGTTCAGGCCTTTGTTTTTTACCATTTCATAAAAGCAAAAGGGAAAAGAAAATATTCCCGGTTAGGCACTCAAGGGAAAGACTCTCATATTTAGGATTGCTTTGGGAAGACTTGCAAGATAAAGAGAGAGAATAATTGATATCTACATCACAAATTTAAGATTGAAAACAATCAGATGGTTGATATATAAGAAAAATCAAAGGCAATATCGAGGGAGGATGAATTCATGAAACATTAGATAAGCAATTATGCAGCGAAACTTCTTACATTAGGCTGCCCATCATATGGTTCTTCCACTAAAGCCTTCTCATGACCTTCATTCCCTACATCACTTTCAACGAACTTTTAGAGTACAACCTAATTAGGTGTAGTATGACATTATCTAAATCAAGGTCTTTTAACTGAATTCTCTAGCAAAAAACATAAAAAAATTTTACTCACCCCAAGATATACCTTCTTTTTTCTCAGGATTGCTTATTTTCTTCGCTTTTTTATTCAGAGATTAGATCTTTCGCTTTCACTTTAATCGGGGCTTTACTTTTCGAGTTCCATCAATGGAGAATCTCCATCTTTACTCCTCTCAAAGGGTCAGCTTCTCAGGAGGAGAGCCGAATCAAGATAAATGTCAAAGTTGGATGAGCCGTGCCTGCTTCAACAAATTAAATTCTCTAATGAGCATACAGTAAAAATTTTAGTAACAACTATAAAGCACAAAGAAAGCAAAATCCGCTTAAAAACAAACAGAAAAGAAAATACAAAACTATTTTTAATACTTTTTTTCTTTTTTAGCAGATGAACCTTCCATGGATAATCCCTAAAGACCATCCATGACGACAAATTATTCCTAATGCAAGAAATGGTTTAACAATAATTTTTGGGTAAACTATGGTGTGACAAGAGGCTAACCAGGTAAACTCTAAGAATGTTACAACAAATAAACTCAATGGTACCTAACAAAGAAGCCCATGATGAATCCAAAACCATTTTCCAATTTATTGCAACCTGGCAGAGGTATCGAGCCGCAAATCAATATGACTCCTAAATCATTCCTAAGACCTGATCCACCCTCTTCCATAAAACCTAAAGGGCTGAAAATTGAAGAACTGTTGTTTGGTCAGAAGTTTAGCAAACAATCTGGCGGTTCCCACGTCGCCAGAGCTCGATACACAAGGACAACATATCAAGATACACCTACTTACATAAGTTACCATACAGTTCTTCAATTTCAAGCAACTATTAGAGACCCCGCAAATAGTGATAAACTTAAAAATTCAAAAGACTGAATCCTAAGAGTTAAATTCAATAGAACTCCGAACGTAATTAAAATATCAACACAATCATTTTCTTTAAACTCCTATTGGGCCGTAGGCGCTTTGATTATGGTAATACCATGAATGCAATTAATCAAAGATATTCTCCCTGAGTCGCTCATCTCTGACCTTTATGATGAAAAAATACAGACCTGCCGAATCCTAAAAAATCGTCTCTCTCGATCAGACAAGGTCCACCGCACTGCAGACACCGCTATTTTAACAATTAAATCAAAACTTTAATGGGTCAAAAGATTCAAAGACAATGTAATCTCCGCTGAAGAACAAACACAACAAAATTCCGAGGAAATCAACTCCCCAAGAAAACCCTGGGCGTAAATACTAAATCAGAAGAAGAAGAATAAAGGCCTCGCAATCCGTGCTCACCGTGTGGCAGGTTCGTGGGCGCGGGTGGGGTCAAGAACCAACCTAGACCATTCCTCGAGCTTCCTAGAACAAGAATTTGTAACATTAGAGAAGATTTCACCACTTTTGAAATCAAGGTAATCTGGTCGAGAAAAATTTAAATCCAAAAACAAGGGTGCGAGAATATCCTATCATAAAACTTCGAGTGAAGATGTCCCTCCATTCGAGAGGAACTCATCATCCCACAGATCTGCTATGAAACCCTAGTCCTCGACATTGGCAATTTAATAAACACAAAGAGAAATGAGAAGTCCTAACAAAGAACAAAAACAATACGAAACATGAAGCTGCAATTTTATATATATATAGTGTGCGTGTAATTATAATTTTATATTTTAAATTTTTATGAACCTAAATATGCATATGTTAGTCTTTAATAAAGAAAAATAAGGGTTTGTTATAGTGTTACAGGGTGATAACACTAACTGGACAAGACAAATGTACTAGATGTACAAGCTTCCATTTCTTATACAATTAAAATTTTTTTTTTATCTGAAATCTTTTTTCTATGTCGTATGTTAATACACCAACCTAGGATATTCTTCATAAAGATAATGGACAATTACTCTTTAATAAGGAAAAATAAGGGTTTATTATATTGTAAAAGACAAATATACTAAATGTACAATTAAAAAATATGGTTGATTTCATTTTTTTTTCTTATTTATTTCACCAATTACCATGGAGATATACATATATTACTATTAATAAGGAAAATAAAGTTTATTATAATGTGTACAAGGTAATTACACTAACTGCATAAGACAAATGTAGTAACACAAGGGTACAAGCTGTATTTATTAATTAATGTCTTTTAATCCAAAGATCTTATAAACAATATTCAACGTACCAAATATGGATATTTATTACGATGTCTTGAGTTTATATAATGAGTATATATAATAATCATCGTCTGATTTGATATTAATGATAATATGTTATAACTAATCTCATATTTAAAAATTAATAATATGGTATCACATCTTCATATTTATATTCTAAATAAATATTAAATACTACTATTTTTGTTAAATAGCTTAACTTGTGGTTTTTTTTTTTTCGGGGTTTACAAATATTTAAAATATAAAAGTATAAAAACAAATTATAATATGAAAATTATAAATATTTAAATATTATAGAAAAATAATATTAGTATTTATTTGTATATTTATTGTAATGTTTTGTAAATACTAAAAGTCAATTTACTTTAATATATTTATTACACAAAACAAAAATCCAATAAAGAAAATAAAAAGTAATGAATAAATAAATTTTTAAAAATAAACTTTTTAGTTAAGTAGATTTTCAAAATAAGTGAAAATAAGACATTATCTTATAAATTTAATTGTAATAAAATAATTAATTTTGACATTTATTCATTAAAATAAAGAAAACAAAATATAATAAAAATAATAATAAATAAATAACAAAAATTCTAAATAATACTTTATTAATTAAAAATCAAAATAATTGAAAATGAGATATGATGTTATAGAATTAATTAAAAATCATAAAATATAATTTACGAAAAAAATCGAAGACAAATTGAAAAGAAAAATAGGAAAGGCTTATGAAGTCAGCCTATGGTGTTGGATGGTAAAGATGGACATTTTTGTCCTATCAAAATATATATCCTCATGTTTAATTTAGGTGATCTACGGACTTTATTAAATGTGAGTCTCATCTAACCCTAACACATAATTCTCCTAAAAATAAATCCCCTACTATAGATAGCTAATTAGACACGTCGGCATCTGGCCGCTACCATATAGCTCGTAGATGACCTGCCCCTAATTTTTCCGAGTTTTGGAGATATTTAGCTTTTTGAAAAAAAATATTATAAAATAATTTGAAAAAAAAAATAATGTTCAAATTAGTACGTGAATAATAATACTGTAGTCAGTAACTACGACATTAACTTGAAAAATTTTCAAAACATTTATAATATCGTAGTCAGTAACTGCAGATTTTTTTAATATCGCAATTAGTGACTACGATATTACTATTCATACACTAATTTAGACATTATTTTCATTTCCAAACTATTTTAATAATTTTTTTCAAAAACTATATATACCTCTGGCCTTTCCTCTTTCTTTCACGATACTTCTTTTCCCTTCTCCCTCACTATAATCATTTTTCGCTTTCATCTTGATAAGAAATCTAAGCTTCAATTCGCCTAATCGGGAGTTAAACTCGGCTTTGCTTTGGCTTAACCATTCCTCACAGCGTACTCTCTAGCTTTGGCTTCACACGTAGCTTTTCTTTTTGCCGTTGATTAACAATGCAAACTCTTAGCATTATTTTCAAGTAGACCTAATGTAAATGTTGAATGAGTTCGTGGTTAATTAGAATTCTCAATTTGTGGTTAACGTTTTCGTATGCATGTTAAGTATGTTTGACAAATGGTTTAATGTAAAAATAAATAGTAAAATATTTAATTTAAAGGTATGACACTCATAGCTGGTTTTCTATCAGGTCTAGTAAGAAGTGGTGCAATGGGGTTTGTCAGAAAGTCATAGGGGGAGAAAGGAAGGTAAGAGAAAGAATGGCCCTCAGGTTACCATACATAATGATAAAACAAAGTGACTATGAGGTTGATGCACAGGGTTTGGTTGACAGTGGTTTTTCTTTTCTTTTTTCTTTTTGTTTGTTTGTTTATTTTTTCTTTTATTCCACATTTTGAGAGGGAATAAGTACAAAAAGGTTTGGCTTTCCATTAGTTGCTTGACATAGAGATATCCTCGAATTTTGGGCTTGTACTAGTGTATATAATCGAAACAAAAAAAATTGAGAATGTGTAAGGAATAAGTGAGAAGTATCATTTGTACGGACTGTGATGAGTTGAATATAGAAGGTTTATTGGAGAGATGGTTCATTGATTCTCGTGTCTTTTTATCAATTTTTATCATTTTTGTGACGATCCTTATTATTATCTTTGTTTAGATTGCAAGTCCACAAGAATTATTCAGAGCACCATCGTCTTCCTAATATAGTAAATTAAATTTTTGATTCTATTTGAGAAAGGTAAAATTTATGGACTTGTAAGAACTACAGAGTCATCAAGTACAATTTCTAGAAATCTGAATGAAAGTTATCCTTACCCACTACCAAAGTTAAAAAAGCAATATGTTTGGATATCCTTTGTTTGACTGTTTAATCCAACTATTTTCTCAAGATTTCTTTCTCATTATATTTCATATGCATATTTTTGTTTAACGAGAGACAAATAAGTACATTATTTAGTTTTATCCCATATTAGTACTTTTAAAGTAAAAAAATACTGATCTAATACTAGTTTGAAAAACCAATTAGTTTTAAACCCTAGTCATGACTACTATTTTAACTTTGTGCTTAAAACCGTAGTTGCCAACTACTAGCTTTACTTAGACTCATTAGTTCGACATTTTTTTCAAAACTTATACTAAATTGATACTTTTTTTGTTTGAAAGGCTATTTCAGATAAAATTCTAATTATCTCTATCTTGAACATAGCTGCATCGCAGACGAGGCAAAGAGCATGGAAGATTCAGAGGAGCTTTGCGGGGGTACATGACGGGAGTTAAATAACATTAATTTCCTCTCGAGTTCCAATCTTTCAAGAAAAAAGGAAAATACTCAAGTCTTCAGATAAAGAGATGCATTTGGGAAATAAAGAGATGCACAGAAACCTTTAGTGCAAATTCAATTTTCTTAATGTATGTCATGATATAAAAATTATGACAAAGGCTCAACACACTAATCTCTCAATGTAAATGTGTATGCCTCAAACTTAAAAATATATATTTTGTTAATGTATTGAATTATAAAAAAAATTAACTTTAAAATTTTTATACTTTTGTATCAAAAACTTCCCAACCCCATATGATAAACAGAGATGGGCCACCACAAAGACATTGTTTTCACTGAACAAAGTAACAAATTCATATCCTCAAGTCCAAATTATCTCTTCACTGATAGAACAATTTATATATATCCTAATTCCTAAGCTCGATTAACTGGCTCTCGTGTTTAACTCACCAAATTCCAAATCTATAGAAACTGTTTTTAAATCCAACTTGTCTGTCCATTGTTGAGAAGATGGTATGTGGCATTCCATTGTTCCTTGGTGTCTCGTTTATGTGATAAATGTTTTATTACTGATTCCCCGATGAGCAAATGGTGAGTACGATGTCAAGATGACAGAGGCAACCCTCATTCCCCATTCCATTTTGATAATTTTTAGATGATGAACAACACATGTTAGACTGGTTCCATGGTCGTCTGTTTCTTGTCTCCATGTCATGTGGATTCTTCTTGGGCATTTAAAGTGTTGTTCTAGATTTCCTGGCTCCTGTAAATATGTAGATTTCACTTTCTCAGACATCATCGATGGATCTTTCATTCGTCACAAAGCTCATTTGTAAGTTAATGGCCAAGAGAAGATTCTTTTCGCCTTCCTGACGAGGCAAAATTCCATAGCTGGTAATTACATTCAAAGATTCATATATCCCTAGAGATGATAAAGAGGAATTTGATCAAGTATAAGGGCTCAGAAGAAGAGTTGTCGAGGTGATAAACATTTCAAGATTTCATATTACTACTTTTAAGATATATGTTCTATAGTGTCAGGCAACAGTAATGACTTCAAAAATTTCAAGAATGTATTCTTTGATTTTGCTAGCTATGGTTTTTTACCCGCGGATCATACATGTTGGAAATTTCCCACCACTTTGCTAGGTTCTATATGTATACAATACCGCAGTGAAAGTGGTTACACCTTTTCACCATTTTTACGGTTCGTCGCATCATCGCCATGCGTTTTGGTTGTTTACATATGATTTATCTTCACTATGACGGTGCTTTTTTTTTTCCACACCGATTCTTAGGTTATCTTTCTCTTTATCAATATTTCATATTCTACAAAATGTTGTTCTACCAAATCCTCATGGTCAAGGCATCATTAGCATCCGATGCCTCCATTTTTATGTATCCAATCCCTTTATCTCGAGAACTCTGGACTGCAATGCCGCGTCGTTCTTGCATTTTGTGTAGTTCTTCGCGTGCAAGATCTTCTCGTTCAATTCTTTTTTCTTTTTCTAATGAATGTTGTCTATTCTTGCTTTTCTTCGCTAATGTCATGCATATCTTTGCTTGGAACATGACGATGAATGCTTTATTTCCATTCGTTTTTCTAAAACGAAAGCGTAGTACTCGCATAACCAATGTAGTTAAACAAGATGTCTCAAATATGCAACATGAGTAGTGAAGATGATTAATAGAAAATAAAAAATCCTATTTGGAGAATGTTTCTGAAATGCTTAGAAGTTTAATTAACAATTTGAGAAAATGTTTAGAACAATTTCCTTAACATGTTTGTTACAAGTACAACTTGTATGTGGGAAACTAGTTTAATTAACAACCAAATAAGAGAGAGAAAGATATATATATATATATATATATATATATATATATATATATATATATATATATATATGTAGAGAGAGAGAGAGAGAGAGAGAGAGAGAGAGAGAGAGAGAGAGAGATTTCCAACAACACGTGTTACATCTCTACCTTTGAAGAAGTGTTGTTACCTTCTTATCACAAGTTCATAGATACACATTGAGTCAAAATTTATGGCTGTTAGATCGAGGACTATTTTGCCCCGGATTACTTTGTTCGACTGCTCTATCGAGAATTCGCATGAATTGGCGCGAGGGGAAGAATCATATGGTCGCTTATTGTCAAGGCTTCCAAAATTCTTTATCATTTCGTTGAACTTGTTTGCCTGGGAAAAAGATCTAAAGTTCTAATCCTAGTGACATTCTCTAACAATAATCATATCAGCAAAGCTGTAAAGATGAAGGTCGAGTACATACCTCCAAGTTATAAGATGTTATAACGTGCATCGAGGCACGTATGATGTTTATTAATCAGATTGGAGAGTTTAAATTATTGATTGTGAGGGGAGAGAAAGAGCATGCAGTTAGGACTTGGCAAGCCATCGATGTTTAGAGAAGCCTGCGGCACTTTCATCACGCACCTCAAAGCCACAGGTTCAACCCTCCTAAGGTCAAGATCGCTGCACTACTAGAAGCAATGCAGACTAGAAGGGAAGACAAATGTGATTATCCTAAAAAACTTCCTCAGTTTGCACCAATCAGCTTCTCTCGTTATCATCATCTAGAGAATGGGCTCTATTTATACACTAGATTAGTTGTACTCGCTTCTGATATGATATACTATATAAGACTTAATTTTTATGGTATATAATGATGAATCAAGAAGATCACTAATGGCTAAGGATTTAAACATCGAGATTTGTCGGTGGAGAATGGGGAAGAAGATAAACAACTCACTATGGTTTTCAACTTGCTGATTGTTGCCAACACTAACAATGCAGCCTTTCAAATTGGAACTTGATATCGAGGACTCCAAGGGAAGAACCCCATTGGTATGTATCTCCAAATGCAAGAAATCCGTAGCTTCCATGATCTTGAAATAAGCCAAACTCAGCTCTACTGGCTGGTTTCAACTCATAATACTAATCCTTCGTCACATGGTCAGCATCGAGAATCTAGGATAAAGCTTTTTGATCCTCACACTGTTTCAATTCTTTTCACCGCATTAGTTGGATTTAAATCTTACCTAACATTAATTCTCCCATATACTACTTTCATTCCCTATTTACTCTTCAAAAGTCAAAGATGCTAAATATTTATAATTTCAGCAAATACAATGCTTCCATACTGTGAAACTGTCGTTTAGAACTACAAGATTGGTATTTTATGGTTTCAAACAAATAATAGAAAGCTTGGTCACTATAGACTTTTTCGAAGCCAATATGTACAGAAACAATACTGGCTGACATGGATGGAACTCAAAGCTAAAGTTGCATCCAATCCGAATGAGCTTTGCCTCTTTTCTTATGAACTCTCAAAACCTCTAAGATTGCAATATGACTCAATCAAAGACTCTAGTACTCTTTTCCTGGGGAAACAACACTATGAAACTATTTACTAACCTATTCAAACCAAAGGTTTCGAAGCCTCCCCACTGGGATGATCAAAATAAGATCGCCAAGCAGTGAACCATCCCATGGGCCGGGTCAACCACAAACCGTGGCTATAAACCATCCATATGGCCAGGGTCAACCACAAACCACGGCTAAAAAGCATCCTTATGACAAGGGTCAACAAAAAACCGTGGCTATAAACCATCCCCATGGTCAGGGTCAACTACAAACCATGGCTATAAACCATCCCTATGGCAAGGGTCAACCACAAACCACGGCTATAAACCATCCTTATGGCCGGGGTCAACCAAAAGCTGCGGCTATAAATGATCACTATGGCCAGGGTATAAACTATGTCAACCTCAAATTGCGGCTATAAACTATGTTAAATCGGCTGATCAATCAAGAAGCCTATATCCCATACACGAAGCTATTGTGTTCATGTGGATTTCTCCAATAATCTTCACCTATAGCCATACCATGTCGCGATTGTCTTCATCCGCAACTATATTTTATAGTTGCATTATATACTACTTTTAGCCATGGATCTAAGGATCGCGCTTAAAGGCTCTCTTCCTTGTAGTGGTACTAGTAACACTAGAGATTATATCGATAATCTTCGCAAGCCTGAAATCACTGACATGGGTAGTCCTCATACTGTCATCGAGAAAGAACATTGTTGGGCTTAAGAATTAAGATCACTATGAATAATAATGCCATCACAGTGACTATAAAGATATTGCAAAAGGTTGAAGCCATCAATGGCAATATCGAAGCCCCGTTCAAAGTGCTTTTCATGTGCATCTGATCACCATTGGATGCAACCATTCTTCCGACCACTCTCGTGGCATTACTCATAAACAAGAGCTTTGAAATCATGTTTGAAATCATCTTGATCACCTACTAGCTTCAACAAGACCTCTCATTTTACGTGTTTGGAAGACATGCGTGCTTTTGCGTTTCATACTAAAGCAATATGTGTGCAAGGCCAGTGCAAGAGCTTTTGTGTTTCTCATTTTCTCTCGATAGTCTGAATTGCAGTAACTCGTAGACCCAAAATTGAAGCAACTCACTCTCTCTTTCTGTTCTACATATATTTTCTCAAGAAAATTCCCAAAATTTTCTCGGAATCCCAACCTTGTCTTTCTTTCCATTTCATCCATGTTCTATACCTATCTCTCTCAAGATTTTTCTCACTGCTTCCTCAGATGGCCCAAAAATTTTCATGAGATGATCCATCATTAGACCTATTTTGACTCTCGAATTCCTCTTCACCTGGTCTCATTTCTCTCTCTCACTATAGGGTTCTTTTTTTTCCACCTATTGAAGCAAGAGATGCATGCGTCGAAGAAGAATCTTCAGCTAGCCGTTTCTCTAATCTTTGGCTCATTTTCTTTTCACTTGTTGATCGATTTTGATTTTTCATTCTTCTTCGTTTTTTCTAGAATTTGATTTGAATTTTGTTTGGACTTACTTTTCAAAATGCTATTTCTTTAGTTGTATTAAATGATTTTCAAGCCGTACCACCGCACTTCACAATTTGTCGATTTTGCTCGTATGAATGAATCAAATTAAGGCTTAAAAAGTCGCCAATTCAAAGGGAGACCAACATCGCGAGTATCTTAAGAATCCAATGTTTAAGATGTGAAATAGCTTGCTAGCTGATTAACATTGATTCATAATGATTTCTATTCACAGTTCAAATCAAGATCTAAAAATGAAAAATGTCATTTACAAATTGGATTTGATGTGCATATTTAAGGGCTTGTTTGGTATACTTTTTCATTTATTTAATAGTAATTTAAATAGAGATGAAGAAGAGTTAATGAGGTAGATAATATTAATAACCCCGGAACTAATGCTAAATCATGTATAGATCTTTAAAGTGTATTTACAATGACATGTTCTTCATGGAAATAAGCCAGGTGTGGGATTTACAATTTCTCATAATTCATAACCAAATCGGGTCGCAGTGTAATTAAAACAAGCAAATTGTGTTATAGGAGAAATCCATGGAAGTCAAGTATAGTATGTGGGCCACTGCAGGATAGTGTGAATAGAGAAAGTCTCGTAGAAATAGTGGAAACCCTGCACCTGCTAATCATAACAAAATACACACCCTCACAATCAATCGATAAGTCTTTAAAACCGACATAATAACCTAATTATCTGACTAAACTAAAAATCAAATTGCTTTCAGACCATGTTGAATGCTACTCAACCAACATTTACATCCAAACATTTTATAAATAATAAATGTGGAATCACAAAATAATGGAAATAACACAAAATACAAAGCAAAAGAAATGATCTCAACTATATGGGCCACTGTTAGATGATCAACATCAAAGAACTTGTTAGCAAAGATGCAGAGCTGTGGTCATAGCTTTGTTGAAGGGTAGTTTTGGAGTGGCTTGAGATCAGAAGTGAAATCATCGCCAACGCCTCCGAACAAAGAATCACTTTCAGACGACATAATTCAAGCAATATCTCCAAGTATTTCAGAAATAAACATTTTACTTAATCTAATAATTCATTTAGTTCTCGATGTGATGATTGCCAATGTTTTTAATATGGATTATATGGTATAGTAGTTAAAGATGAAGGGTGAAAGTACTCAAGGTGGCTACATTTCATTTCATCCATTCTCGATCAAGACTTGATAAGAGGGCAAATTGCTATGTAAATCCAATTGCATGGAAAATCCAGAGGTGTATAATATTTCCAATGGACAAGAGTATTAGTTGTCAGAGGTTTGTGGCTAAAATAGGAGATAAGGCTAGTATCATTTTTATCCTCGAAATCCAGGCGACCGCATGAAACAAGCCAATATGAAGCGATGCTTGCCACTCTTTCTCCATTTCTACGTGCTAATTGTTCCTCTTGCTTGGTCACCAAGTAAGAAATAAAGAAAAGTAAAGGAAGAGGGCGTAAAATGCTGAATTCATAAAAATATAAGTACTACCCGCTTATGGAGCTACAATTAAATAGCAAAACACATAGGTTTTTATCTTTCAGGTTTTTACTCTAAATTTCTCTATTCATGGCTAGCAAACTGTAGTTTGTGTCACTCTTCGGGATCAACAAAACACATACAGATGTATATGGAGCCATTAAGAAGGATAGGCAAATACTTAACAAAATGGAGCCCACCTTCCATAGTTATCTCCGCCTTTCCTTAGGCAAAGATGCTTTTAAAGACAAGACGGCAATGCGCCTTACATGGGACCTAGAAAATTAAAGCGGGAAGTGGGTGGGGACTGAGTTTTGCATTTAGGCTCCTCTCAAATGGTGTCCAAGGTATAAAACAAAGGAGGGACTTGGGACATAATGCACATGGTAGGGGTTGGAACACACTGGCCCAAGACTTTACTGGACCCACTTCGATATTCATGTATCTGCAGCGGTTCTCGCTCCGCAAAGGTCCCGTCTCTACATATCCCGCCTTTTAATTTCTCGGCGATATTTCTTCTTTGTGGACTAACCGAACTACATTCTTTCCCGAGTGTCATGCTTTTATATATATAAAGACTCAAGGACGACTCAAATGCATCCATCCATCCTTCACTAGGAAGTTCTCGTCGTGGAAAGCAAATCAAGACGCTAGCGTTGATCATCCGTACGCCTGTTAATCCAAGAACCTCGACTATAAACTATGCTTAATTGTTAAGCAATTGAAGAGCCTATTGCCACGGTTTATGATTGGGCTATGTCTATAGGATGTCCAAGTCCTTAAATTTATTTAACTAAAAAGCATTAATCCTAGCATTACATCAGTATCATTGTTAGAATAGGGAAGAAACTCTCCTCAAAATTAATTCTAATTAATTACAAATTATAAGTGAGGATTGTTTTGTAGAGTTGATTTTGAAAAGAACAATTTCTTATCACAATAAAGGAAGGTATACTGTAAAGCAAAGATATTGTGGCATGCATAAATTTTTGAAGATACTTAAATAGCAATCCAAAAAAGAATATTGAAAAAAATTTATGTCAATATTCTCATGTGACTTGATAGGAGATAGTTTATATAAGAAAAGGATCAAGAAGACAAATGCAGAAAAACTATGAAGTATTATCTCATTAAGAAACTATTAAAGATTTAAAAATAGATCGACAGGAACATTTAAAGACACTTTTCAATCATCCCCATGTCACTGGATATATATATATATATATATATATTTAAGTTGACATAAAAAAGACAAAGTATGTTCAAACCGGTACATGATGAGTTTCAATCATAATATTTAAGTTGAGTGCAAGCTTTATTTAATTTAAGGAGAAGACCAAGAATTCTTAGATGGAACCATTGAGGTTATTGTTGAAAAGACCCAATTCTAAGAGGTTCTAACAAAGTTACTAGACTTTACCATGGCTAGTAGAATGGTGGAGGTCCACATGTGACACGTGAACACTTGTCGGATACGTGTTGGACACACCACGTGGTGTGTCATTGACTAGATAAGAAGTTAAAGGTTTTGGACATGACTAGACATATTTCATGGTTTTTTTTTATAAAATTATGGGCTAACATTCACAAATCTCATTGTAATTTGGTCCTGATTCTTAAAATTGGCAACTCGTTTGTTTGGAAATGCTTGGTTGACGACAATGTTTAATTATCATGTTCAGAAAGTATTTCACATGTTTCATACAAATCCCTAATAGAGAAGTTCATGGATTCTTCCTTTTATCTCATATAGCTCATTGAATATTTCCAAAGGCAAAGAAATCATGTTTGTAAAAGTGCAAGGACAAATCGCTTTATTAGTATCAAGAAAATTAAATGATGAGGACCCCCTAATCGACCACACAAATTTAAAATCTCTCTTTAAAGTCGTAAGAAAATTTAATCCCCTCCCTAAATAAATAAAGGTGGGATCATCTCATAAATTGAAAATTCTCCTTTAGTGTCAAGAAAATTTAAGATGAGGACCCATCTAAATAAATAGGGTGATTGGATCACACAAATTGAAAATCTCCTTTAGTGTCAATAAAATTTAACGATGAGGACCATCTATGATAAATACAATAATTTCGATATAATGGACCACAAATTGAAAGTAGACCTTATTAGCATGAACCACACAATGAATGTATCATAGCGAGAGAAATGATCACACTTATACAATGATTATAGTTGTTTGATCACACAATTAAAAAAGACCTATATATAATGGACCGCTAGAAAAGTGAAACATAGTAGAGAATCACATGTATATACAATGGATTAGATGGCTCCATCATTAGTGAGAAAAATCAATTACAAAATTTATACTTTGAAATTATCGAGCGATGATCAATATCAGGAGAGGATTTTCAAAATTTTAAAAGTTTTTAAAAATATATAAGAAAATGTAATACATCGGCAATACTGTATCACAAGGATCAACAATGTAGTTATGTCCACCTATCGAGCTAGAGAACCTTTGTAATAACAAATTATAACCTACAAAGAATTAATCTAAGTAATTTACAACTTTACTATAGAAGAACTAAGCCACGCAAATAAAGAAACAATTAACTCATGGAGGCACAATTCGTCAGATTTAGTAAAGGTTGCTCTTCAAAAGTAGGTTATTTCATTGAACTATAGCAATAAGTAAAAACATAACATTACTACAATTTATTAGAACATGATTACAAGTTAAGTAAACATTTGTAATAGGAAAATTCTTATTCCTTTTCTGGTATGGCCATCAAGTCTAGCCGACGCATGCTTCATGGCCGCCTAACACTTGATATCAGATGTTCAGATGTACAAAAGGATTGGAGGTATAATTAAATTGTCTTCTTCTCCTTCCAACATCCCAATCACATTTTTCATGGAAGGGCGATCTATCGGATACCATTGAATACACCAAAGCCCTATGATGCTTTTCTTTGCTATTTCAATATCATTTTCTTCCTCAATTCGAATGCATACCTCGTGGTCTTGATACAGATGATTATAGAGCCACTATGGGAAATATACTTCACTATTATTTTCTACTCTAACCTCAATATTCTTTCTTCCCCCAACTATTTCAATTAATAACATACAAAAACAATAAACATCTGACACATTTCTAAAATTTCTACATAACATTTATGGTGCAATGTAGCCCATGGTCCCTCTTGTTGTTGTCATAGATACCAATGGGGAGGGGTTCGAGTCCAAGTACGGACATTTTACTACATTATCTTAAAAGTTATTAGCTTTAAAAAAATTACTCTATAGGTAGACATTGAAAGAAAGATATACAGTACAAACTAAAAATGATCTCTCATGAGTCCAAGTTGCTACCATAACTAAAATAATGCATGGATCAATTTCTTCTCATTGGAACCATGTGGACAAGTATGTTGAACTAATTCAGTTTAAGAGGCTAAATGCCAATGTATATCGCTGTCAAAATGATATATGCATCACCTTTCCTTATTATCGACCCACAGACAAGTACGTTAATCTTCACAGCTTAACTGGAGACTAAAGGCCAATCAATCATCGCTGTCAAGAATCAATATTTAAAGTATGATAAGATCTATAAATACAATGACTAAGATAGTTTATGCAGATGACAATATCTATTCCTAAAGAATTTATTGGTTTCAAATATTCATGGAAAAGTTGTGTAGTTCAAAATTCAGAAAAATCAACTATATATAAACTAGCTCGTGGATTTAATGCTGAAGGCCAAGCAAGACAACCGAAAAAAAAAAAAAAAAATTAATTATCATGTTTCAGAAAGTTATTTCATCATGTTTTCATACAAATCCCCGATAGAGAAGGTTCATGGATTCTTCCTCTTTTATTTCATCCAGTCATCGATATTTCCAAAGACAATAGAAATCATGTTCTTAAAAGTGCAAGGACAAATCACTTTAGTATCAAGAAAATTAAACGACGACACCTCTCCTAAATAAATAAAGTATGATCGACCACACAAATTGAAAATCTCCTTTCAAAGGTCAAGAAAATTTAACGATGAGGACCACCTATATATAAATGCAAAGTGGACCTCGTATATAATGGACCACAAATTGAAAGTGTATCTATACATGAACCACACAATGAATGTAATATATAGCAGAAAATGATCAACACTTATACAATGACTATATATCGCTTTCTCGATCACACAAATTAAAAAAATATCCTATATATAATGGACCATGAAGAGTGAAACACAAGGAGAAATCGCCATGTATATACACATTGGATTAGATGGTCTATGATCATTAGTGAGAAAATCTATTACAAAAATTTATACTCTTTGAAATTATTGAGTGACGACGATACTGTGAGAGGATTTAAAATTTGAAAAGTTTTTAAAAATATATAAGAAAATATACATTGGGTAAATACGTGGTCACATGATTTAACAATGTAGTTATGTCCACCATTGAGCTAGAAAACCTTATAATAACAAACCATAACCCTCAAAGAACTAATCTAAGTAATTTGCAAACTTTACTATAGAAGAACTAAGTTAGTGCAAAGAAAGAAACAATTAACTTATGAGGCATAATTTGTTAGATTTAGTAAAGGTTGGTCTTCAAAAGTAGGTTCTTTTATTGAACTATAGCAATAAATAAAAACATAACATTACTACAATTTATTACAACCTGATTACAAGTTACAAACAATCGCATAGGTACCCTTATTCTTTTCTAGTATGGCCATCAACTCTAGCTGGACGGATGCTTTGCGTCATCTAACACTTGATATTGTATGTTCCATAGAAGCAAAAGAATTTGGAGGTATATTTAAATTGTCTTCTTCTCCTTCCAACATCCCAATCACATTTTTCATGGAAGGGCGATTCATCTGATACTATCATCACACCAAAGCCCTAAGGATGCTTACTTTTCGCTATTTTAATATCATTTTTCCTCAATTAATATACCTCGTGTTTTCGATCCAAACGATTATAGAGCCACTGGGAAATATACTCACTACTATTTTCCACTCTTAACATCAATATTCTTTTCTTCCCCCAACCATTTCAATTAATAACATACAAAACTATAAACATCTCGACTTCAGAAGATTACATTTCCAAAATTTCTAGATAACATTTCTGGTGCAATGTAGCCCATGGTCCCCCTTGCTGATGTCATAGATACCGCACTTCGCTCCCCAGCATACTCGCAGACCAAAATCGTGAGATCTGATTAAAGTTATGATCAAGCAAAATATTATGAGGCTTGATATCTAAATGATGGATCTTTGATCATAGCCTGGTAGAAGATACTCAATACCTTTAGCAATGCCTATAGCAATATCTCAGAAGCTTATGCCAACTCAATGATCGACATTACCGAATGCTGGGAAAATATAAACTTTCTAGTGACTAATCTGCAAAATTCATAAATCAAAGCTCATAGCCATCCACAAAACTCAAGCAAGCTTAACTATATTCACATGATGTATCATGCCCATTGTTCCTACTTCATTTATAACTCTTCTCCATTTCTTCAAATCATCACATCTTTACTGCAAATAAAAATCATTTGGAGAGCTTCTCTTTATAAATGAAATCCCATACCCTCCTCAATTACTATTCCTTGAAATTACTCTGCGGATCTCAATATCAAGATAGGAGTGATTCAGGCTTGCAAGCTCTATAATCCTCCAAAACTTTTGAATATTCAATTTTATGCCTCTTTTCAACTTATTAGAGCGATAAAAAATAAAGATTATGTAGATTCGTAGAAAGTGAAGGAAACTATGATTACCATTATTATATAAGGGTGGAAACTGAGCAGAAGCAAATGGAAGAGAAGAAACAAACCAAATTGAAAAGAGGATGAAAAGGAAATCACCCAGAAGTAAGAGACTTTATCTATTTGAGCACCTTAAAAGAAAAATAAACTTTATTAAAGCTTACATGAGGATGCACATGAGTTTCATTTTGTCAGTGAATTTGGATTTGCCTTGAACCTTGGCTCTCGCAGGCCTCCCTGTGTCTCAATTGATTTAACAGTATGTAATTGTTCTACTAAGCATGTGATGCCTTTCACAAAAAAAAAAAAAAAAAGGCTACATGTGATGAATATAGAACGCAAGTTCACATTCATTCATTATACTATTTGGTCAGATACATCATGTAAAGTTATGAGTACAAACAGAGCATGCATAACAACTACCACGTAAAATTCCTCATAAGAAGCAGCGCTGTTACACCTTTTGCCGGTTTAGGAATGCACCATCAAGGCCCTCGCTATTACCTTCTCTTCTTCAATAAGTATTTCTCCCATCGTGCTTCACGCTTTCCCGCATTGGTTTCACCAAATCATCCAAGACTCATAATCCCTATAAAGTATAAATTCTCGCATCAGAGCATTGAAAATCTTCAAGAGGTTATATCCACTTCAATCGAGAGATTGCAAGAAGTGAAATAAACTGGCCACTGAGGAACATGAGGGATGGATCCCAAATCCATAGATCGATTTATTTTGAAGAGCACTATTGAGAAAGAGACTATTACGGCTGAGTCTGAATCGTAAAGGGTATAGCAGATAAATTAAGGTTTACAATCCACTTTGAAGGCAATATTCATCCGCGTAATCCAGATAAACATCTCCCCGAGACATTTGTAATTTATTTCCTTCACCCATAGTTCGATGAATCGGGCGCCTAGTATGGTTCTGCTTCTTTTGAGCATGTTAACTCAAACCCCGGATATCCACAATGGTCGTGGACCTGTTGTCTTTAAATGAACTTAAACCCATAACCTCCATGGTGGCCGCACCGACGCCTTGCACCATCATATTGAATCCCTCCATCACCTCCTCGGGAACAACTCTACAACAAAGAAGAAGAAGCACAGTTAAGAGTAAAGGACTACTTTAATTAATTAAGCAATCGGCTCGATTCTCTATAGCTTGAATTTGCAATCAAGTTCCCATTTTGTATATTATAGATAGAGGGATAAGGTATACAAATGCCTTTGAGTTTTGTGTGTATGTCCCACTTTGCTTCTTAATTTTTTTCCGGTCCCAAGATACTTTGACATTTACTTCGATAGCTCGCTTCATACTCCTGCTACCAAAATTCTCATAAAACTCGCTTCAAATTTCACTGGCCCAATATGTTGAACACAAAGAGTTAGCAGGAAGATATTTTAGACTCTCACCTCTTCTTGGAAATCACAACCCAAAAGCAGAGTCTCTCTCTCTATCTAAGACAAGTCACGGATCGGGAGCAAGCCCGATAATAAGAGTCCTCCATGTCTTCTTCCTTTCAATTTGTGTTTCGAAAGGATGACAAGTACCAGATTTGCAAAATTCCTCTTCCCGTGGCGATATTCGGGAACATTTCACCCTTCCGACATGTGGCGATCCCCACATAAGCACTCGAAAAGGAATTGATTTTAGAAACAATCGTATTCCGACCATAAACCTCCAAGGTGGGGAACATCGGGAAATTCTAATGACACGAATATCAATCACCATGATCATACCATTGTGGTAGTGGATCCCGTCCAAGAAGGCCAAGTGTTGGATCTCCACCCTCTCATTCCATTGTCGCATATTATTACAAAGATCACGCATGTGTATGATTTCATACTTTGCCTTACTTTTAGAGTCGATTTATCCTTATGTTCATTCTCAATGTACATTATTCTATAAAATAAGTTTTGATGAAACGCGAGAGGCTACTACCACGATGACTACATTCCTATTATTCCATGCAACACTACTAATACATACTTCTTCCTCATCTCCAACATATGTTTATGCAAAGAGGCCTGAGACTATGTGTTGGTGTATATTCGGCACCATGCACTATGAGCTGTATATATGGTTATTCAAATCCATTGAAGGTACTTCCTAAGCCCAAGAACCTTTCCATGTCCGACGGTGGGGAAGGATTATTGTTTTATTCTTGCTTAATTTTCATTTTGCCTTTCTTCTCGCCACCGCCAATGCACGAAGATGAAGAGGCGATACTTGCATTTAGGGAAGGAATGGCGACTTCCAGGTGCCACAAGGTAACTCTTGCATTTAGAGTTTGGAGACTTTGTTACCTTTTATTTTTGCTACCTTTATTAGTAAGATTCCCACTTTAAAATTTTCTTTGAAATAGAATATTTATTTCTATTCATTTTCTAATTTTTTTACAAATTGGACTTTCACTTTGTCGACGGGGGACTATTTTCTCCCTACACGTTCACATTCCGAGGTAAGATTGCTACTCGCAATTATTAATTTTACACGAGAACCGGACTAATATGGCTTGTTGGATGGTTTGATGTAGGTCTTCAACATGAACTTGGTCATTGCGGCCTTTATTATTTCTGCAACTACTTCATGATTGGTAAGTACTATCTTTTCTTACATGTCTCCTATTTTAAAGTTATTTATGTTTTTCAGTAATAATATTGCTCGATTCTTTGACTAGGAGAATTTGAATCACGCTATTCTTAGTAAAATTTACCAAATTCAACCTCTTGATTTTTTCCTTCCTTTCTTAGATCAAGCTAGCGCTTGAGGCAGTACACTTTTAAAAGCATGCTCAAAATCGATTTTCGCTGAATTAAGTGGTTTCTAAAGTAGCTATTGAGCGTAGAGGTGTCAATTCAGACGGACGGGCTAGCCTGAAATTAGACCAGACCAAATTGCTTACGATTTTTCGGGCCCAAAAATAAGCGGTGGCCGACTTATTCTAATCAGGCCGGATGGGGCCAAATTATATAAAGCCAAAAAAATTGGCGGACTGTGGCCAGGGCCAAATTTATTTTGTTCTTGCGGGCACCATAAAATTCTGATTGACTTAGATCTAATTAAAGGTAGATTAGGTACAGCGCAGCAGGCGGACTTAAAATCAAGCTTCTAATTGAGGCGTGGCTCTGCAACAAAACAACTTCTTATTTTGCTATCTTTGTTTTTTTTTTTTTTTTGGGAGTATTCAGTTTTTCATGACATTTGATTTGTGTTTAGTCATAGGAAGGTTTCTGCTTCGGGATCTTGTACTATTGTGTATTTGATTTACAAGTTTCATCGAAGACATCTATCACATTAGATGATGGTATCGAGAAGAATTTTACGCAATTACCAGATCTCCAACCCATAAAGTACTCCTATTCGAGACATAAGAGGATGACTCACTTAACTTTGCGAATAAGTTAGGTCGGGAGGTTTTGGCTCAGTGTATAGGAAAACAGAAGTGGTTGCATTGTAGCTGTGAAAGTATTGATCATGTCAAAAGCTAATGGACAAGATTTCATCAATGAGGTTGCTACAATAGGAAGAATTCGTCATATTAATGTGGCGAGACTTGTAGGATTTTGTGTACAAGGGTCAAAGTGGGCACTTGTTGTGACTTCGTACTTGATGGTTCTCTCGATAAGTTCATTTTTCTTACAGAAGAAAGCAAAACTTTATTAAGTTGGGAAAAGATGTACAAGATCGCAATTGGAGTGGGGCGTGGTATTGACTACCTACATCAAGGTTGTGGCATGCAAATTCTACATTTTGATATCAAGCCACATAATATCCTTCTCGATGAGGACTTCGCACGAGTTTTGGTTACGGCCTTGCAAGTTGTATTCAACGGATGAGAGTATGGTGCATCTCTCAGCTGCGTACGAGGAACATTGGGGATACATTGCTCCGAATTATTCTACAAAAACATTGGAGGTGTCTCATAAAGGGGCGATGTTTATAGTTTTGGAGATATTTGACCAATAGAGGAATGGTGGGAAAAAGAATGCCAGATAAATACAAAACACTCAGTAAAATATATTTTCCATCATGGGTTTTATGATAGATGATCACGAGGGGATAACATAGACTTGGGGAGATGCCCTTTGAAGATGAAAGAAGCTTGTTGGGAAAATGGTGATAGTTGCACTATGGTGTATACCAGTGAAGCCCATAGATCGTCACTTGATGAGCAAAGCCTTGGAGATGTTAGAAGGAGGTTGAGTTGTTAGACATGCCTCACAAGCTACTGCATACTCAGGAAATGTCCGTTGAGAATCATATGAGCAATCAAATAGAGAAGCGGCAACTACCTGACAGTTCCATGGGTACATTCATTAGGTGGAAGATGATATAGCTTTTTCTAACCTACAAGTTCTTCTATTATATTATATATTTATTTGTAATGTAAGAGGCACAGGTGTGGCCTATAACTCTTCTTTCAAGGTTCATATAATGTAATATTGTCTTGAGGCATTGGCATGATACCCTAGTAGCAAGCATAAAATAAATATGTAACTAATAACCGTTATCTATGTCTTATGCGATTTAAGTAGCACTGAATACGAATGCTAATTGATGGTCTAAGGCATGGTTCCATAGTACTCCAATAATTATTAGTTTAATGAAACGACACCATATGACTTTAACACCATAAATATATAACTTGAGAAAACAAAAGTATTAAACCTAACTTTAGAAATAGAAAAACATTAGAAACAATGAGAATAGAAGAAGGGACATAGTTTTTTATGATAAGAGCATCTTACCTATGTTCATGAATGAAAATGTAGGAAAATTACGCCGATATTTCGGAGGAATTTGGATATGGTGTTGGGAAAGACTACCAAATACAATTATTCTAAAGTAAATATTTCCCCTCTTTGTGCCAAAAGCAGATTCAACAAGCCTTGATTAATCCAACAACAAAGCCAACCAAAGTAACAATAATTCAACCTGATAAGAACAATTTTTTAAATTGGGAAAGCCTGAATGAAAAGGTAAAACCCATGAGACCATTAGGCAGCAGCTTCCACTATTTCACAATGATGATAATAGGTTACACCAAATTCTTCTCTAGCAAGCAAACTAGAGGCTCACGACAACCATACGAGAACATCGTTTTGGAACAAAACAATAAGCAGTATCCCAAAGATGGATAAATAAAGTGAAAGAGGGAAAGATCTCGTCAAATGGTGGAATGGCAAAATGTTGTGGAGAGCTTACTTTAGGGCTTACAGTTATGCTTTTGATGGCTGAACTAGCACTTTTACATGCAAGGGGCTTATGGTATCTGCCATCATCTTTGCCCCAATGCCAAGGGTAAACACATCTTTCTCCCATTCTAATGTTTCCCTGCGAGAGAGCAACACTTCAGAAGCCATGGATTATTAGTCGAGTTTCATCCATATTGCTCTTACAGAATATTTGTTATGCACGGGAAGACAGTGATGAATTTCAGGAGGTCCATTATTTCAAGGAGGAGCAGTGAGGAGAGATCAAGGGGATGGTTTCCTCTTCAAATGTCGTCCTACCCTTTTCATTGTCGATCCTTCTACTCCTTATTATGGCTTGGCTTATATGAAAACTGATTCTTTACAAGATAAATTTACTTTGGACCAGGCTTGCTAAGAATTGATTGTATCTAGAAGGAAGGAATGCAAGATGAAGAGAAATCTCTTTGAATTGATTCGATCTATGGATGATTGGGCCTGGCCTATTGAATTTTGCAAACAAATAAGAATCACAAACAGCTTTCGACATGGAATACTGCTCCCAAGTAAAAGAAGCAGTAGAGAATAATAAATCACAAGAAGCTCGATATCTTTGTTGTTTTCTTATTGACTATGGAAAATTGGAGTAAGTCACTAGGGGTTGTTGATAACTCAATGATTCATGGTATGTATCATAAAAGAATAAAGTACATGAATAACCTTTTTATTTCTTGGTCTTTGTTTTCTTTTAAGACCGAAACTTCTTTTTCACTTTCTTTGGTTCGCTGCTCCTGCTTGGTTTTACCGCTTCTTTCGTATAGCACTTTGTGAACCACATCGACCACATATGAATATATTATGTGAAGGCAGAGAGTTTATGATTTCATGGAAGAACACCGGTGCGAAGGAGTTTTAAGACATCTGGTCTTTCTCGGCTTTTCCTTTGAACTTTCCATTGGTTTGCTTTCATCGCGATCATTTTGATCGGTTGTGATCTTGGATTTAGGCATCTTGTCAGCCTAATCTTCTTAATCAAAGGAAAATCCTTCTATTATCCCTGCATACATGAAACCATTGCATCGAAAGGAGGGCAAATGCATTTATACAAAGAACAAATACCAAATAATCCAACAATCACTCTAATTGAATACTCAAAAAAAAAAAAAAAAAAAATGGAATGCTAGCCTTCAACCATTGTTTCAGCCTCGTAAACCTCAGATTGTGGTTTCAGCTGAATAAAGTCATTCATAACAGCCTGCACCTGACGAGAAATATACAATCCCAAGTCAATAAACAAAATAAAACCATTCATGCCATTTTCTCCATAAGACATTAAGTACACATTTTCCCAGTACTTCCAGGCCGAACCTGGGTAGGAGAGACAGTTTCAAACATGAAAAAAAAAACAAATTCACTAAACTGTGAGGAAATAGATAGTAGGATAAAATAAAGGAATCACACAAAATAAGATACCTTAACTATTTCTTTAAGATATTAAGGGTGAGAACTCCTAAAAGATAAAAGAGCAAATTGGTGTGAGCAGCACAGCCGACTTCTGAGCGACTTGAAGAAGAAAATTATGTGTTAAATGGCGACAACCAAATTGCTTCTAATTGAATACAAAATTAGATAAGAGTTTATGCTCCATATTTGTGCCAATATCGTAAGCGAGGCTAGGAATGAAAAGCTGTCAAAATTAAAAAATAGACTTACAATGCGAGAATATTGCAGGAAGGAACTATTGTTGTTTATAGATGGATTCTGCAAAATTAGCAAAATTTAAAGGAACTAGATAGAGAGAACTACTAGTCTTTAGAAATATGCAAAGAAGCAACTATCTTACGATAAGAGGCAAACCAATGATAAAGGCAAATTAAACTTAAATCTTGAGTACCTTATAAATTTAGGCTGCGACTAGTTCACCTTTAGCTCTTGGTTTCCATTTGAAACAGTGTGACAATATTTACTACCAAGGATAGGCTGAACTATTTAATAGTTCTATTAGAATTTTTTTTTTTTAATCGGTAAAAAGCAGTATTTAAGAATATAGATGAAAAAAGAGCACAAGGTGCCTAAAGAGTACACAAGAAGTCTGAGGAAATGCTCCACTCTCACATGTACCCGACGAGACGGAAACCTTTAAGCTTGAATTTAAGTTATCAACACTATACAACTTAGCCCACTACCACAAGGAAAACAAAAAAAAATTATTTCATCCTGTGAGCAGAGGGGGCTTCATTCTCGAAAACCACCCTATTCCTTTCCATCCACATAATAGAAACACTGAAATGGACCAATCATCAGTAACAAAAGAATCATGAGATCATAAAACATAGAACGTACCTTTTAAATCTAGAACATTTCATGATTTCGGATGGGGTATCATAATTACCATTAAGCGAAACCTTACCCGTATCAGCTCAATTCTATAGATTAACCTTCACACTCAACAGAGCTGTAATACAAAAAAAGAAAAAAAGATTTATAACAACTTTACTAAATGTACTTTATTTATCACGGCAACATAATGCAATGCATATAAGGAATGGGAGGGTAGCACGAAGTCGAGTCTTGTTTGGATTAAGTTCCTCGATAGGAATTATTGAGGTTCAGCTCCAAAAGCTTAGCATACGGCATATAAGACTAAATAGCGGATGGATCGGCTACTTAAGTTTCGAGGGAGCGATTCTCGATGATGGAAAAGCAGAAAGATCTTTACGTGGAAAAAAATGAAAACCATTTTACAACATATCAAAAATTGATTGAATTATTAGAACTACGTGCCAATCTCCAAACACCATAAATTCAAAGTGACTTCACTTCATTACATAGAGAGTACCCACTTTGCATAGTCGGATGGTGACAAAGTGAAATCTGAGGTCCAACATATTAGAATCTGAGTGTGAATTCTTTATCCCGATAGATGCACGAGATTCTAATCATTTCAAAAGCAGACCTCGACCAATGGGTCGACAACCTGACACAATTGATAAAGCGAGGTTCAATAATTCGGTGATGGTATGCTTTTCGGTTGACCGAGATAGTCTCATAGCCATTATAGCATATTTTTATGGGGATAGGCTGATGGCGTAACCTGAGAGATGATGTCATGAGTCACCCATGGCTAGCCAAAATCCAGCGAAGTATGAACGAAAGAAGCATAATGACCTTTTTTTGGGTCTGATAACATGTCAAAATCTTTCTTTGATGCATAACACATTGATCACTAAAATAACGTGCGAAAATTTGGCTTAAAAGCGGAGATATAATCATATTAAGCAGTCATGAACTTGCGAAATGCGAGTTAAGAGCATACATATATATTTTACATAGGTTTTAAGCAGCGTTAAGCGAAAATAACAAGGTGACAACATGGCCTAAATGCATTATTTTGAATTCATCGATAAAATCCATAAGTTTTAAATTCATTCTAACAAAAATACAATATTGATTATCATGCCATTTACAAGAGCGAACAAGCGGTTCCACGATGATTTGGAGAGAGATTGTCGATGATTAAGCGCAACTCTAGTCTAACAATTCATTAGAAATTGAATTCAAAAATTGTTATGCCATGACCAAAGGGAGCGTAAAAATATGTGTCTACCTTTGTTCGATGAACTGTCAAAAGAGCACCAAAGGCGCGATCGAGGGAGGAGACCTCTGAAATTTCACCAGGTTAAATCAATGGACAAACCTTCCAACATATTGAAGCTTCTTACTTGAAATTTAGTATCCTTATCTAATGTTTCTTCCTCCAAAAATTTTGTGCCATCATCATGCCCTATATTCATTGATATATCCACATGGAATACATTTTCAAAATAAAAAATAAAAATACATGAGCAAAGAAAAGTGGAAAGCTTGTTTAACTAAATTGTCTGTACTTCAACCCATGTCATTTTACGAACATGAGATTAATCATTCTAGCCCTTTTTTTACCTATCTCTTTTGTTTCACCGTTTGCTTTCTTCTTTTTAGTGGATATGTGTTCCACTTTAACCCCTTTTTTTTGTGAATTTTCCTTTGAAACCTCATTCACCAAGGGCTCTTGACCATTCTCAGTAAGAACTGCATCATTTTCTTTGTCCAGAACTTGAGTTGTTTTAAGCACAGCATGAGGGGTATTTTCTTCTCTCATGGGGCTATTATCTGGGAAAAAACACGGATTCTGATGATAACATCCAAATTGAATAATTTCCTGCCTATTCAACAAAGGAAATTCTTGAAATTAAAATCTATAGAGAGGTGACAATAGACTAACAAGTTGCTTCAAAGAATTTTAAAGCCCCTTAACATAACAATAGTTACTATAGTTGATACAAAGAAACACTAGGATCTTTCAATTCCGGTGATTGCTTATAGTAAACTAGAGGCCCGAGCCAAGATAATTGCTTGATTACAACTTCGAGCACGGTAAGACCGAGGAGGCGAGCATCAGGAGTTTTAAATACTAAAATTTGATGCCATAATATGTTTCCCTGGAAAAAGTGTATCACATATCCATTTGGGTAATCACCGTGTGCTATTAACCAAAATGTTAGCATGACAAGAGAAGCGATCGGATAGTTGGAAGTTAACATTAATTATATATCAAAATGGCTTCATCAGTGATTTTGTTAGGATGTTATTCATGAGTGATATAACACAAATTGGATCATGGTCCATGGACATCTTGACAGTATAAGTAGTTGATTTTAAATCTTTAAAGGTGTAACATTCCTGAGTCTTTACTGCTTTCATCGAGAAAGAATTAAGATGGAGTCAGCCATGATAAATACCTAAATCCGAGTTTCTTTGCTTTGTGCTTTCCTCCTGTCATCATCACACATAAGTAGATGATCACACCACACAAGGCCTTTGCAAGCCTAAGCATAATAAATAAATAAATAACAAGAAATTATCTTTCCCGAAAATGGAAGAGAGAAGAAAGATATTATGTCGGTACTCACGAGGGTTGGACTTCATGTAATTAAATTATTATTCAGTCTGCTTCATTTAGAAGAAGTGATAACATAAGCTATTTTCAACTTAACCATTTCATAGCTCCAAAAAAATAAAACAAACCTAGGTTATAATTGATTAAAATAGATGCCTACTCATCAGATATCAAAATTGTTTTTTCCTTACCAAGCAGATAGTCATGACCTTCATTCCCTGCATCACTTTCAATGAACTTATAGAGTGCAACCTAGTTAGGAGTAGTATGACATTATCTGAATCAATGTATTTCAACTGAATTATCTAGCAAAAAAATATAAAATTTATGTACTGACCCCCAGATACACCTTCTTTTTTCTTGTGATTGTATATTTTCTGTTTTTTTTTTTTTAGATTTGGGATCTTTTGCTTTTAGCCTTTTACTTGGGGACTTTACTTTGGGAGATCCATTGAATGGAGAATCTACATTTTTACCCTCCCTTAAAGGGTTGTCTTCAGAAGGAGAGTCAGAATCTGAAGATAACGTCAAAGCTGGATGAGTTGGTGCCTATTCACAAATTTAAATTCTCTCATTAGGCATACAAAAAAAATGATAGTAAACAAGCTTTATAAAACTAGCAACGCAAGCAAAATCAAAAACAAAATAAAAAAAGCAAATACAAAACTATTTTTAATACAAAACATGGCTAATCCCTAAAGACTATCCATGATGACAAATTATTCCTAATGCAAGAAATGGTTTAACAATAATTAAGGGTCGGCTATGTAAAATAGCTAAAGGGGAAGGTTTAGCTAACCTCTTGGAGATGCTCTTACTTACATAAGTTACCCGCAAATAGTGATAAACTTCAAAAATTCAAAAGACTGAAATCCCAAGAGTTAAATTGCAAAAGAACTGAAATCATAACAAAATATCAACACAATCATTTTCTTTAGAAGCTCCCTATTTAGGCAGGCGTCTTGATTATGGTAATACACGAAAGGAATGCGGCGTCGAAGGGAGATTTCTCCTGGAGGTACTTGACTTGACCTTTATGATGAAAATCACGATCCACCCGATCAGTGCGGTTTCCTAAAGCAGGTCCTGATCGAGACAAGGTCACACCGGATCGAATGACTCTTGATACAACAATTAACACGAAAATCGGGGAAATGGTCAAAAGATTCGAGGACCTGTGAATCCTACATCGAGAACAAACACAAAAAAATTTGGAGGAACAAAACACCCCAAGCAAACCCTAGATGGTTAATACTAAATCATGGCAGTAGTAATAAAGGCTACAATCAGGCTTCATCGAATTGGTAGGGTTGAGGGACGGGGAGTTGTAACCAACTAGAGACCATTCCACACGAGAACTTTGGAACAAGAATTTAGTATCATTAGAGGATTTCACCACTCCTTGAAATCAAGCGAATTTACTGCTTAGTACTTTCAAATCCAAAAACAAGGGTGCCCGGAATATCATATCGTAAAACTTGAGGTGAAGGATGTTCTCCATTGGAGAGACTCACCATCAGCAGAGAGATTACGTTAGGGAAACCACAGTCACGAGCATTGAATTTCACGATCCGCGATAGAAATGGAAGTCCCTACTTGATGATAACAACAATGCGAAACATGAAGAATTTGAAATTCTAAGTGAAAAGCGCAAGAATAACAGTCCCTCTTCCATCACTTTCTAGAAACAAGCGGAAAATCCCAGGTGGCCAACAAAACTCCGTTAAATCGATAGCTGGATTACCCACACGAGAAGAGAGGATAATGGTAAGAGAGACCAACGAGCTCCCTCCCGGTACACGATGGGTTGTCTATCGGCATGAACTTTGGACTTGAGTTATGGGCTCTGTGTCCCCACGACATATCCTCTTTATTTCTTTATTTATTTATATATATAGCAAAAAAAAAATATATGAACCATTTTTTTAAAGATCAAAACTTTATTTAAAGAAAATGTAGTAAACTCTAATTTGTCTTTTGAAAGTTGAGTTAATTCTCACTTTTTTTTTACTTACTATTTCAAACAAGTTTTATTTATTTTAACTCGTCAATGTAAAAAATAATTTAAGAATTTATAAGTTTTTAAAAATTTTTATTTATATTTGATTTTTTCTTTTTTAGTACTTTGAGGCAAGACATAGACGTCTGAGAAAGGGCAAACACGAGCCCTAAATATTTATTATAAGTGTGGAACAAATGCTCATTAATACCGCAAAATTGATTTGAACCAATGACGCTTCCATGTCAGGCAAACTCCAATTTTCATAAATACTCAAGTTTAAAGTTCGGATTCAATATAAGTATCATGTGTCCTAGCAAAACGATTTGGCTCCCTTTGGGACCTAAAAAGTATTAAGAGGAGAAAATATAAAGGAAAATAAAAAAGTGTTTAAACTAATAAAAATACATTATATGTGTTTGTTAGTTTCAAACACTTTTATTTGTATTAAAGGTGGCATTTGTTTTTTTTTTTTTTTGGCTTTTTATTAGGAGTGGTGCTTTCAACATTTATTTTGTTTGTTTTTGACTTATTACTAAAATCCATTTTCCCTTGTTTCACTGTATAATCTCTTGGCGATTCAATGGAACATGTGACACCAATTCTCAATATTGAAGTCATGTACTCCTCCATTTTACAGTCTCTTTCATCTCTTAAAACTAAATGTGGATCCATGATTTCCATTACTCACTCAAATAAAGATTAATTTCTTCATAAAATCATGAAAAGTAAGATCATCTTGAAAGATATCATTATAACAATTTGAAAAAAATGTATATAAAAATGTCAAATAAAAGTGATACATACATGGGGCAACATATCCTATTGATCTTCTCACCGTGGTCGAGCTACTTTGATTTGTGTGAGTACACACTACAAGAAATATGAGGTATAGTAACATAGTTTTAGTAGGGGTTATTATATTTTTCTTAATAAAAATTAATATAGTCGTGTTTATTGAATTCATGTGGCCAAAGGAAATTTTTATTATCATCATGAGAATTAATTGGCCCCTACTATATGTGTTCCTTTTGTCGCATAAAAAATAAAGAGGGAATTGTGTTTAAGGGTTTGATGGGCCTCCATATTTAATAAATAGGCTATGAAAGCATTAAAATTAGACCCAAAACTTATGAAAACTAAAATTAATAAGAAATATATAAAATTTTTGAAATATCAAAACTGCCCTCCTACACCTTTAACCTTAACCCACACACACATACAACCCCTCCCAATCCAAACTCAGCCCTCCTTTCTCTTCCAGTTTTTTCTTTTTTTTTTTTATTATACTTTTCCATGTAAATTACCTTCTATTTTCATATTTCAAATAAATTATATTTTAATTTTTAATTACTTTAAAAAGATAATATATTTACTTTCACTTATTTTAAAAATATACTTAATAAAATTTTATCTTATTATTACCATTTTAATTTTTTATTAAACTTTTGTTTTTGTATAATAAATATAGTAAAGTAAATTAACTTTGATATAAACGTTGATCATCTATAATAATAAACAATTCAATAAATATATAAATAAGTACTAATATTTTGAATAATATATATATATATATATATATATATATATATATATATATATATAGTGTGCATGTAATTATAATTTTATATTTTAAGGTACACATAAACCTAAATATGCATATATTAAGTCTTTAATAAGAAAAATATAGGGGTTTATTATAGTGGTACAAGGTGATAACACCTAAGCGTATAAGACAAAATATATTAGATGTTACAAGCTTATATTTCTCATGAGTTAATATATATTTTTATCAAAATCCTTTTCCTATATGTCATATCACAGTGCAGCAACCTAGGATATTCTTCATCGAGATAATGAACAATTACTCTTTAATAAGAAAAAACAAGGGTTTATTATATCGTAAAAGGCAAATATACTAAATGTACAAGGGTTGTACAAACTTATATTTCTCATGAGATTTGAATTTTTTTTTTAATTGAAAATCTCTTTCTATATACCAACATATGACATTCTTTATCCGCATTGATTGATGTCATATTTAACTCATATATAATAAATAATATAGTATATGTTTATGCCATAAACTTCCACAATTAAAAAATATGGTTGATTTCATTTTTTTTTTCTTATTTAGTTCACCAATTACCATGAAGATATACATATATTACTATTTAATAAGGAAAAATATAAGTTTATTATAATGTATGCAAACAAGGTAATTACACTAAGCTACAGCCAGAGAGACAAATGTACAAAATGTACAAGAGGTGGCACAAGCTTGTATTTTCATAAAATTTAGATGTTTTATCAGAAATATCTTATGTAAGTCATATGCTAAATGCACCCGACATAGAGACATTATTGTAGTCTTCGCAATTCTCAAGTCGATGGATCGAGTGGGGCATGTCGCGGGTTAGAGCAACTCAAAGAAATAAAGCAGAAGAGCGGCTTGATGGTGTTAAAGTGGGTCCCTCCGATGGCAAAGTCAGCTTTGTTTTGGAAGGCGAGAGCCATAGCGTTAGTTATCTGTCGAGGGCTCGTACCTTATTTGGTGTGATTCTTTTATAGCACATGGAGGGAGAAAGGGGATCCACCTTCCATGGAGAGTGGATGATTTCTTCCCATAAAGGTAGGGGAAGGTGACTCTTATTTCGGGAAGGATGACTTGTTCTTCTTTTTATGTAAGCGCTCCCGAACAGGCGACATTAGGAGTACCTTCCTATAGCCGGGTTGGCGGGGTGGTGACTCTTGGGGAGAACATACTTATATCATAAAGTAGGTTGTCGATTTCGTTTGGTGAAGTCGTCGATCGGAAGGGGATCAGGTGAAGGCATCAGGCACTGGGCGCGTGGGAAAGGAGGCGTTCGGGATGAGAGGCGCCCGTGCACCCGGGCGGAGGGTCGTCCGGGTGTTCTTGGGCCTCCTCAACGTCTGGGCCAACCTCTTCGAGGGGCACAGTCCATCGGGGTCCTTGGGCTGGGCGGGTTGTCTGGGGAACCAGGCTCGGGCTCATCGGTACCTGATGCCCCCTTTTTCACCTTTAGGGAGGGTGGTCGTCCTCGGTCGAAAAAGAGTTAAGCAGTCATATCATGGGAGCAGTAGATAAATCAGTAACATTTGAATTTCGATGTGAATTTTGTAGCTTTTTGAAGCGCATTAGGTACTATCACGGTTGCTTTAGTTGATCCACGAGGCCCCGGAGGCTGTATAAAGGCTAGGGGTGGCGAGGTTCCGTTGTCCTGCGGTATCCATGTTCCTCCCGGTAGGGAGAAGAGGACAATTGAGCGTTGCTAAGACTCGAGGTGGGGATTGCGGGGTGAAGGATGATTGTGTCCCGATTGTTGAGGCGTGTTTTCCAAGCATGGATCGGGCCAGAGACTACATGGTTTGAGCGAAGTCGGAATTGTTCTGGGTGGTCTTTGGGTGGTTCTAAAACTTGAATGGAATCCTCTGCATCCAAGGACACCCCCTGTCGAACCTACGGGGATCTCTCAAGCTTCCACTTCTTTCAGCCCCATCTCCATCTTTTCCTCCTTCTTAGCCTCTGCGATAGCTTCTTTCTTTGTTCCGGCGGTGGATGCTTTGCCTGTTTTTCTTTTGTATTTCGGGTGTCTTGTAAGTTCTGAATGTTAGTTGGACGTATTGTAATATGATTGCTTGGTAACAAGCATCGCTATGTAATGCCGAACACCTTTTTGGTGCAATTAATAAAATCGCAGTTCCTTGACGGATTAGTGTCTTATTGCAATTCTGTGTATGACATATTCGGACATTCTACCTACTTGGGGCCGATTGATTATTATATAACTTGTTAATGGGCCGGTCGTTAACTTAATTGCCCTAGTGAAGGGCCCTTGGGCTTGGCCCACCTTCGTCTACTATGCCACAGCCTTCGAAGCATGCGATAGTTGAAATCCCGGACGAGACCGGTGGTCGTGGTGCATTAAATGCGTGCGGGGCCACACAGGCGTTGGTATATATAGATAGGCATCATTAAGTCGTACTCTTTTCCCTTTCTTGTTATTTTGGGTTTATCTGCTTTCCTCTCTGCGACCATCTGCTGCGAATAGGCTGGTCTAACCTTGCATTCGTTCGCGGGCCATTGTTGCAAGCACTCCACTCGTTTCGCGGGTAATCATCGTAGCCGCCAATTTTGAGCTTTACACGACCTTGAATGTGTTGGATGAGTGGTGAGGTGGTAGTTTCGGTGTAAAGGTCTAGAAGGGAGGAGGTGTAGTTCTAAACTTATTCGGCTCGGGGTCCTTGCCGAGGCTTGGGTGCTCTTCATCATTGCCAATTGGGTATATGGCTAGAGTCTAATATTCGTTTTCTCTTCTCCTTTTGATCTGCTTGTAGAATGGCGAGGGGTTAGAAAGAAACTTCCGCAGTGAGTCGCGGACGCCTGACGGCATATACGCAAAAGCGGCATCATCCGTCCTTAATGATGGAGGTTAATGGCTTGCTACTTGGGGGTTAGATAACATTAATAGGACGGATGAGTCTACCTTAGGTGGAGAACATAATGGTGTGTTTTTTACCTAGGAGCACCTCACAGCCGGGCTGCACTTCCGATCTCAACCACAGTCAGCAATTTTTTGCATTTCACTGAGCGCCCAGGCTCTTATCCACCCAGCGTCGACCATTTTTGATCGGGTGTTAGTGTTGAGACCACCTATACCAACTCGATCTCTCATTGGTCGAGCTTTACATAATTTACTTTACGAGAATAGGGCAGGGGCGGCGGGGATATGTATATTGGTCTGAACCCCTGGGCTTTAGGTTGTTAATGGGCTCCTCGACTCACCTAAGACGGAGGCGAAAGACGTATTGCTAGTGAGGGGACCCTAGGATGAGACAGGTTCCCCCGGGCTTTCGTTTAATATCAACCAGTCTCAGTCTTTCCCAGGTGTGTGGTCGGGTTAGACCTGGCCTGACAGCCTTTTCCCGAATATTTAGTGTGTTGTGATGGTCTAACCTTGGGTTTGCTCCATGTTAGGAGAGGCTTGGCGGCGGTGGCTAAGCTGGGTGTCGAGCTTCGAGAAAGTGTGGCTATCGGAGATTTTTCGGGCGGGAACGTCACTACAAGGTTCTCTAATTCGGATAATATATCTGCTTGCGCGGCGTGGCTTAGGCCCGCTACACCTCCCGGTCATTCCCCGACCATTGCCTTAGGACATTGTGGAAGGAGAGCATTTTTTCATTGCTGACCTACGGCGTCTGATTTCGAGCAGCGCCCGCCCCTCTAGCGTCCCAGTTGTTGTGGGCAGTGGGGTCGGGTGCGGAGACCTTGGAAGAGCATTGGGTTCGATCCTTCCTAGTGAGGATTCTGGTTACGCCCCGTCCAGTTCCCGATCGGGCCAGATGGCAGATCACGAAGCAGCTCCTTTGCTTGACGAGTGGGATGCGCCGAGTGGTAGATCGAAGGAAAGGCGACCGGGGCGACCAGGTGACGTGCACAGGTCAAGGAGGATTGTTCCACGGGTTAGTGCGAACCACGGGGATTTCGGAGTTTGGAGGAGGAACGGGAAGAAAGGATGGCGGAACAGCTAGACCATTGCAGCTCACAAGAGGCGGCGGCTGAGTTCGGAGCAATGGAGTGCGATCGCCTGCGCCCGGGCTGCGGGACCTAGTCAGCTCTCTGCTGAGGGAGGTTCGAAGGTGCAAGTGATTATCATCCCTAGCTCTCCCGAATCGGGGCCCACAGATCAGCGGCCGGCGGGGTCCTCGAATGGGGATTGAAGGAGGCGGTCAAATTCGAAGTGCACTTGGGTAATCCCCACTGATTGGTGAGGTCAACCTGGCGGTCGAAGTTATCTGCGGTCGGACTGCCAAAGCCCACACTCTTACGATTTGGATTATAGCCGCTGTGCTCCTCCGTGGAGTCGGAGCCTCACGAGTGGAAGTATCGCTCGGGAGGCGATCCGAGGTGGAAAGCATATCATGCGCCCCGGCAGAGACCTTTCCACCGTGGGGTTCTGACCGATCATTTGAAAAATTTGTATCCGCACATGCCCGGGTGATAGTTGCCGGGCATGGGTCTTAAGCGGGACTCACAACGGTGAGCATTCTGTAGGGAACTAGAAGGGAAGACATCCAGCGGATTATCGATGACGGGATCTGGTATAGCCGTAACTACGTTCGGTCATTTGGCCCCGGTAAGATAGCCGAGGTTTTATTACATGCGATATGGCGCCAATCCTTTGGTATAACATTCCCTATTGGTTTCTTTGCAGGTCGTCGCTACTATTCGGAACATGGTGCTTCAGCATCAAGAGTTCGAGCTCGACTAAGGGGCCTTGAGCGGCTGCGGGCCATATGTTCAATTGGGAGTGGCCAGAAGCGGGAGATGCGAGTGCTTCATTAAGAGGGCCGAGTTGAGCGTCTTTGTCGCTGGAGGCTGGAGGCTAAGAGATCTGTGAAATAGCTGCCCGAATTTGAGGCGGAGAATCTTGCATGCCATGAGGCAGCGATGTGGGTTGGAACTGAAGGGCGGATTAATGCCCAGTACAGATGGAGTCTAAGCTTGCCCAGGTTCAACGTGCCTTAGCGGTTGCGAAAAGCGCTCGCCTGAGGGCGGAGTCCTAGCGTGGAGTTGCTCAGGAGGCATTGTCCATGGCGGGAGAGCTTGCAGGAAGGCGGAAGAAGAAAACAGCCGTTTGACGGACGAGAGACTTGCCTTGCTCATAGAGCTTGGGACCAAAAAGGATGACTTCATCACCCGGGAGAAGAATTTGCGATGAGAGGTTATGGAGGTGAGATTCGTCTAGCGGCGACTATCTTTGTGAAGTGTATGGCTATGGCTGTTGTGTTTTTACACCTGACATATGCGGGAGCAAGCCTCGAGATCCGGGATAGAATCTGGGATCCGCCCGGTCCAGTTAACTCCGGAGTTCTTTGCTAACCCTCGTTGCCCCCTAAGCAGCTCGTCTGCTACTCCAGCCCCGGATCCAGCTGCAATTAGCAGGGAGGAGCATCCGGAGAACAGCCCGATCGCCGCTAGAGAGGAGGCGACTCTTCCAATGGGTCTCCCGGCCTCGTCGGACGGCGAGGTTAAGGATGCCGCTGCTAACTAAGGCTTGAGTGCTTTGTGAGGCGAGATTTGTCTTTGTTCGGTGTTTTGCAAACAATTTATCCTTTCTCTTTCTTCGCTACTTTTTGTTTGATACCCTGTTGTACGTTTTGATACTACGCCATTTGATTTTGTATTGATTTTTGTTAAGCGCACCATTCGAGTGCGCATGTGTAGAAATGAAATCATTTGTATGGAGGCCCGGATGGGTGGAGTGCGTTGTGTGGTAGGATATGTCATTCTACGCCATGGGCTTTGAACGACCAGCTAGATGTTGTCCTATCTTTGGGAATTTGGATAGATCATTCTTCAAATAATAAGGGCTTTTGCATTTGACCGGCTAGATGTTGACTATCTTCCAGGAATTTGGATAGGTCGTTTACTATGATCCATGATTTTAACTAGCTAGATGTTATCTATCTTTAGTAGAAACGAGGAGTCATTTCTTACAACGTAATCAGGGACTTTTAAGTTCTTAGGCTAGAAGTTGTCTTTCTGCATTTGAACAAGTCATTTCTTGCGTCATCTAGACTTTTTAGAGTTGTTATTCTAGAAGTTGTACTAGAGACGAGACAGGTCATTTTTCTTTACTTATTTATCGACTTTTAAGTTGGCCAAATTTAGAAGTTGTCTTTACGAAATTTGGATAGGTCATTTCTTGCGTCATCGACCTTTACAGTTGGCCAGGTTATAAGTTATCTTTCTTTGAAGTAGGACAAGTCATTTCTTTAGCCATCCAGGACTTTTGAGTTATTAGATTTAGAAGTTATGCTAGGTCGAGAGCAGGTCGGAGAAAATTTTCTGCGCCATCCAGGACTTTTAAGTTGACCCGGTAGAAGTTATTAACTCACCCAAGATGGACGATCAGTTTCTTGTCATCAGGACTTTTTAAGTTGGTAGCTAGAAGTTGTCTTTCTGGTAGGACGGGGTCATTTCTTTGCGATCATCGGGATTTTAAGTTGGCCAGGCTATAGAAGTTATCTTTACCAGGGCTAGCAGTCATTCACTGTCTCATCCCGAACTTTTAAGTTGGCCAGGTTAAGTTCTCTTTCTGGTACGAATGGTCATTTTACTACGCCATCCGGACTTTTAAGTTGACCGGCTATAAGTTGTCTTTACCGGGCTGGACATTTTATTTCACTGTGCCATCCGGACTTTTAAGTTCGTCGATAAAAGCTATCTTTCACCAAGTAGGAACATGTCATTTCTTGCGCCATCGGACTTTTAAGTTGATCGGCTAAGTTGTCTTCAGTAGGACGGAGTCATTTACTACGCCATCTGGACTTTTAAGTATTGGGCTAGAAGTTGTTTATCTTTGCTCGGTAGGACATAATCATTTTCACTGCGCCTTAGGGCTTTAAGTTATTGCAGGCTAGAAGTTATCTTTATCGGGCCGGACAGGTCATTTTACTACTGTCCGGACTTTTAAGTTATTGCGGTATAAGTTATCTTCTTGGTAGGACAGAATCATTTACCTCACAGTATCAGAACTTTTAAGTTGGCCGGCTAAGTTCTCTTTTACGGTCGAGACCCGAGGGTCATTTCTTTGCGCCATCCGGACTTTTAAGTTGACCGGCTAGAAGTTGTCTTTACCTGGTCGGACAAGTCATTTCACTACGCCATTCTAACTTTTAAGTTGACTTGCTAGAAGTCATTTTACTGCGCCATCTGGACATTTAAGTGGACCGATTAGATGTTGTCTATACCGGGCCGGATAGGTCATTTTACTGCGCCATCCGGGCTTTTAATGTTGACCAGTTAAATGTTATCTATACTGGGTCGGATAAGTCATTTACTGCGTCATCCGGCCTTTTTAAGTAGGCTTATTACAAAGATTGATAGAGAATGCTTTAAAGAAAGCTTTATTCATAACACCTCTTCCAGGTTCGCGGCTTTCTCCGATCTGAGTCCGCGACTGGTCATTATTTTGCTGTGAGCCTTTAACATGACTTTGCAACTCCTTCACCTTTCTTGCTTGTTCCTCTTGCTTTCTCTCCATGTCCTGACGCCAATGGAAGAATTGATTTTCGGCTTGGCCGGGTCATTGGGTTGCATGACATTAATGGCGCCACAGACCCAAATTAGATGTGGAATGGGGATCGGCGGAGCTCCAGTGGCGAGTGTAACACCCCAAATATACCACCGCAGTTTATAACATGTTTAGGGTATAAAAGAAGTTAAAATTGTATTCGTTCGAAAAAAATGATATTTTTATGAAAAATGACAAAACGGTAATTTTGTCGCTTTGTAAAAGTACTGGAATGGCTCAGGGGAGCCTAGAAAATTCTCTAGATCTCAGGATGGCGAGCGGATGTGGTTGAATTTCTCTGATATCTGAGGCCCGAGAAAAGTTCGATCAGAATTAGGACAATCGGAATATTGAATTTTACGGGTGATGAAGTGTGATGACTTGAGGGCGAGATTTTACGACAATTTCGGAAGTTAGGAAATGGCGTGGGCTAAGTTCATTTAAAATAAAGTGAATTGAAAAGAAATAAAAATTTTCGGAGCAAAAACGGACTCGAATGAGGTAATATGAGCTATGTCTCTAAATAATAATAATAATAATAATAATAATAATAATAATAATAATAATAAAAAGAAAAGATAAAAATCAATTTGGAGGATGACAGAAGGGAGAGCATGAAAAACGGAGGGGGAGAGATTTATTTTATTTTTATTTTTTTCTCTTGCTTCTCTCTTCGATATACGGAGTTTCGATCGTCGAATTTCGTCGGGCCAAGAACGAAAGTTCATCTACTCGACGAGGGCTACGCGTGAATAACAAAAACGTAAGGTTTGCTTAGGGAATTCCAGTAAAATTCGGAAAATCCTAAATTTCCTGCTCTTTCTCAAATCTCACGGCGTTCGGCTGGTCGGTGGTCGAACCAAAGAGCCAAAGATTGAATCCACTCATCGCGAGGCTACGAAATCAGGTACCAAAATCTTGGAGTTCGTCAAACTCTGAGTAAGGAAATTGCACCTACTTTGAATAAAAAGTCATGTAATGGCATAGGTTGTTTTCGGGGCCGGAATAGGCCGTGTGATTTAGTCCCAAGATTTTGGGGGAATTTAAATATTCAGAGGCCACTAGGCTAGTTAGGAAGCGGTCACGGGTGTGTATTAAAGGATATAAATTAGATAAAGAATAAGAATATATATATGAATATATGAGATGATATGGACAGAATGAATGATGAATATAGGAATATATGAAATAAATATATGATAAAAAAATACATGAGATTAGGAAGTATACGATTAAATGACACATGCTAGAAATGCCTGAATGATAGGAAAATAGTTACATGTATGGTAAAGAATTATGAATACAATAAATTGAAGTTAAAAGATATATGAAAAATGCAAAGATACAAATATATGGTTGTAAATATCGCATATGATTACTGAATAACAATAATTATTCGGGAATACAGATATGTGCTAACATAAGAATACACATGGTTAATGCCTTAGAGACACGGTAGAGAGAGGATAGATAGAGCATGCCTATAGGATATAGTTGTATGACATACGGTTTCTGAATGTCGAGGCCCGTTGGGTCGATGACCTCGATCCATTTGGTCATTATAGCGGCCCCATTTAGGTCATACAGATAGAGATCATTGTCTCAAATGCGGTGATGATACCTTCGGGTATATACGGATAGAATCAGCTGTCTCGTACAGTGATAGTACCTTCGGGTACATACAGTTATTTCCCGTATCCGCTTCTAAAGTATTTGCAGACATGAAACCTAAAAGAAAATGACAAGTATATGCAAATGAAATGTATAGAATATATGACATGATATGAGAAGTATACCTTTGTATGCGATGATGATATCTGTTTATAAGAGCAGTAAAAGTCTGAATGACAGTATATGAAATATGTGATATATGAAAATTACATGATACATGAAAGTATATGAAAAGGCAGTGCAACAGCGTGTATATGGAAAGTACAAAGTACAATACATGAAAATTATATGAACAAGTACAGTATATAAAAGAGAAAAGTATATGACAGTATACAGTACAAGGAATAAAAATTAATCAATGACCACGAAATGTATATGACATATTATATGAAAGTCATAGGTATATGAAAAACACGATTATATGAAATCATAGGAAAGTATAGTATATGAAAGTACAAGATGAAAATATAGAGATAATGGGGACATAGTGAGATTCCCTCTCGAATGCATCATAAATGCCAATTCTATAGTCGAGTGAAACCTTAAATGTAAAGTATATGACAATATAAGATTATGCAAAGAAAATATATGATAAAACAATATGTAAGAAATGAATAGCATAGCATGGGCATGTAGCCACTACATGAAAGGAGACATGATATAGGTATAGGATAAGAAATTATATATGTAATAGTACATAGAATGTAATAAGTCATAGAACTGAAAGATGAAAAATACTAGAAGCAATTGAAAGACAGGATGAAAGCATACACAAAGTCATAGTATATGAAAAGTATAAGAATGTGAGATAAAAGTATAGGGCGTTATAAGGTGGGTTATATGAAAGTATTTGAGATATGAAAGTATATGATACATGCACAACATGAAGAAATGACATGAAAATCTGAGGAAACTTACAAGAAATATAATCTGAAATAATATAGGAAATAGTCGAGTATACGATATAAGAAAATGACAAATAAGCGAATATATATGATGAATGGGAATACGATATGATATATGCACATGTTTTGAACCACATGAAAGGCATTAGACAAGATGAGTAATTTAGAGTCATAAATATATAGATCTATATGGGGTATAAGAATGTGTTCGATTAAACTTAAACGATCAATGTTGTTAATTAGATCCATGTATATGTTTTCTCACTAAGCGTAAAGCTTAGCATGGGTTTTAATCCGTGTAAATCTGAGAAGCGAAACGAGGATAGAGGCGGGACATCCCGGCATCCTAATGGCCACGAGGCCATCTGGAGATAGGTGCTCACCGCCTTCCATTCCGCAATCTCTAGATTTTATGTATGTATAGTTTTGTAATAATTGAAATTGTAATAGATCTGAGTAAAGGGACTCACAGTATATGTGTATAGAATATAATAGAATGCCACTATGGTGGTATGTATAATGTATATGTAAAGGTACATTATTCTGGTGGCGCCTGAGTGGAAAGCGAGGGACGGAGTGTCGGCTAGAAAGAAAAGGGTAAAAAGAGTCCCAGTCACGAAGTGTGACACCCTTGCTTGACATCCCATCGGGTCTTGGACAGGGCGTTACATGGAGGCTCTCCCCGGATGGCGTGGGGGACTGACCGGATACCCTCCGGTTTCCCGGGTAGTCACTTTAGTGAGGGAATCTATGCATATGATACAGGAAAATCAGGTGGAATTACCTTAAAGGGAAGGGAATAACACCATGTATTAATCTAATGCCGATTATACATAAATATATATAAAAACCATGACAATTATAAATGAGGTCTCGCCAAAGTTCCATACGAGATATCGGAGCGTTCTAAGAGCATTGTGGATTTAGAGTGCAGTAGAAATGATCAAATTCAATACAACAAACTCGAATAGATAAGTAGATACCGGTACGGCCAATTTGTGGCGGAGAGAAGCGACGATCAAATACGTGCGAATGAGCCCTACGAAGCACATGCAGACCTGAGAACGAGATTTAAAGCGATAATGTGAGATAATAAAATCTCGAGTGAGTGGCATAATTTTATAGGAAAAATAACCTTTTTATATTTCAATGGTTCTCCTCTCAAAACCTTCCGTTCCTCTTTGTAAAAAGTTCCTAGTTTAGAAGCTTGTTCCATGAAAACCCGACTTTTGAGTCGACATATGCGGATCATGCTCGACAAATTAGCCGTCGATGTTAAGAAAACATAATGCGAGCTGTGCGACATAAAGCGAAGCACAAAACATGTATAGTCATCAAGTGATAAAAATAACCATGAAATGCACCAAAACCATAATTATTAAAATAGTTATACCACATTTTAGAAATCATGACATCATACCACATAAACCAACGTTATGCCGTACCATGTACTCATCTGGCGAGTCGGGTGCCAGGCCTCAAATCACCGTGGCAAACCAAGAGCCACCAAACCGTCGGGTCAAGCGAGCCTCAAATCCAGTAGCGAGCCCGGAATACCAAACCGTCAGATTGAGCCGACCTCAGTCTAGTGGCAAACCCGGAATACCAAGCCCAGGTCGAGGTCAAGCCCAGGCCTCCGTTCTTAGTGGCAAACCAGAATACCAGCCAGTGTGTCAGGCCGACCTCACGGCAATGTGGCAATAATAAACCGTTGAAATTGAGCCATTATCGCGTGGCGTGGCAACTAATAAGCCGTCGAGTCGAACCGACCTCACGACAACGTGGCAACTAATAGCGGATTCCCATCTCACATGTACCTTTCGACAATACGTATCGAGTCGATCCACAATCTCGAGATCCACCCCTTTTTAACTTTTGTGGTTTTCAGGTAGTTTACAACCTCGATCCATGTACCCCGAAATATCGAGCACCACTTGGAAGCTCATCCCACGAACACGATAAAACTTTCAAATAGTTAAAATGTTGACAAAATTCACCAAATGATAACTTGTTTTATATGAAAGCAGAAAATCATGTTTGAATGCAACCAACCATCGATCAAGCAGTATATATATATAAAGTATTAAATCATAATAGATATATCGAAATAATATCCCAAAATCATTTAAAATCATATAAACCACTCACAGACTATAGACGCTCAGTCCTGTTCCCCTGTAGGATCGTCCCCCGGCCCGGCGTGAGTGCCTGTAATATGAATAAAACACCATTTAGGCTCCAATAACTGAACCCACAACATCGATACCCCGGCGCCTTAGAATACTTAACTATGAAACCATCCCAATTTGACTCCGACAGTCCACTACACAAAGCCGCATTCTATGCGCCCGACACTCCAAAACGCGCTTTCACCCGGAGCACTTCTCGAAATTGAATCGTCCAATAATTCCTAAAAAACATCCACTCATTATCCAACTTCAATTTTGTCCAATTTGACCAATTGGTACTCTATTTCAGTCCCAACTTCTCGGTAATTACCCGAAACAACCTAAAAATAGAAACTCAACCAAACGATGTCCAAAATTTACAAACCACATATCAATGGAAAGCCCAAGAGACCAGGAACTCATTGGTACCATTACCTTGGTCCAACAAATGTGGTGGCCTGAACCCGATCTGCTTCCTACGATTCGCTTTCAATGTAAATTCCAAATCCAAGGCGAAATTCGCAAAACGACCACGTATGAGTTCAGAAGGTCCAAAAATGGTGGAAAGGAGCTATGGGGTGGCCTGAGGTAATGAAAAATGGCCGAAAATCACAAACTCGTGAAAATCGCAGCCCGCTGGGCCGAAGTTCGCCGCCGGGATTCCCCGAAAGGTCCGGTCGTATTGGCCGAAATTTACTGGCCGGCATCGCCCGCGGTGGCGCACCTGGTGGTCCGGCGTGTACAGTAACCCTGCCGGTGGTGGGCCTCGTCCATCCGATTCACGGCGCGCAGTGGCCACTCCGGGCCCAAAAGGTGCGTTCCCCGCTTCAGGTTTTCCCAGGCTCGGGAGCCTGCCGCTGCTTTGTTCTAGTGGTTTTCATTCGTATCACGTTGCGTTTATATAGTGGTCTAGGGTCGCTTTCGGGTAAAAATCCCAGACATAACTTGGACACTGATAAAGTGCTACTGTTGAACTTCTAATGGCCGTAACTTTTTATCCGTAAGTCGGATTTCACGCTCCACTGCCTATTAACTCAGATCGACGAGGCCTCACGAAATGGTGTCTTAGTTAACATAAAACTATTCTCCTCGAAAATCTAAACTGGGTCAACTTGGTCAACTTGGTCAAACTTGGTCAAACTCAGATATTTGGTACCTGGTCGCTATAACTTATCCCTCTTAAAGAAAATTTCATCCACTTAAATTCATTTACCTGCGGTCATGGAAGAGGTGGAGGGTAATCGGGTCTCGCATTTGGTCTTCCCGCTCCCAAGTCAGCTCTCACTTAGGTGGTTCCTCCAAAGGACCTTCACTAAGGATATTGGGTCTTGTTGTTAAGCCCTTCTCTTTTCTACCTGACCAGACCGGGCTGCCCTCATAGGATAAGTCATCCTCGCCTCAATCTCCGTGTTCCAACACATGTGAGGGACTGGAATATACTAAGGTAGGGCACGGAGATGTGGAACACATTATGGACTCGAGAAAGTTCCTAAGTCTAATCTATGTTTACTGGACCACCCTCTCAACAATCTCAAAAGGTCCAATGTAGCGAGGACTTAATTTCCCTCGTCTAAAACGTATTCACGCCCCTTCCAAGGAGAGATTTAAGAATACGCCTCCGATCCTCGACCTCAAACTCAAGATCCCTTAGAATATCCATAATCCCAATATTCATCAAAACGTATGTTCAACCACCAACAAGCTAAGGTTGGCATAAAATCTTTCCATACTAAAAACCCTAGTCTAATCTCATGTCACGCAATGTCTCTTACCTACATCTAAGGTGGAGGGAAACAATGGGATGAGCTCCACACCAAGAGTGAATCCCCTAACAAGCCATGCTCATAAAAACATTTCAATTATACATAATTCAAGATATCTCAAAACATGAGCATTTTGATGTGATAATGAAGTTGATGAGGAAACACATGAATGCAATACTACTACTCATCACAACCCCTATCGCTGACTCTTTGAAGCTTTCACCCAAGGACTGTACAATCATCCGGGAGCAACGACAAATTGCTAGGACTTACCACCAAGGGATATGCTTCCATCCATATCCGTGACCTTTCCTCGACTACAACACAGAACTAGTCATCAGTCCCGTGTCCACTACATATCTAGACCCTCACAAGGCCAAAAGCACGGAATGGTACAGAATTCCCACGACATCGAAACCACGATGAGAAGGCTGCATGATCCCCAATTTCTTAGAGATTCATATGTCCGCAAGTCTCCCAAGGAAGCCAAACCCAGGCTACTCCAAGGGTCCGCAAATAATAAGTCATAAGATTCCTTAGCTTCTCACAACTGGGTGTCACATAAAATTACCCAAGTGGTCTATTACTTTATCACCACTGACCACATATATCCTTATACCTTCCAAATATAAACCTCGATCTCTAAGTGCACTCTCTCTTACACTTTACTAGATCAACATTCAACACTCATTATTGTGGTTACACAAACAACACTCAACATAAATCACCTCTGTACTCCTATCTCTATATTACTCATTTGAAGAGGGCGTTAAGGGTTCTTTCCAACTCGGGACCACCTACTTTGGAGCAAAATGACTGCTATGGCCAAAATACTAACACTGGCCATAACAGAAAAATCCAGCCCACAAAAATGCAAGAATTTATGATTTTCCCCACTCTTTCCATAAGTTTCCAACCAAATCAATCCCAATACTCAAACACACATCAAAGCCACTCTATTCAACCCGAAACATCTTCCAAAACACATCTTAAATAAGAATCTATGGTTTCGCCAACTCATCACTAACCATCTAAGGTTAGGATGAAACTTCTAATCTCCAAAAGAGAGTAATCCATGAATCGTATCCCTCTATACAAAATCCCCTCAAATCCTTACACAATAACCAAGGATTAGGGTTTTACCTCCCCATATCCTTCAAATCTAGGGTTAGGAGAAATTTCCCGCAACCAAACCCTAGAAAAAGAACCATTTTACAAGAATCAAACCAACAACCTTTACCTTTTTGGCTCAATCTCCTTTCCTAGTCAAACAATGAAGTGGTCCTGCTATTTTTGAGAACCCTTCTATGAACCTACGGTAATACCCCGCTAATCCTAGGAACTCCGCACCTCTGTCACCGTAGTTGGTTGCTCCCAATTTGCCACTGCTTCTACTTTCTGAGGATCCACCTAAATGCCATCAGCAGAAACTACATGTCCAAGAAACCCCACTCGGCCCAACCAAAATTCTCATATGGGCCGAACTCGCACAACCCGGTATTGCCTTAAAGTCCGCAACACCAAACCCAAATGTCTCTCATGTTCCAACTCGCTTCGAGTTCACCAAGATATCAAGCACGAAGACAATGACAATCTGATCTAAGTATGACGGAAGACTCGTCTATTAGTCCATGAAAGCCATTGGCATTGGTGAGTCCGAAGACATCACTAGAAACTCATAACGCCTATATCTCGCCTTCACGTCAGCTTTGGGAATGTCCGATTCCCTAATCCCTAACTAATGGAACCCTGACCTCAAGTCACCCTTGAAGAACACTCTTGCACCCTGGGGCTGATCAAATAGGTCATCAATCCGAGGCAAAGGATATTGGTTACGAATGGTTACCTTATTCAACTGTCTGTAGTTTATACACAACCTCTAAGTGCCATCAGGAAGAAGAACTAATCAATTTCAAGGATAAGGTTAGGAAGGTATACAAAACACTGATGAGGGCCGCGACAAAGAATGTACAACCTCAAGGAATTTAGAAACTCCAAAGCTCGGCTACCAAGCCGACAGTGATCCGACCCTCGATACCCTCCCTGATTTCCCTGGGTGGTCCGCCTTGAGCTAAGTCCCACCAGATAATCCCTAGGGAAGATACGGTGAACCCCACCTTAAGGAAGGGAGTACACCATGTATTAATCTAATACCCAATTATACATAAATATATATAAAAACCCGCAAATAATTATAAATGGTCTGTAAAGTTTCATACGAATATCGGGTGTTCTAAGAGCATTGTGGATTTAGGTACAAGTAGAAATGAATAAGTCAATACATGCTTCAGGAATAGATAAATGCGTCTGATGGGACAGTGTGGCAGGAGAGGCGACGTCAAATGGCGCGAATAAGGCCTACCAGTATCTGCGGACTGGGGAACCCAGTTTAAAGCAGTAATGTGAGATAATGATCTCGGTGGTGGCATAGTTTATAGGAAGAAATATTTTTTATATTTCAATGGTTCTCCTCTCAAAACCTTCCGTTCACTCTTTGTAAAAGTTCAGTTTAGAAACAATTTCCACAAAACCCAACTTTTTACCCCAAGTCCAACATATGCGAGATCATGCTTTCAATAATTAGCCGTCTGATGTTAAGAAAACATAATGCGGGCGTACCTGACATAAAAGCCAAGCACAAAACATGTATAGTCATCAAGTGATAAAAATAACCATGAAATGCACAAAAACCATGAGTATTAAAATAGTTATACCACATTTTAGAAAATCAACAACATCCATACCACATAAATAACGTTTATGCGTACACCATGTACTCATCTAAACCGTCGGGTAACCGACCTCAAATCACCGTGGCAAACCCGAGAATACCAAACCGTCGGGTCAAACCCAGGCCTCACGTCGCAAGTGGCAAAGCCCGAATACCAAGCCGTCGGGTCGCGAGCGAGCCTCACGTCAGAGTGGCAAGCCCGGAATACCAGGCCGTCGGATTTCTAACCGACCCCGTTCTGGGTAGCGAGGCCTAGAATGCACGAGCCGTCGGGTCGAGCCCAGGCCTCACGTTACGCGTGGCAGGCCCGGGGAGAATGCCAGGCCGTCGAATCAGAGCCAGGCCTCACGGCAGTGTGGCGGCTATTAAACCGTCGGGGGTCAAGGCGGCCTCACGGCACCGTGGCAACTAATAAACCGTCGGGTCAAACCAACCTCACGTCAACGTGGCAACTAATAAACCGTTCTCTTTCTCACATGTACCTTTCGAGCAATACCGTATCGAGTCGGAGTCCACAAAATCTTAGATCCACCCCTTTTTCTTTTACAATAGTTTTTCAAGATAGTTTACAACCTCAATGTGTACCCCGAAATATCAAACACCCGCAGAGCTCATCCCACGAACACGGTAAAACTTTCAAATAGTTAAAATGTTGACGAAATTCACATGAAGTATTAACTTGTTTATATGAAACCGAAAATCATGTTTTGAATGCAACCAACCATCACGATCAAAGCGGTATATATGTAAAGTATTAAATCATAATAGATATATCGAAATAATATCCCAAAATCATTTAAAAGCATATAAACCACTCCTGAGACTATAGGCGTGATCTGTTCCACAATAGAGATAGTCCCAGACCGGCGTGAGTGCACATGTATGAATAAAACACCAGGCTCCAATAAATGAACCCACAACATTGGGATGCAGAAGGCCTTAGAATAATTTTTTAGAACTATGAAACCATTCCAATTTGACTACGAGCAGGTCAGTGCAGCAGTGTCTTTCTATGCATTTTCGATACTGAAATTGGGGCTTTTAACCCCGAGGAGCTAATTTCTCGAAATTGAATCGTCCCGTAATTCTAAAACATCCAATTTTATTAATCCAACTTCAATTTTGTCAATTGACCAATTGGTACTCTATTTCGATCCCAACTTCGGTAATTACACGAAACAACCTAAAAATAGAAACCCAACCAAACAATGTCAAAATTTACAAACCAAATATCAATGGAAAGCCCGAGACCCCAAAGACTCATTGGTACCATACCTTGGTCAACGATCGGCGTAGTGGCGGAAAACCCGATCTAAGCCGGTAGATTTCGTTTCAATGTAACTTCCAAGCGGTGCGAAATCGCAAAAAACGGACCATGTAGATGAGTTCGAAGGTCCAAAAATGGTGAAGGAGCTATGGGGTGGCACGAGGTGGCGAAAAATGGCGAAAATCGCAGGCTTCGGGTGAAAATCGGTGCGGCCGCCGTCAGTTCAGCGGGGCCCATATCCGGCGTCGTGTGGGTTGGCGGTAAATTTTATGGCCGGCATCGTCGGCGGTGGCGCTGGTGGTGCAGCGCGTGTCGATGCTTCGGGCGGTGGTGCCTGCGTTTGATCCGTTTCTCACGGCGCGCGGTGGCTGCTCGACCCAGGTGTTCGGTTTGGAGTGTTTTCTCTTGGGGTTTTGGGAGCTCCGAGTGTTGTTTTTGTTCTAGGGTTTCATTTGGTATCACAAGCTATGTTTATATAGGGTCTAGGGTCGCTTTCGGGTAAAAATCCCAGACAGAACTTGGACATTGATAAAGTGCTACTGTTGAACTTCTAATGGCCGTAACTTTTTATCGAAATGCCAAAGTCGGATTGTGGCGATTCAGCCGTCATGGAGACTCGTATCGGCGAGGCCTACGAATGGTGTCTTAGTTAACGCGAAACCTATTCCTCCTCGAAAAAGAGCGTCAAACGGTCAACTTGAGGTCGGCAATTGACTTGGTCAACTTGGTGTTAAACTTAGTGAGCTAAATTATTTAGTGCGGGTCGTTACACGGTTGGGCGAAGCTCTTGACAATGCGTCGGTGAAACTTTTGTTCGATTTCCACGTAGATGGCGCCAATTGTAGTCTCGAATTCCTCGAGTCAATGGATCGTCGGGCATTCATCAGTTGGGCAACTTACCAAAACGCAAACAAGAAAGGCAGCGGTGGTACAGTCGTCCCTCGATGGCAAAGTCAACTTTTTGAGAGGCGAGAGCGAACAACGAGTTATCTCTCAATTAAGAATGTCGTACCTCATTTGGTGAGATTCTTTTCTCTTTTATGGAGGGAGAAAGGGGATCCACCTTCCATGGAGTGTAAGACCCGAGAAATTCCAATTTCTGGAATAAGGGCAAAATCGTAATTTTAATTACGAAATTGTAATTTCGGTTAAAAATCCGTGAGTGAATTCTCTAGATCTCGGATGACAAAACGGATTGCACCGTTGGAATCGTCGCGAAATCTAGTTAGCACGTAAAATTTCGTAATTTTGAAGCGGTCGGGTCGACCGCGTTTTTGAGCATCGCATTTCGGTCTTGAGTAAATCGTTTCGATGCGACGGCGCATGGCACAAGTACTCATGTACCATAAGTGGTATGAGTAGAGAAATGATGAAAATGGACCGGTAGTGAGTCTTAGAGATATCAAATCACGGTAAAAGAGGGAATGACTGGATTAAAGGAGGCGAGCTTGTAATTTTGAAGAATAGTCTTCTTCTCCACTTAAACACCAAGGCAAAGCGTGAGGAGACAAATTTCGGTGGAGATGTGGAGTGGCTTCAATGGAGTTTTCTAGAGAGAGGTCTTCCTTCTCTCTAGGTTATCTGTGATCGGGCCAGTTGGATTTCGGCCAGACGAAGGAAAACGTTCTGTGAGACGAGCTGTGGACCCAAAGTTTGCAGAGTTTGACAACTCCAAGGGTAGGATTTTCTCTACTTAGCGTTTTATTCCCATTTTTAGGGGTTTTCATGTGTTCGGTTGGTTTGAGACCGTGAGGGCCGTTTGATCGGTCCCGAAACAGCAGGACCGATTTGTTAAATTTCTTAGGGTTTTCCACCATCAAGTTGCCCAGAAATTAGGGGCTGTTTGGGTCTCTTTAATTCAAGAATTTTTGGCTTTAAATCATGTATTTGTATGGAAAAGGCCGGGAATGGAGCAGTAGGATCGGTCGAAAACATGGGACCGAATTGTGGAATTTTGGAGATTCTTGGAAATTTTGTGTGACCGATCCAGAGAAGCTGTATGGGCTGTTGTGTTAGAATTGTGGCCCATTTCACATGTTGGTATGCATGAGACCGGGAATAGCTATGAAATCGGTTTCAAAAGTGGGCGATGTGGGATGAGTGGGCTGCGGGTGGACGACCAATTCCCTGATTTTGAGGCCCGAATTGGGGTGTTTTGTGATAATTTATTTATTGAATAAATTATGCTTTGGTGATTAGGAGACCGGAATTGGGAATGAAATCGGTTCCAAGAGGAACATTGTAGGAAGGTAATGGAAATTTGCCGTGGGCCTGACCCACTTACCTGTTGGGATATAAAAGCAGTCCGGGTTTGTGATAAATGGGTGAAATTGTCCATGTGTTTGGTATGAAGTGTATGAAATGAGTGACTTGATTTAGTGTGGTGTAGAAAATCAATAGGTTAATGCTTAATGAGGATTAACATGAGATCCACAATTATATGGAGATATAATTGTGTATGTATAAACCATTGGGAATAAAAATTGTGATTTGCTCGATTATATGGAATATAATTGTGAGCATGAGCCATTGGAGATGAGAGTATGAATTACTTTCGATTGAGCGGCTAAATTGGGTGATACTTGATGTGTTGGAATTACATGCGTGTAATTGCTTAGTTGATTGAAAATATGCATGTTGACATATGGTGTAGAAAAATGATTTTGAAAATGGCATAATGCATTTTTCATATGCCTTTGGTATCCCAATTAGGTGTGAGTGCATGACCGAGGCATTTTGTAAACGGATATGTTTGCGAAAGGAATTTCACATGATGATATTCCCGGAGAGGTGGGTTGGGGAGATGGGCCAACGGATCATTTCGGATATGAGGACCATGGCGACTTGGAAAGCTCACCAGCAATTCACCTCGGAGGGAGTGAATCCGTACTTTCAGAATACTTCGATGTATATTTTCAAGAACAAAAGTTTTGTTTGAAAATGATTATTTTCTCATACATGGCTTAGGCAAGTGTGGGTGAGTGGGGTGAGGACTCGTGACATGGAATTAATCATGTAGACATTCAAGTAGGATCATGTATTTACTTGAGTGTGGTGTTTACTTTGGAGCATTACTTTACTTAGGTGGTGAGTAGCCCGCCAGAGGCGATTCTCTCTTGAGCTTTAGCTCACCCCGTCGTGGGACCCCCCTTTATTTCAGGTACAAGGAGCGCTCGAGAGGCGGCTCATTTGAGGTTGATTTTGAAGCGGTTTGTGGCTTGATGGTTTTGGACATAACATCTAGTATTAGAATTGTAGATTTTAATATATGTTTTGTATAAAACAAAAGTGTTATCAACTATTGAATTATTACTTGGGAATAATTGAAGAATAGTTATGATAATTGATTTTGTAATTATTGGTTTATGAGCCCCGAGGCATTTTTACTCATGTTGGGATTTATATTGCATTTATTGAATTTGCTTGGGACGGTATCGCGGTGCGGTATTTGGGTAGAGCTACCGTTACAAAGGAGACTCTGCGGGATTTACTACAAAGTGGTCGGGTAACCCGACCTCCACTTGTATTCAGCGGGTTGACCGGTGATCAACGCGGACCCCGGGTTTTTGGGCGTCCGCGGCAGTATCTCGAGCATAATTAAGCGGTTACCTAGGGCGAGGGACTTGGGTCCTGGAGCCACGGGTCATAGAATGTGGAACTTAGGTAGATTGGAAACCACCTATGGATGGAGGATTTGGAGCTTAGGCCATGGTTGAGGAAGAACGTCACCACTAGGTGTGGTTCGATGTTCGGTTTAGGTATGAGATTACCTAGGAAAGGCACGGAAGAAAACTAGGACACGGCATGTGTGTTTTGTGTGTGATCATGTGGATTGATGAATGGTTGAATATATGTGTTTGGTGTGTTTGACATGTGGCATGTGTGAGGTGAATGTTTGTGTGCTTAGGTAGATAGCACATAGGCATGTTGGAAAACAAACCTTGGAGTTTACAATGTGTAAACTGGAACATGAAAATAAATAAAAATAAATTTAAGCAATTTATTTGGTATGTTGAGAGATGAAAAAAAAAAAAAAAAAGGATGAAATAAATTTTAATAAATTTATTGGTGTCTTGGAAAAATGAAGAAAATAATAAATATATATTTTGGTATTTTCCGGTGGTGGAAAAAAAAAAGGGTATCTGGAACCTAAAATGGGCTCTTGCCCATCGTGGAAGTTGATTTGGGGTGAGTGTGAGTGGGAGTGGGGCGCCTTGGCCCCAAGCATCTTGGCGTCAGCAGCGCGAAGCGCGAGCATAAGCCTTGCCAGCGCGGCAGCGGCTAAGCGGCGGCGCGCGCGCGAAGCGTAGAGTATGCGAAGCGCGGCGGCGCGCGAAAGCGGGCTTCCGCAGCGGTAAGCGCGAAGCGCCTTAGCGGAAATGCGAAGTAAGCGGCCGCAAGCGCGGCGGCAGCGCGAAAGCGCGCAGCGCCAGCGTGAAACGCCGGCGCGCCCACTTGCAGGCGATACACAGGCGTGCACTGTGTCTGTAGTGGCGTCTTGGGCGTGGTGAGCCAGGGTGGTACCTGATGCACAGCTCCGATTTTGGCTTCCGAGTTTTGGTCCGGTTCGACTCGGTATTTTTGAGTCACCTAATGAACCTTGTTCATTGTAAAGATAAATTTTAGAAAAAAATTTATTAAATTTAATTAAAATAAAATAAATAAAATAAATTTGATAAAATTTGTTGGAAACAATATTTTAAATGCAAAAATTGGTTGCGTATACTGCTTTGGGTTTATGTATGATTAATGTATCGAAATTTGTGTTTATGCAGAATGCGATATTGTATATTGGCCAGACCCACGTAGGCCGGGGTCGGAGCGTGGAGTCGAGGTGGAGCCACCCGAGTTCTGGTCGAGTTCGAGATTGGTTGGGCGGATGACGTGTTACCATTCTTGCCCGACTGGACATATGAGCGGGTGTCCTAGGAGGCGGAGATCTCATGGTATAGGGGCGGCGTTGATTGGTCGGATATGCGGGAATGCGTCTCTACTGCTGCAATTGACTAAGCGTAGTGTTTAAATGTGATGCATCATGTTCATTCATTAATGCATCTTGTGTGATAAGTTTGGGCATAGAGGTTGAGGCCTTTAGAAAAGCCGTAATATGATGGAAAATTTTTCCCTATGATATAGGGAGAGATTTGACTTCTCTAAAGATCAGAGTTGCGTAGCGGAAGCGTGGTGGACCTTAGGGTGGTAGACATATTGGTTGTTGATGTCAGGCTTGACATGTATGAGTTGACAACCATCGGGATGTCGATGGTGGAAATGGGTCATCATACGGAAACACGGTCTTGAGTTGATGAGTTACATATGCACATGGTTGGATGTGTATAAGCGTGGAATTTCGGGACGAAATTTTTTTAAGGAGGGGAGAATGTAAGACCCGAGAAATTCCAATTTCTGGAATAAGGGCAAAATCGTAATTTTAATTACGAAATTGTAATTTCGGTTAAAAATCCGTAATTAATTCTCTAGATCTCGGATGACAAAGCAGTTGCAGTTGGAATCGTCTCGCGAGAAATCTAGTTAGCAACGTAAAATTTCGTAATTTTCCGAAGCAGTCGGGTCGACATTTTTCGAGAGGCATCGCATTTCGGTCTGTCATCGTTTCGATCTCGACGAAGGCGCATATAACAAGTACTCATGTACCATAAGTGGTATGGATAGAGAGGAAAATGATGAAATGGGACGAGAGGTAGTCTTGAGATATCAAATCTACGGTAAAGGAATTAATTGGATTAAGTGAGGGGCAAACTTGTAATTTTGAGAAGAATAGTCTTCTTCTCCACTTAAACACCAAGAGCAAAACGTGAGAGGCAAATTTCGGTGGAGATGCAGTGGCTTCAATGGAGTTTTCTAGAGAGAAGGTCTTCCTTCTCTCTAGGTTGTTATCTCCTTGATCGGGCCAGATTGGATTTCGAAGACGGAACAAGAAGGAAAGAACGTTCTGCGGACGAGACTCTGGCGTGGACCCCGGGTTTCTTGAGGTTTGACAGCTCCAAGGGTAGGATTTTTCTCCTACTTGCATTTTATTCCCATTTTAGGGTTTTCCATGTTGTTGGTTTGAGGTAGTGAGGGCCGTTTGATGGATCCCAAACATGGGACCGGTTGTTAGAGCCCTATTGGGGATTTTTCCCACCATCCGAGACTGCCCAGAAATTAGGGGCTGTTTGGGTGTCTTTAATTCAAATTTTGGCTTTAAATCATGTATTTGTATGGAAAAAGGCCGGGAATGGGCCGTAGGATCGGTCCCAAAACATGGGACCGAATTGTGAATTTTGAATTCTTGGGATTTGTCAGTGACGATCCAGCTGACAATGGTGTTGTGTTAAATTGTGTATTAAATTCTATGTTGGTATGCATGAGGCCAGGGAATAGCTATGGAAATCGGTTTCAAAAATTGGGCGATGGGATGAGTGGGTTGCCAGGTGGAGCTGACCCACTTCCCTGTTTTAAGGGGCGGAGTGGGGTGTTTGTGATAATTTATTGAATAATTATGCTTTTGAGTGATTAGGAGACGGAGTGGGAATGGAAATCGGTTCCACAAGAGAGGAACATTGTAGGAAGGTATTAGGCTGCGGGTGGGCGATACTTACTGTTGGGGTGTAAGCAGTCCAGGGTTTATGATAAATGAAATTTGAAATTGTCCATGTGTTTTGGTATGAAATTGTATGAAATGAGTGACTTGATTTGGTGTGGTGTAGAAATCCAATAGGTTAATGTAATGAGGATTAACATGAGAGTCCTGATTATATGGAATATAATTGTGTATGTATAGGCGCCATTGGGAATAAAAATTGTGATTTGCTCGATTATATGGAATACCAATTTGTGAGCATAGGCCATTCGAGATGAGAGTGAGATTGCTCAATTGAGCTAAATTGGGTGATGATGCTTGATGTGTTGGAATTACATGCGTGTAATTGTGGTTGATTGAAAATATGCATGTTGACATATGGTGTAAATGATTTTGAAAATGGCATAATGCATTTCATATGCAGGTATCTAGAATTGGGGTGTGAGTGCGCGGACAAGGCATTTTGTAAACGGATATGTTTCTTGAAAGGAATTTCACGGGATGATATTAGGTGGGTTGGGAGATGGGTAACGGATCATTTCGGATGAGGACCATGACGTTTGGAAGCTCACCCGAGCCAATTCACCTCGGGTAGTCCCATACTTTTCAGAATACTTGGTAGTATATTTTCAAAAGCGAAGTTTGTTTTGAAAATGATTATTTTCTCATACATGGCTTAAGCGAGTGTGAGTGAGTCGGTGAGGACTCGTGACATGGGGTAATCATGTAGACATTCAAGTAGGATCATGTATTTACTTGAGTGTGTGTTTGCTGGAGCATTGCACTTGGAGTGGTGAGTAGCCCACTTAGGGCGATTCTCCTCTCTTGAGCTTTAGCTCACCGTCGTGGGAACCCCTTTATTTCGGGTACAAGGGCGCTCGAGGGACGGCTCATTTTGAGGTTGATTTGAAGAAGCCGGTTTGTGAAAGCGATGGTTTTGGACTATAACATATTAGAATTGTAGATTTTAATATATGTATAAAACAAAGTGTTATCAACTATTGAATTATTGGGAGATAATTGAAGAATAGTTATGATAATTGATTTTATGAGTATTGGTTTATGAGCCCCGAGGCATTTTTACTCATGTTGGGATGTGCATTTATTAGACTGGGACAGTTGTATGCGGTCAAAGTATTTGGGTAGAGCTCCCAGGTACAAAGGAGACTGCGCCGATTTTCTAAAGTGGCGTCGGGTAACCCGACCTCCACTTGTATTCCGCGGGTTGACGGGTAGTCAACGGACCCCCGGGTTTTGGGGCGTCACATGGAGAGTGGACAATTTCTTCCCATAAAGGTAGGGGAAGGTAGCTCTTATTTCGGGAATGATGACTTGTTCTTCTTTTTATGTAACTGCTTTCCCGAACGGGCCGCTGTTGAGAGTACCTTCCTATTCTGTTGGAGGCGGGGCGACTGACTCTTGGGAGAACATATACTTATATCATAAAGAGCCGGTTGGCAATTTCGTTTGGTGAAGTCGCCGGTCGGGAAGGGGCTTATCGGGTGAGGCGTCAGGGCACACAGGCGCATCGGAAAGGCCAGTTCGGGATGAGGGCGCCGGGCACCGGGCGGTCGTGGGCACCAGACGGAGTTGGGTTCCTGAGCTACTCCCTCCTTGTCTGGTAGCATTGTCTTCATAATTAAATGAGTCTCATCTAACCTACTAAACATAATTCTTCTAAAAACAAATCCCTTAGTATAGATAACTAATTAGATGCAGAATTAGTTAAACTAGATATGAATTTGGTTAAGAGTTTATTAATAGAAATTGTCTTACAATATTTCATGTTCCTATTTAGGACCTTAATTCTAAGACATTATCCTTCTCCTAATTTATACTGAGAAATTTCAAAGCCAATTTTTCCATGAAGGATAAGAAATTGTTCCCACCTTCATATGTACCACGCGCTTGTCACCCTTATTTATTTCCTCTTTCCTTTCTTGATTTTCTTATTAAAACTCAATTATTTCTGAGTTTTCCGTTCCTCTTCTTCTTCCCCCGTTACAAAAATTGTTCTCTGTTTTGAAACAATATTGTTTTCAGGTTTTGATCCCTGAAACGCTCTAAAGTCCCCAAATGGATTCATGATATAGAAAATATTTAATTGATTTTAATTTGAAATTTTGATACGTAAAACACAAAAACCGCTAAAAACCAAAAACCCGATTCGAAAAAGAGGATAAGAGGGCATGGTTTGAATTCATTCTCAATAATGTGATTAGAGCAAAGGCAAAAATAGTTTCCAAAGACAACTTTAAACAACCTATAACGTAGCAACATATGATCTTAATCCAACACAAATATCTGAGAATAAAACAGATTTAAGGAATTGAAAACCAAACCCCCGCAATCCGAAACCCCAAGTCAAAGAAAAGAAAGAACGGGTTTTGATTAGAACCCAAATCAAGGTATCCAAGAAGGCGAGCCAAGAAATAAATCAAGAACTAAAAGCACCAAAATTTGAGCTCTGATCAAAACATAACCCGGCTTTGATGGACTCCGCCATTCTGTGATTGGAAAGACCACCACCAAGCTCTCTGAATCTTCGCAAGTAGGTCCTGAAGAGATCACTGAGAAGCCACGAAGATGATATTGCTTTCTAAATATCAAAAAACCCTCATCGTCATCATTATCAAACAATGAAAGAGAAATAAATGATATAGAAATGTAAAAACGGAGGTTGTTATAATATTTTTGATTTTATATTTCTGGAAGTGGCTCGGGTCGAAAAACTTGAACTTATATAAGCCCGAGCTTTTCAACCATAGGATCAGAATATTCTGACATATTTTTTATGAACTACACTCCAAAAAGTGATAAGAATCCAAATCTAAACAGTTAAAAACTCGAGTTTATATAAGATCGAGCTTACTGTAACTCTTTCCTTTATGAAATAAAGATGAAAGTGGTAGAAGATGGAGGAGGAGGGGAGAGGGGCACATAAAACTGAACTTTTTTTTAAAAAAAAATTTTAAATTTAGGAATCAATTAGGCACTGACATTTGGTGGGAAAGGAGAGAGAAGCAACATATGATTATTTTAATTTCCTTAGCAGGTTATCGATGTCTCAGGACCAATACAATACGGGACCTCCTAAACTTGAGATTATTCATAGTTAAATAGTAGGTGGGACTAATTAAAAAAAATCGACCAAACTATGGATTATTCTTGTCAATTACCCCTAAAAAAAATATATGTGAACTAAACACTTTAATTACAATGTAATAAATTATCCTCACTGGAACTCGAACTCGGAACTTGTCTCCTCCTTATTCTGCTTACGAGTTCTTGTTCTTAGCAACAATTCCATTGAAAGAAAAGTCCCTACCAATCTCACATATTGCTCGAAGCTTAGGGAAATTAATGTAGTTGACAACAAGCTTGAAGTCAAAATCCTAGAAGAACTTGTCTCCCTCCAAAAATTGAGAGCTCTAGGTCTCAGTTTAAGAACAATCTCACAGGAAAGATCCCAGCTTCACTTGGGAACCTCTCATCCCTCGTTGTATTGTCATTCACTAGGCATCACGATTATCGTACGATTCCTTCTTCCTCTCGTACGACATTTCGACTTCGCAGCTAATCAATTGTAGGGAAGTCTTAGCCTGATACGGGTGTCGCCTTTGAGACACAAGCATGGCCTTGAATCGCCTGGCTACGATCACTAGGAGGAGATGATTTGAGCTCCATTAATTCTCTAGTAAATTGCACTCAATTACCACTAACACCATATTCTACCATAGGTTTGTTTTGTTTTGGATGAAGCTTTCCTATTAATTCAAGATAACATTTTGAAAAAAATGTATATATAAAAAATTTTGCGATGGAACTTTCAAATAAAAGCGATACATGCCTAGGGCAACATAGCATATTGATCCTTTCACTGTAGTCGAGCTACTTTGATTTGTGTGAGTACTAGTAACACTAGAGATAGTAGAGATAATCTTCGTAGGCCCGAAATCACCGACATGAGCAGTCATCATATTGTCATCAAGAATAACAATGTTGGGCTTAATGCCATCACAATGATTATGAAGATATTATAGTATTGAAGCTACATCAATGGCAATATTGAGTCTCTGTTCAAAGTCAAGCTTTTCATGTACATCTTCCAGTACCTTGTGGCATTAGCTCATAAACAAGAGCTGAATTATCCACCAAAAGGATTAGGAATACAAATAACGTATTTATTATTATTACCATACATTCACATCCAACTATCCAAGGTCGACTACTAGGTGGAAGATTTTAAACCTCACATATGGTGAAGTAGTGGATCAGATCGAGATTCCAAGTCATATCCTGGCCACAAAATTTGACCAAAAATCCTACATGCTGTATTTGGTTCCCAAAGAATAATTTTCTTATATTTATTTATCTAGTTAAAATTTTCAAGGAAAATCAAATATCAATAAAATTATTTAAAAAATTATATATTCTTAAATTATTTATATATTGATGAATTATAATAAATGACATAGCTTTTGAATTAGTAAATTACATAATATATTAGATTTTACTCGATTTTTTATTTTTATTTTTTCTTTTCTTCTTCATCTTCTTTCTATTTTCTTTCCTTGTGTTTGTTCTCAAGGGCATGGAAAGGTACTTTAAGCAAAACACCAAATAAGCCTACATAAATTTAGTGCAGTTTACTAAATTAGTGCAGTTTCCATCATAATACTTAATTTAATTTCGTAAAAGCTTAAACTTGTAAGATTTGAGTTTAATATAAATATTATGTCTTTAACATAACCCAACCTTAAAAAAATTATAAAAAAGAAAAAGAAAAAGAAGAAGATCATCTCGAAGAATGTCGAAGAGTTTTCGTCATTACGTTGCAACTCTATGAGCATTAATACTCAGAGGTGAGGATCGAGACGTGCCTTCCTCCATGGTCGTTTCTCAACAAGAGGTTTCACGGATGGAGTTGGCTGATCGTGACATCCCATTCCATTCTCGCTCGAGATCGACCGAACACATGACACCGATTCCCTCGACCTCGAGATGATGTCTCCAATATGTGGTCTCTCCATCCGTTTCCACCATTGGATCAAATGCGATCCATGACCTCCATTACTTGCTCTGGAAAAGACATTTCTACATAGTCATGAAGGGTGAAACCATCTCCTCGAACGCCCACCGGGTCATTTCTCCCGTGAACATTCAAGCAAAAGAATTCCATGGAATCGTTCATCTCTCCTTCAAATGACGCCCTACCGCTCACTCCATATTCCCGCCAATCAATTGAAAAAAAAATATTTCCAAAGCCGATCAACGAATTAGTAATCTGATCTATGGAAAATCATTATAGAATTAACTGACGCAACTATAAGGGCTGAGCTGCGAAGTGCTCAGGGAACATAATCCCCTTCTGAAGTTCTGAAAAGCATGAGACCAAGAGTTCATAAGGAAGCCATGCTACCAACATTCTGTCATGCCCCCCTAATTAAGTTATGCCTCTTCTGAATTTATTTTCTCCATTCATTCACGGGACATATGCCCCTTCTAAAGTTCAAAAACACCGACCAAGAGTTCATATGTTGACACCACCAAAGATATATACTATCATGCACCCCCTAAACTAAGTTGTCCCTCCTGAATTTATTTTCTGAATCCAAAACTCACCCAAGAAAAAAGAACTGAAACAAGAAAAGAAAATATTCTAATCAAATTATTCATACCTGGAGCAATGTACCCTAAGGATCCTTTTTACCACAACCGAATCGCTTTGATTCGGGTGAGTAAAGAGTGTAGCTAGAAACAAAGGGAAGATAATCTTGCAAGACCAAAATCACCGACATGGGCAAATGCAGGTCGTCGAGAATGACATTGTCGGGCTTAAGATCACCGCGGAACAATAATGCCATCCGAGTGGTCAGAAGATACTCTAATGTCAAGCAACGCCAATATAAATATTCAACTTCCGTGAGAAGGTCAGTCTATTCCTATTCATGATCGGGCGATCTTCGTGAAAATTTCGGATGGAGCCAACCCTCTAAGCTTCCTTTCTTTGTGGCATCAATTCAAACACAAGAGCCTTGAAATCATTTCCTTTGAAGTCCAAGTCGAAAGCAAGCACTCAATGTTTTGATAAGATTCCTGATGAATTCTTCTCAAAGCTTTGCACTCGACATGAAACTCTTGAAGTCTTTTTGCTAAAGATTTAGCACCTTCACCGGCTATGGCTATTCTCGTTTGCTCAAGGAGTACTTTTATAGACACGGCCATAACTTCTGGTACCAATTATGTTGGACTCCGAGAAGCCTCCAGTAGCTTTATGAAGATCCGAGTATGAGACCCTCCGAAACTAACTGTTGTACAGCTCTGGAGAGGAAACATTAATATTCTTCCTTGATTTGCTTTTCCAGTGATGGATTATGAAGAAGATCGACAGCAAAATAAAGCATGAAGCAGCAATACTAATCACTGGAATTACTATTTTGACCGCAAGATCCTTGTTTGTGGAGTAGGTTGGGCATATGGAAAGATTAAGCTCGGGGATGCCTCCACATAATCCATAGTTCCCTTCAACTGAAACTTTGGTCGCATTTCCAAAGGTAGCCCACTCCAGGAACACTTCTCCTTCGTTGATCGAATGAGAGGTTCAAATAGGGTTAAGAAAGGAAGTTCCCAAGATCCTCCGAAATCCCGCCTCGAAATTTGTTATGAGAAAGATCTATATTTCAGACTCCTTAAACTCGCAAGTGACTCAGAATTTCTCCTTCAAAGAAGTTGCCATCTAGTCGAAGATCTTCCATCACAACTCATTTACCTAAAGAGTTTGGAAGGCTGCCAGATAATCTATTGTGAGAAACATCCAGATCTACGACATTTATCAAATTCCCTAACTCCAATGGCAATGAACTAGTCAAGGCATTGCCACTTAAGTTGAACACTAATACTCCAGAGGAAATATCCACAAGTTCTTTAGGGATTGAACTGAAGGAGGTTGTTATTCGAAGAATCACATCTATCGTAGGAGGCTAGAGTTGAAGGAATTTCCCCACAAGTTGTTGTCATATAACAAGAGGTAATTCAATAGGTTAGGTTACCAAGTGACAATGGTGTATACAGAGTTTGTTTCTTCCAAAACCAAGGCTCGTGATTTCATGAAGATAGATTTCCCATACCGGGTGGGAATAAGACTATAAGCTGGTTACTCTCGAGGCTCAAGAATGTGAGATTGACCAAGTTTTCAATTCCAGAAGGAATTATTCCATGAATCTCATTTATTCCAAGGGAAATCCAATATTTTATAGATGAGCTGACTCAACAAGCTTTGAGGGAATTGTCCTCAAAGACCAATATTTTAAGTTTAGTGAAGTTTACTAAAGAGGTGATGAAATCTAAGTCATGATCACTTTATGTAGAACCCAATCTATTGCCGCTCATGTTTATGATTTGAAGATTTTGAAGCTCCTGCATCTCGTGGAACTCGATCCTGAAAATGTTATCGCAGCCGGATATATACGAGGCCTAAGCATTGATAATGAACCTGAATGACTCCGTGGAATTTGCTTTTTGAAACAAAGAGACCAGTGAGACGAGGAAGACACCACAAACTGACGTTCCCCTCAAGTCGGGTTGCTCGCGATGTCACACATTATAGCTCCAGCATGAAAGATTATAGAGGGAATAAGGTATCACCGGGCCAGTTTGTTGTAACTTAATTGAATAAACACTACAGCTGCGATTCGACCAAGTTCAGAATTCTACCTTCCAAATGGTTATCCCCGGTTAAAGTGTGACGAGGGATGACAGATTCCTAATTAAGCCGGATTTTCCCCTCAGAAGGTTGTTACTAGACAGCCCAACGCTTACAGAGTCGAGGAGTCGAAGTTCTTCACTTGATTTTCCTATGAGCTTGTTGTTGATCAGATTGAGGACCTTAAGATTCAAACAATGTGATAGATTAATGGGAACTTCTCCCCTAAAGGAATTGTTGCTAAGAACAAGGACACGTAAATGAAACAAGCCACCAACTGGAGGTGGCATTCGCAAACGAAGTCGTTATTTCGGGAGGACACTGCTCTAAGAAATGTGAGGTTTTCGATATTTGGTGAGAGGGACCCCATGAGTCCATACGAGCTCAAATTTATGGCTACGACTCGATGGACGTGCCGGCGGCTGCAGGAAACACCTATCCAGTGGCAAAAGTGGATCGAGTCGTTCCAAGAACTCAGCATCCCAAATGAGTCATGAGTGATTCCATCTTTAAATGCAATCAAAGCAAGTCCATCGGTTTCGCTTTTGCAAAGAAGTCGGATCGCGGGTATGACACCAAAGGTAGATACACAAGATGAGGATGGAGTGGATGAAAAAGGACCATAATGCCTTCATATTCACTACAAGAAAACATGCATTTCCCTATGAAAATTTACGGACGGAATTAAGATCAGTTGGTTGTTCTTAGAACTTATGACAACGAGTTGTTTTTGGATGAAATCCTCTTTATATGAAAAATCCTCCAGCATTCATCATTCAATATCTTCATCTAGCTAGCCTTGCTGGTAATTGGTAAAGAACGTGAAATAATTAAATTATGGCTTTCGTGTATACTGGGTTCCTTTACTTTATGGGTCCATATATATAAACCAATTAAGTGTTACTTGTAGATTGGGTTTGCTAGCTCTTGGAAACTATCCTATCATGCATTATCACAAGGGAGATGTTGAAATCAATGACATAGTAATGAACAAATGAAAAGTCAGATCCTTCTCACGGACTTCACACCAAAAGTTTCGTGATTTCGCCTTGCAAAGTCAGGATTCAACGTGATGAAAGTACGGTGTCTCTCATCACTGCATTTAGGAACATCAGGATACATTGCTCCGCACTATTCTACAAAAACATTGGAGGTGTCTCATGCCAAGGCTTATGTTTTTATAGTTTTGGAATGTTGTTAATGTAGATGGTGGGAAGAAAGAATGTGTGAATGCAAATGCAGAGCACTCAAGTAAAATATATTTTCCATCGCCGGTTTATGATAGATGTCACCAAGGGGATAACATAGATTCTTGGGAGAGATGCTAACAAGATGAAAGAGTTTCTGTTAGAAAATGGGTGTGATGGTCGACTATGGTGTATACAAATGAAGCCCATAGGATCGTCCTTCAATGAGCAAAGCCTCGAGATGTTAGCGAAAGGTCGGTGCTGTTAGAAATGCCTCCTGTTTCACTTATATTCCGAGGAAAAGTCTGGCAGAATCATATGAGCAATCCAATAGAAGCACCAACTAGCCCTGCGCAATAACATGGGTACAATTTCATTATGGAAGGTAGTTTCTTAGCTTTTTCTAACCTACAAGTTATTTCCCTATGATATTATATATTTTAATATGAGGCGGTATGTGGCCTATAACTCTTCTTTCAAGGTTCATATAATGTAATATTGTCTCTGAAATACTGGGCATGATAATTTAGTCGTGGCAGCAGGCAATACATATGTAACTACAATCAAGTATCTATGTCTTATATGATTTAAGTAGCATCAATACGACGTGCTAATTGATGGTCTAAGGCAGGTTCAGTTAGTATATTCTAATAATTATTAGTTTAATGAACAACACCATATGACTTTAACACCAAAAATATATAACAGAAAACAAAGTAAACTAACTTTAAATAAGAAGAAAAACATCAAAAATAATGAGAATAGAAGAAGGGACACAATTTTTTTATGATAAGAGCATCTTACTCAGGTTCAAGGAATGAAAATGTCGAAAACAGGCCGATATACCGGAGGTATTTGGATATGGGAGGTGGTTACTACAAAAGCGTCGACTGATCAGAGGAAAAATCGTCAAAAAATCGACAAAATCGTCGATATATCGATTTTTGCACAATTTCCGATTTTTTGCCAAGTTGGCCGATAATTTCCTGGTTTTATATCAATTTTCACTATGTGAACATTGTTATGGTTCTATGGAGTGAGAAGAGTAGGGTTTTCAAGATGAGAGGTGCCAACTGTGTGTATGGAAAAGGGAAAACGAAGAAAGAATCGTTGTGAAGAAGCAGAGAATCAAAATAACCTTCCTATTACCAAATATGATTGTCATCAATAAGGGAATATTGATACAAGGCAATTTTCTCAATTATAAAATAGCAGAAAATCAATTTTTCTTTCATATTGCCAAATATGTTTCTCATCAACAAGGAAATTTTGATTTAAGCCAATTTGCTCTATTATGAAGAAGTACAAAATCAAAATTTTAATTTTTTTTAAATCATTAATATTAAATTATTGGCCTTAATTCTTTTTCATTATTCGTCTCAAAATGAAAAGAGTGAGGAATAATGTCTCTTTCGCACAATCTTCTAATGATCAATTTCAAAGAATTTCATTTACGCATTCCACATGAGCCACTGGGCGTTTCAGAACTAATAATATCAATGCTCTGAGCTATGGTTTTGTGTACAAAGGAATCCTTGATCAAGATAGAACAACCATTGAGGTAAAGGTGTTCAATCTTCCTCAAAGGGGAGCTTCCAAGAGCTTTATGGCCGAATGAAAGGCCTTGAGAAAAATCCGACATAGGAATCTCGTCAAAGTCTCTAGTGGTTGCTCTAGCTTGGACTTTCAGGGTAATGATTTTAAAGCTCTAGTGTTTGAGTTGATGTCTAAAGGGAATATGGACAGATGTTTACATCCAGAAGTAAGAGAGGATGAACCCCAAAGGCTTACTCTTCTACAGAGACTAAATATCGCTATTGACATTGCTTCTGCACTAGAGTACCTTCACACTCAATGTGACGGCCTTGTTATTCATAATGACCTTAAGCCCAACAATGTTCTTCTTGATGATGATATGACGAGTCATATCAGTGATTTTGGTATCTCAAAGATCACTATGATTGCAAATGTTCCGTGCGTAATTCAAAATAACTCAAATACAATGAAAGTGATCCATAGGCTACATCGCCTCCGTGCACAAATTTCAACTCTAAGTAATTCAATATCTATATTCTTTTATGTTTGGTAGTATTTTCCATGGATTTGATATGAATAAACTCAAATTTAATTTTTTACATATATTTTGTAATAGTTATCATGCTGAATATGGTGTAAGTGGTTATATATAATTATGAAATCCTTTTACTAGAGATGTAAACTTGAAGAACACCAACTATTAACAATTTCCAAGATGGTCATACTCATCATAACTATGTGAAAACGTCTTTGCCCGAGTGAGTCATGGAGGTCGTAGATCAATCTTTGCTTTTAGAAGTAGATGAAAGTGGTAAAATTCCCTTTGAGTATATACATGAAATACAAAAACAAAGAAAAACATCATATTTACGAGAAACCCTTGCAAAAAAAAAACCCACGAGCAAAGGAAAATGTTTCACTATGAATTTGAGAATAAGGCCAGAGTACATCGGAATAAAAAATAAACCCCAATATGTTGATATGACGAAAAATACCCAAGCAGAGAGGCCCATATGGCCCAACTCCTCTACTACCACAACAGATCCCTATTTTTTCTCAACTTTTTTTTTTTTCACAAAAGTCGCACCTCAAGGGGACATCAGCCCAAAACCAAATTCGGGTCACAAAACAACAATGAGTTTTAACATATCTCAAAATACACATTAGAGAATAAGCAATGGGATAGGACTGATTAAACTCTTTACCTAAATGTAGGTTTAAAGAAAATTGATTAACTGAATGTGTGAGGCCTTGACCATTTCTCAATATACTAGCATCACACCTCGTCAAGTTCTAGGGTACTTGAAAAATGATCAATAATAAGGAGTGAGTTAAAAGCCTAGAAGGCCTGATGACACAACACGATTGATAGATTGCAGGTTAAGAGCATGCTATATGTTTACTTAGGTTTTAAATAAGCAGTAAGCAAGAAAATAACAAGCCAACAACATGGCCTAAATGCATTATTTTCATAATTCATCCCCAGAAAATCCATATCTTTTAGAATTCATTCTAACAAAAATGCAATATTGATTATAATGCATTTACAAGGGGCAAGACAAGCAGTTTCCTGATGATTTGGAGAGAGCTTGTCGGGCCATTCTCAAACTACAACCTGTGACCCTAACAAATTCGGTAAAGAGAAGATAGTTCAAAGAAATTGGTATGACATTTACTCAAGATAAAAATATGTGCTCACTCTTGATCGATGGACTTTGTCGTAGAGCACCGTGAGGCAATCCTATGGTGAGACCTTCAAATTTCACTCAAAGTTAAATCAATGGACTAAAGACTAGATGAAGAACCTTTCAACATATTGAAGCTTCTTACTTGAGGTTTAGAATGCTTATCTAATGTTTCTTCCTCCAAAAGTTCCGTGCCATCATCATGCCCTATATTCATTGATATAATCCACATGGAATACAATTTCAAAAATAAAAAATAAAAATACATAGAGCAAAAGAAAAGTGAAAAGCTTGTTTAACTAAATTATTTGTACTTCAACCCATGTCATTTTCCGAACATAAGATTGATCATTCTAGCCCTTTTTTTACGTCTCTCTTTTGGTTCACCGTTTGCTTTCTTCTTTTTAGTGGATATGTGTTCCACTTTAACACATTTTTTTGGTGAATTTTCCTTTGAAAACTCATTCAATGTCTTTCAACTGAATTCTCTAGCAAAAAAACATAAAATTTCCTCGTATTGGACCCCCGCATATACCTTCTTTTCTCGTGATTGCTTCTTATTTCGTATTATTTTTTTGTAGATCTGGGATCTTTGCTTCTGCCTTTACTTTGGAAGTTCCATTGAATGGAGAATCTACATCTTTACCCTCCCTTAAAAGGTTGTCTTCAAGAGGAGACTCAGAATATGAAGATAACGTCAAAGCTGGATGAGTTGGTGCCTGTTCAACAAATTAAATTCTCTCAATGAGCATACAGACAAAATGATAGTAAACAACTATAAAGCCAATAAAGCAAGCAAAATCCACCAAAAAACAAAATGAAAAAAGCAAATACAAAACCATTTTTAATACTTTTTTTCTTTTTCTAAGGGTTCTCCTACGTCAGCTAGAGCTTGGATACGCAAGGACAACATATCAAGATACACCTTACTTACATAAGTTACCCCATAATAGTCTCTTAAATTTCCAAGCAGTCATTAGAGACCCCGCAAATAGTGATTAACTCCAAAAATTCAAAAGACTGAAATCCCAAGAGTTAAATTGCAATAGAACTGAAAGCATAACAAAATATCAACACAATCATTTTCTTTAAACTCCTATTTAGTAAGAGAGTGTCTTGATTATGGTAATACCTGGAAGGAATGCAGCCAATCAAGAGATTCCTCCCTGGAGCTGCTCATCTTGACCTTTATGATGAAAAATACAACATCCAAAGAATCCGGAAACCGCCGATCAGATAAGGTCCACTGCATCGTAGATGACCGCTATTTAACAATTAACCCGAAAATCCGTGAATGGTCAAGATACGTAATCTCTCACAAGAATAAACACAAAAAAATTCCGAGGAAATGCACTCCCCAAGAAAACCCTAGATGGTAAATACTAAATCAGAGCGCAGGGTAATAAAGGCCTACAATCCAAAGCTTCACTCGGGTGGTAGGGTTCAGTAGCGTGGGGTCGCAACCAACCTAGAGACTATTCCTCTGAGCTTCGAACAAGAATTCGCAGAACATTAGGAGAGGATTCTACTACCAAATCAAGCACTCTCAAGCCAGAAAAAATCTTAAATCCAAAAACAAGGGTGCTAGAATATCATATCATACAATCCTTGAGGTGGAAGGATGTCTCCATCGATAACTCACCATCCCATCGTAGATCTGCTTAGAAACCCTAATTCCGAGCATTGGCACTTCACACCACAAGAGGAATGGAGAAGTCCTAATAAAGAATGTAAAAACACGAACATGAAGCCGCACTTAAATGAAATGCGTAAAAGAATAACACTCTCTTCCACTCACTTTCGAGGGTGAAAACAACAAACGAAAATCCCCACGGCCAACAAAAACTCCGTTAGAAATCCGAGCAGAGAGGAGAAATCCCGCGGTAGAGACAACAGTTCCTCTAATTTTGATGGCCGCCCATCTGATGGGCTTGACTTGCACTATGGGCTTTGTGACCCACGACATATATATATTTTTATTTTTATTTTTTTATTTATAAGTATACTTCAAAAACATATGTCAACTATTTTTTTAAAGGTAAAAACTTTATTTAAAAATATAGTAAACTCTCCATACTGCCTTTTGAAAGCTGGAAGGGCTTCTCACATTTTTTTTTTTCACTTAATATTTCAAACAAGTTTTATTTATTTTAACTCGTCAATGTAAAAATAATTTAAGAATTTATAAGTTTCTTAAGTAATTTTATTTATATTTGATTTTTTTTAATTTTATTAGACCACAAAAATATAAGAAAATCATTTTTCTCTTAATATTATTATTATTATTTTCTCTAGTACTTTTTGGCAGCCCACTTCATAAAACCACTGTGGAAGGCAACACTCAAACCCCACAACATCTATTCAAGTGCAACTCCATGGAGCAAATATTCCGGCTCATCATTAAAAGGTAATTTTGAACTAATGACTTTCCATCAAACTTAAACTCCAATTTTCAAAATTCAAGTTTGAAGGATTTGAGTCAATACTTAAGATCATGCTTTCTAACGAAACAATTTCGCCCCTTTGAAACCTTAAAAGTACTAAGAGGAGAAAATATAGATGAAAGAAAAAGAGATTAAACTTAATAAATAAATTATATATGTTTTTTTATTCAAAGTTTCAAACTCGTTTTATTTGTACTAAGATGACATTTTATTTTATTTTGGCTTTTTATTAAAAGCAAATTGCTTTCAACATTCAATATATTTGTTTTTTAACTATTTCATGACTTATTACTAAAATCTATTTTCCCCTATTTCACTGTACAATCTCTTGGCGATTCAATAGAACATGTGACACCAATTCTCAATACTAAAGTCTTCAGGGATTCTCCATTTTACGCTTTCATTTCCTAAAACTAAATGTGGATCATGATTTCCATTACTTGCTCAGATAAAGATTAATTTTTTCACAAAACCTAGGATAACTAAAATTAATGAGAAAAATATAAATTTTAAAAATGTCAAAACTGTCCTCCTACACCTTTAAACTCAGTCCACATGCACGTACAACCCCTCCCAATCCAAACCCAGCCCTTCTTTCTCTTCTAGGTTTTTTTTCTTTTTTTATTATACTTTTCCATATAAATTACCTTCTATTTTTCATATTTCAAATAAATTATATTTTTAATTTTTAATTAATTTTAAAAGATAACATCTTACTTTCACTTATATTTAAAATATAGTTAATTAAATTTTTTATTATTTTAAAATTTTATTTTTTCATTTTTTATTAAACTTTTGTTTTGTGTAATAAATATAGTTAAAGTAAATTAACTTTTAATATATAAACAGTCATCTATAATAATAAATAATTCAATAAATATAAAAATAAGTACTAATATTTTAAATAATATTATATGTAATTATAATTTTATATTTTAAATTTTTATAAACCTAAATATGCATATGTTAGTCTTTAATAAAGAAAAATAGGGGTTTGTTATAGTGATAGAAGGTGATAACACTAAATGGACAAGACAAATGTACTAGATGTGCAAGCTTCCATTTCTTATATGATTTAAATTTTTTTTTTTATCTGAAATCTTTTTCCTATGTCGTATGTTGATACACCAACCTAGGATATTCTTTATAAAGATAATGGACAATTACTCTTTAATAAGGAAAAATAAGGGTTTATTATATCATAAAAGGCAAATATACTAAATGTACAAGGGTTGTACAAACCTACGTTTCTTATAAGATTTGAATATTTTTTTTAATTGAAAATCTATTTCCTAGGTAGTATGCTAATACACCAACCAATGACATTCTTTATACGCATTGATTGATGTCATACTTAGCTCATATATAATAAATAATCTAGTATATGTTTATGCCATAAACTTCCACAATTAAAAATTTTGGTTGATTTCAATTTTTTTTTCTTATTTATTTCACCAATTACCATGAACATATACATATATTACTATTTAATAAGGAAAAATATAAGTTTATTATAATGTACAAGGTAATTACATTAACTGTAGAAGGCAAACGTGCCAATGTACAAGAGGTGTACAAGCTTTTATTTTTCATAAAAATTTGAATGTTTTTTATCCAAAATATCTTATGTAGGTCATATGCTAATGCACCAACATAGGATATTATTACATGATATTTTTTTAGAGTTTAGGCATTTTGAGTATATATGTTAATATACTCAAGCTTGATTGATATGCTAAATAATAAATATTATATTATCATTTTAATTCATATTTAAAATTTTCAAAATATGGGCTAACACTTTTGTATTATATTTTTACTAACGGAAAAGTGGGGTCATACTCTTCCCCAACACTCCATGTAATCTAATATCAAGTGTGTTCAAATGTGATAGTTAGTTTGTAGCAACCGGTTTCTGCGAAGCCGATCCCATGGATTCACAGGTGTACTTTATTCTCTTCTCAGAATCACCGCTCATGTCTAATTCAATAGTGATTAATTTTGTGTTGAATTCAGTCAATTAAATTGAAAAATCATAGTTATCTTCTTCATGGAATAGCCCTAGCAATGCGTTGTTTTCCCCCCTCTCAATGATGGTTCGCAGTGTCTGGATTGTTGTTTCAAGGTCGTTACAGATTTGCAGTTAAAAGTTTGATCCCTTTTTTTTTTATTTGTAACAGTTATCCACATCCACCAAAGTGTACTTGGGAGATTTTGTATGCTTCAAAAAACCTGAAGTCATTCTTATATTTTCTTTTATCTTGGATTTTGAGACAAATATGTATTGAAACATCACAATAATCATTTTCGTGGATCATGGTTTGGCTGAAACTAATCCATTAGAGTTTGATAACACTTTTATCTTATCCTTTTTTTTCATCCCAATTTTCTTTATAGGATGAATTAGAAAATGGCTAAACTGTGCAAGTAGCCACAGTTGAGAAATTCAAAGGTGGTGGTGCATTTAATGTCATTCTTGATTCTATTACAATCGGAGGCACATTTAGGGCCTTTTCGACAAAAAGCTTTCTACGACTTAAACAACGAATTGAAGAGGTACAATGGGTAAAAATGAATTGATCTCAACCACTATATCCTTATAACTGACTCTATCCATCAAAAATTTCAAAATATTCCTCGTTATAATGCGATTATCTTATCCTTCTATTAATCATCTTCAAATGCATTAGCAGGTAATTAATCACATTAAGGGCCAAGATACGTAGGTGCAACGAGAACAAGCAGGTAGCTTTTATTAACTCCTTTTCTACCTAGTAACCGCAAATGACAAAGATTTTCGCACTTCCAAAAATGTAGCTAGGATATGGTGGGTGTCCGTATGATCAGAACATGCCTCCGATATTGGGAGTCGAAGACTTCTCATTTTTTGCAGAGGCCATTCCAAGGTACTTCTTCTTCCCGGGGATGAAAAACAAAAAGAAGGGGCCTCACGAACCAAGACATTCACCCTACTATACTGTCATTGAGGATTTGCTTCCATATGGTGCAACTCTACATTCATCATTAGCCACAAGGTACCTCCTGAATACTAGAAACCGATACCTACTTGGCCGAAGAAAAGCGAAAGTACGACGAAATGAGGGTGCTTAAATTTCCTCTATACTGTGTAAGGGATTTGATTAATACTACATATGTAAGGAGGAGGGTATTGAAGGGTCAATTTATTAATATTATGTAGTCAGACTGCAGACCTCGCTTAAAATAAAAAAAGACCATATGAGGAAGATATAGTTAATTGGAGACTTTGATATATGAGGAAAATGTTAGAATATTGCTCAATAAATTGCTCATAGCTCATTTTTTTATCTCCGTAATAAAAGTTAAGCAATACAATTGTCACATTCTCCCTTTCCATTCTCCCCTTCTTTAGTATTTGACAGCCAAAAATTCTCTGAAACCACATTAGTACTAAAAGATAGCGTAAACTTGTTCAAATTCGTGCCTTATAAACTAGGTACATTCTCTTAGATCAGAAACAGTAGATTTTGAAGATTATGGAGCCTCAAGGATTTGCATTTGCCTTTGACATCATCACATATGATAGCTTGGTCTTGAATGTCAATCCTTCCTCTAAATACCCATCTAATTGCAACCCCTATAATAAAACTTCACCACTCTGGCCGAAATCTCTTGGCCCCAGCACTTGGTAGTACCGGTACGCATCCATCAAGATCAACTCTCGGGCCTCTCGAGGTTCGTGTAGGTTTAATGGTGCAAGTTTTTGGAGGTCATTTCACGAAATGTAAAGAAGCATAAGGATGTTTCGCAGTGGTTTAGATTTCAAACCCGAGGGTCCCATCGACAACCTCACAATACACTAATTTCGGACATCGATATCGCGATACCACCATATTGCATCCCATTCACCAGGATCCATTCATGCCTATATATTTTAGACAAATATTCAAATTTATCAAAACAATTCATAGTGATTTGAGTTACAACTCTCTTATATTACATGTGTGCAAATCTAAAAAAAAGTGCTTCTAAAGCAAGACCCCTAGCTTTTCTTCACACCTCGCATCCCGATAAGGGTCAACCGCCTATACATAACCTACACTTGAAAGGGGGTCCCATGACGGGGTGAACAATGCCCAATAGAGAATAATTCCTACAAGGGCTACTCTCCACCTAAGTGCACATGCAATGTCATTTCTACTACCAAATTTCAAGTAAAACATACACATTCCTAATTAAATACCACATGCCAAGAATGAGAATGTGACTTACCTTGTCTCAGCGTCTCGAGTCCTCACCAACTCCCCTCACACATGCATATGCTATGGTGAAAACCGCCATTTATGTTCCATCAATGACCATTTTTCCAAGCTTTTGTTTTATAAGTCAAAACCCATTGACAAACTCCGATATTCACTTGTTTTTACCAAGACCTAAAATAAGAAGAAATTTCTGCCTCACCAAAGAAAGCCTAATCATTTCCGACACTTTCACGAACTTTCATCGCTGGATACATATGTCTAACCAAAAATACCAGGTTTTTCACCCGACGAGGTATCTATCCCTATATCTATCCCTACTTGTTATACCCAACACACGCATTTTTCATTTCTTTTTCTTTTATGCGACCGTGAGACTACTCAACGGTCATCGGTAGCCCATCATCGAATACCAAACACAGTGTTGATCTCTACCACACACTCACACCCATGTCATGCAATGACATTGGATGTATCTCGTGCTACATGCACAATGTGTTAGGTTTCTACTGGTGATTAAGCATACATACACAGCGAAAAAATTTAAAATTTTCGCCTTTTTCTAACGCGACTAGGGATCCATGTGATCTGATCAGATGATTCAAGGATAGAATAATACCTTATTCTCGAAGATCCTGTTCCAACGCCGTGTAAAAGGCCAAACCTCTTGTCAAATCAAAGGCGAGTGACGCCCAATCTCTCTACGTGTACTATCCACACGAATGAGCCTTCTTCGGAAACCGAGAGAAACAAGTGCCAAGACTGGTTTAGCCCCACTAAAACCCAGAGCCATCTTCTCTCAATTGTGAAAAATGAATGAATGGAATCCGGGAGTCAGGATCCTCTACTTAGCCACCAATTTTAAGCCCAAGGGTTGGTTTCGCCCATTCTATGTGTGACTCAGATCCAACATAATGTCGCAAGGCCCAAAAGCTCGCTTTCTTCTGCCCCACATATCATAAGTGGCCTCTAGCAAGACATTATGACCACCCAAATTATGTGGATGTCAATAGCCTGACATAATCTAATCCATAATAAATGTCGTAGTCCCTTTGTCTCACGATATCCTAATTGAACACAAGGCATGGACTATGTCTCTTGTAAAGTTCAATCATGCAATTTTCGAATCTCCATGTAATTCGCTGATAATACAAAATGACATTAATAACCATTATTAATTCATTCGAAAGCATTGTCATGCAATTTCCAAATTCATATGTCGAAACAATTTTGATATCTCTCAAAATGAGACAAATCCTTTCTTTCCCACTCACGTCCCTCTACAGCTGATTTATTCTATGTCCAATCATTAGCCTATATTACCACCCTATTACGATGATGCTGAATCGTGTCAAAACATAAAGCTCCCGCGTAAAGGACCTATGGTGGTGTTAGGTCTAAGGACAAAAGAAGACATTACTATGATGAGAAATACTTGTACTTATAATCCATGTAGTATTCTCATGGTGGGTCGCTCCAAAGACAATGTTCACCAAAGATGTATTTATGAGTCGACTTAATATCATATATAATGATCGTAGAACATGATCATCAACAACTCCATACTGTTCTTTTAATTCACTATTGCTCTACCAATAATGAACGAACATGGACAATTTAAAATAGTATTCCATTTGAAGTCTAGGGTTCTACTATCAAGTCACACACTTGATGACCATAAGGGAATCAATCCATTCATGGAGTAAATCACAAAATTAGAAATGTAAGATGATAATAAAAATGCCTCTTTATTATTGAAATATGAAAGTAATAACAATTACATTATTGCCTTAGGGCACATCATAAACAAAATGAATGCCACGTGCAACAATTCAAAATCATACTTCATGCCAAGTATCATGGATAGTCATATTTCATACATATAATTATCCCCATTTAATTTTCATATGTCTAACACATATATCTCAACATGCTTCACAATACAATAAACATGTTATTCACTTTTCATGCATTTCAAGAATATATCAACACCAAGTATTAACATACAAGCAAGGATAACTTGATACTCTTTATCAATTATGGCATAAGCAGTGAAACCTTGAGAAAATCCTAATTTTTTTAAAAAAGGGAAAAGGGTAATTTCGGTCAAAATCCGGAATTTTTCTAGATCTCGGATGACGAAACTACTTCACGCGGAATCATCTCGCGAAATCTAGCTACCACGTTAATTTCGCGAATTTGAGAAAGTCTGACCCTCTCACGTTTTCAAGGCACCGAGAGTGGTGCAGGGCACTTGGCACTTTAGAGTGGCTTAAGAGGTGCCACAAGTCAAGTGAATAAGGAGTCAAACAATGAGCCAAGTGGGGCTCACATGAGACACATGGCATCATGTCATTGGAGGAAAATCCATGGTAGATGGATATGATGAGGAAATCCCATGAGCCAATGAGAATTAGACAAGTGGCAAGTGAGAGGACATCCCACTTGACCAACTTGACCTAACCGATTGGATAGGGGAAAAGAGAGGGAAAATAGAGAGAGAAAAGGAAAGAGAGAAAGAGAGAGAGGAGAAATTCTAGAGAGAGGCTCTCACTTCTCCTGTGATTTCCGACGCATCGTTCATTTAACCCGATGAGACAAGAGGCAAAGTTGATCTCCACTGCAAGAGCTACGCCTGGCACAGAGCTGGAGTTTCGATAACCTGTGAGGTGGTTTTCTCTCCTACTTGTTGTTATTCTCGCTAAGATCCATTCAATGGATGTGGATGTTCGAGGCCCGATGGCCGTGTATTCAGCCCAAAGATTGAGATCGAGCAGTGAAATCCCTAGGTTGTCCATGCACCCGAGACCACATGGGCTGGACTGCTCATGTGACCTGTGTGTGTCATGTGTGCTATTTATGTGATTCTTGTGCGCTCTAAGGTGGATCACCGATTTGTTTATTAACCCATGTGAGCTAATTATGTGTTATTGCTATGAATGAATAACATGTGTAAATTTTTTTAATATATGCATGTTTAATATGTTAACATGTATTGTATGGAATTGGCATAATGCATTTCATATGCACCGGGGCACCCTATAACAGTAGGTGTGAGTGCATGACATGAAAAACATGGTGGTTAAATGAATTTCAAGGGAGGATTTTCCGAAGAATTGCCTTGGAGAGTTATCCAACAATCTACTTCCGAGGAAGACTGCGACTGCTTTAGAGTTACCCAAAGAATTCACCTCTGAGGGTCAGTCTAATGATTTTATCGAAAATCGCAGATATGTTTTCAAGAACAAAAAATCTTTTGTTTGAAAATAGTGTTTTCTCACACTCGGGCTTAGTCATGCTGAGGGAGTTAAAGGTAGGGCTTCTGAGATGTGGGAGGGTGGAGTCACATTCTCATCCATAACATGTATACATTTGAGCAGTGGACTTGTATGTTTTACTTGAATGTTTGGTGAGACTGCATGAGCACTTAGGGCGCGGGAGTAATCCAAGTAGGAAAATTCTACTATCGGGATATCACGCTGTCGAGGGAAAATTATTTCGTATTGAAGGTGCACCGAGGATGGGACATGCAAGGTCAGATATGCAGGAAATGGCCAATTTGGTCTTCGCTTTTAGAAAATCTGGGCTGAAGATCCAGTTTTTATTGTAAATTATAATTAAATAAAATTGTAAATAAACTCATTTTTGTATAAAATATACATTTTGGCTAGTATGGATGTATGGGCCCGATTGGGTCATTTTACTCATGTATGGGTCTCATGATGTGAGACACACAGGTTTTCGCAGGTTGATCTGGCCGCCAACGGACTGACCCCCGGGTTTCAAGGCCACAAAGCAATGCCTACAAAACAATTCCTAATAAATCAATTTTTAACAAATTTCGTTCCGCTTATTAATTCATTATAAATTCAACCATGAAGTAAATTCCGACTCGCAAGAAAATTGTCCCGAAAAACAGTCTTAACGTCCGAAAACTCAGTCTCATGGTTTGGGCTGAACCACATGGCCATTTACGGTCCTTAGATTAAGAGGAACCAGTGTAGGAGAAAACCCTACCTCTTTTGTTTTTGGCACCTACTCGTAGCTTTCGTCGAGTATACCAACTTTAATTCTCGGACTAACAACTTCCAACCGTTGGAACACTAGGAATTGAAGCCCTTTTTTTTCTCCTCTCCCTTTTTTTTTTTTTTCCTTTTCCCTTTTTCTTTCCTCTCCCCTTCCCCACTGAATTGTTTGATTTCCTTCAATTGAGAGGAAGCTTTCTCTCACTCTACTATTAGTCTTGCCATGTGTCACCTTTTCCATGGTCCATCTGTCACATGGACACATGTTTTAAGTGGTACTCTCCACATCACATGGCTCTCATGCTATGTGTCCTTCTCCTATGGTGGCAACCTCTGGTCATGCCATGTGGCACCACCCCATGTGTCATCCGACATCGGTGCATCGAAAAACGTGAATTTATGATTACCCTTAATTCAAACGAAATTTGACTGGGTAACTAAATTTCACTAGACGAATTCAACGGTGAAGTTTGTTTCGTCATCTGAGATCTATAAATTTTCCAGATTTTCCACCTGTACTATAGCGACAAATTCTATTTTTCAGGTTTTACATGGTTATAGGAAGGCCAAAGGACGTCAGAAGGGCCTTATCGATAAAACTGACAGGGAAGGTTGCAAGGTGTTGCAGTGTGAGGAACTCTTAAGAACATGAAGAGAAACTAAAAGCATTGATTCTCTACTGCAAGAATTCTAAGGGATTGATTCTGATGATGCTTTTTTCAACCTGACCAGCCTGAGCGTGTCACCGCGCTTGACCGTGAGATAGACTATCAAGCGGGTCGGGTCCAGCTCGATGTGGCACTCCGCAAAACAAGAAAGAAGCGGGTTTCCACGGGGTTTCTCTCGCGGGTCGCCCGATGCCGGCGTCATTCCTCAGCCGAGAAAAGATAGATCGCCAGAGGGCCATCGTTTTCGCTGCACTTTCAATTTGGTGGTGGTAGGGTGGCCTATTATATATACACAGATGTTTTCCCCAATCGTGATGCAATAGCGATTCTTTCCCATCGATGGGATATTATCCACAATATCTGATTTAATATGATATCAAGGAGCAAACTTATCGAGAATTATCCTTCTTCCTTAGCCGTGATATCCTAGCTTGATCCGCAGTGATGTCGCTTATCATGAATTATCCTATTTTCCGTGCTGGTGAGATTTAGTTGGATTTACAGGATAAGATGCTATTGGGGATTATCCTACTTCCCTTATTGGCGAGATTTAGTCTGATTTGCAAAACGCGGCATTCCCCAATTTCACTCACTGGCGCAGGGTACTGGGTGTTTTATCGGGCTTGCCTCTTCTTCGCCCGGTGAGCGGCATGTGCGCCTATTTTTCAAACTCCATCAGTTGCCCCCCAGCCCTTATGGCAAAGGTGGGCAAGGGTTGTAATCGCTTCAGGACGGTGTGATTTCTACTCGTCACCGGGGTCGACCGCCAAGGCTGGCGCCATATGTCTTCATGATAATGATGACTTTTCGTTTTCGCGCTTTTATTTCTTCCAATTCTTTCAGTTTCTTCCGTAGATATCCTCCGACCGCTCGCCTTATGTTTCTGATCCCTAAGCTTTTCTTTGCTTTTCGAGTTCGACTCCTTTCCCCTAGTATCTGCCTTCAACCTTCGCAGAGTCCCCTTTTTTAACGTCTTGCTTGAGATAGCGCTTTTTTTTTTTTTTTTTTTTTAAATTCCTGTGATCTGCAAGGTCCTTCCTTTCGTATCTTTCGGTAACACAAAATGAGGCGCTTGTGGCTGATTGGTTAAGTTTTGTTCTTACTACTTGTTATCACCATGGGTCCAGGTCGTTCTTTTCATGATCGGGAGGTGACTCTACACGCCTGCTCAGTATGATCGGGCAAGGTCTGACCCGTCTCTACTGATTTGATTCAGACGCCGGAGCCCCTTTCCTCGAACAAGGGTAAGGGGAGAATTGAAAAGATTAAGCATCCCGGGGTCAATATCTAAAACTACTGCAAGTGTAATGCTTCTGGGCCGTGGGACCTAGCAGCCTGACCCTCAGATGGGGCCACTTTCGCAGACCTCTCGTGTCCGGTCCGGTCCCCTCGACGCTTCAATTCTTTACGTGGTTTCCTGTGCGACTCAAGATGGTGTGTGCTTTGAAGGCCTCTACAACGGTCTTCTCTTCCCTCTACACCCTTTTATAAAAGGGGTTTTACAGCACTTCAATGTCTATCCTTCTCAACTCTCGCCCAATTGCTGGGGTATTCTGGTTGGGCTATTAGTTTTCTTCAGGGACAAGGCCTCTGTTCCCGCATAGCCTGCTCCTTGATCTTTAGGGCGGCGGAATCGCCGAGGGCTTCTTTATTTTTCAGCGCACTGGCATTCCTCGTAATTTCGATCTTCCATCTTCCCATAGGTTTTGGAAAAAAAGGGTTACTTCTTCAAGTATGCTTTAATCGGGAGTATGACCTCTCGACAAGGACGACACCTTGGGCGTTCCGGCTGCTTGGACCACCCCCGAGAATCTGCATGAGTATCGCTTTGCTTCGTATAGTCTCTATGAGGTCATCTGGGTATCTCTAATTCTACATCGATCGCTGTTTTCAGTGTTCGACCCGACCTCGTACTCGAAGATAATGTCATAGCGCAGAGTCGGGCCGAGTGTTCCCGTGCCCTCACTTCCTGAGTCGATCAAAGTTCTGATATTCCCTGACCTTCAAGCTTCGAGGTCTGGTTCCGCCTCCGCCGCTTGCATGCGTGGCCTCGCTTCCTTCCGCTATGAAATTCTTCCCGTCGGCCTTCCGCCGCAAGCTCACCAAGGGAGAGCTACCGCGCCGTTTTGGAAGTCCCGGAGCGTGAAGAGGAAAACTTCGGACTCCGTTGAGAAGGACCACCCGACTTGGGGTAAGGTTCCGAAATTGGGGGCGTCTTCCTCTTCCCCTTCTACCCAGGTCCGAGTACAGAGGCAGGTGTTATCGCCTCCGACTGAGGTCCCTAAAGCTCTGAGTTCGTAGCCCGGATTACGGATTGCAACTTGCAGGCAAAAGACTCCTCGGTGAGGGGCTGGCCCGAACAACGGATTGGAGCCTAAACATTTGGAATCCGTAGAGTGTTAAAGTATGCTATCGAGGGGAGGAAGAGTTGAAGAGGAAAGGCTCCGAAACTGACGGAGATGGCAATTCCTTGCTTCTCAATGTCGAGCTTGCGGCCTGGTGCGGTCTCGTCCATCCTCAAAGTTGACTCAGATTAAGGCGCTATACTGTTGAGGAAGCCTTGACTCTATCTCTTGGGGGATACGCCTGCAGCAAGTTCTGTATCTTGCTAGGTGTCGATTTTAACTTGAGTTGGGTACTAATCTTGTGTTGGGTGTGGGCAGGTGGCTACTCATTTGAAGAGGTTCTGGCCCAGGCGATCTAAGCGAGGTCATGTATCGAAGCATCCAGGAGTTTACAAGGCGGGTGGCTTCCCTTACTTTGACGGGCTAAGGCTGCTTGAGGCCGGTGAAAATTATGTGGGGAGCGGTGAGGAAACTTAAGTCGGGTTGAGGCATACCTTGTCGTGTGAACTGGTAGGGTAGAATATGGGACGGGGAAGCGACTTAAGGCGGCGAAGTCGAGGCTTAGAGGGGGGAAATTTGGGGATGGGGTGTGAAATTTGTATAGAAGGACTTCTTTGGAGGCGAGGGGATGGGGGGCTGCCGATGCGCGTCCCGAGCTTTAGATGGTCGGGGGATGGCGTGTCTCGGAAGGCGGCTGCGAGAGTGCAGGGAAGGCTGATGCGGCTAGAGATGAGTTCTTGTGATAAGCAGCGGTATTTCTTAGACGGGCTAAATGCTTGAGGCTTCCGAGGTATAAGCTGTGGAGCCTTCCGATCGAGGAGTGCCATGGGTTGCGAGGGGACCTCCATAGGCAAGAGACTTTGGTCGTTCAAAGGGACGAACTTATAGGGAGATTGAGGGCCCAGGCTGTACTGATGCGGGGCTTCTGATTGAAACACCTTTGTGAGAGGAAGGAGGCTCTTGTACCTGCAGGCACGGACTTGACTTAGGCATCCACAGCGGCGAGGAGGCGAGGAAGAGTCCCTCACGCCGAACTAATACGGAGAACTAGATACCCCCGTTGAGGCCCACTCACATTCTTCACCCTCTGCTCCTTCCTCTGATGTCTGATCTCCCGCACATATCTTTGCTTGTTTTTTGGTTTTTTTTTTTTTTTTGTTGGGCTTGGGACGCAGAACACATGTAGCCTTTTCCTTAATGAATATTCATTTTTATTTCAAAGCTCGCCTCTACTTGTGCTCTTCGTTGTGCATGAAGCTGAATTGACTGTGTCTACATGGCACGAGATTGAGTGGTTGAGCTCTGGCCCGAGCTATTGGGCTCTGGCGAGGCCTTATGGGCTGAATTGCACGAAAGTGAAGCGACTCTTGGGGTATGGCCGGTAGTGGTTGAGCTCTTCAAGCGGCTATTTGGGCTCTGGGCGGGCATTTTGGGCTAAATTACTGTTTGAGGCCGACTCTTGGTACACGTATGGCTGGGCGGAGTAGTTGAGCTCTTCAAGCCTTGGCGTTGGGCTCTGGGCGCTAGGCCTTGTGGGCTAGATTACGAGATTTGGGGGGCCGAGCTCTTGGGGCTGCGAGGGCTGGGCGGAGTGGTTGAGCTTAGATTGAGTTGCTAGGCTCTGGGCGCGGGGCCTTTGAGGTTGAGCCGACTCTTAGGGCTGCGTCGGCTGGCGGCGATGGTGGGCTCTTCAAGGCGGTTCTGCGGGCTCCTTGGGCGTTGAGGCCTTTTGGGCTAAATTGCTGGTGAGCCGACTCTTAAGTTTTGCATGGCCCCGGGCGAGTGGTGAGCTCTTCAGGCGGCTGGCGGGCTCTCCGGCGCAGGCCTTGTGGTTTGGGTGCACGAGTTGAGCCGACTCTCGAGGCTGCGGGGCTGTTTGAGTAGTTGAGCTCTTCAAAGCGAGTTCTTGGGCTCTTGGGCCTTGGTGGCACAGGCTAAGCCGGCTCTTCGTTTGCATGGCTAAGCTTAGTAAGTTGAGCTCTTGGTATTTCTTGGGCTCTGGGGCGCCGAGGCCTCAGGCCAGATCGTCTGAGCTCTTAATCACTCGGGTCGCACGCCTGTCGGTAGTCGAGCCTTCAAACCGAGCCACGGCCCTGCGCGTCGCAGGTCTTCACGGCCCGGTCGCCCAGCTTTTAACTGGCTCTCGGGCCATGGCTCAGCACTCCAGCGCTGAGCCTCTTCAAAATCAAGTCATCATAGATCCTCTGCTCAGGCCCTGGTGGCTTCAATACTCAGGTCAATCGACTCGTCGCATGGCCTCGAGTAGCAACTGGAAATGCCCATGACGCCCAAACCCGAGGGTCCCGCTGGACCACCGCCACCCCAAACCCTCGTGTGTCTCATATCATGAGACCATACATGAGTAAAATGACCCAATAGGGCCCATCATCCATACTGGCCCATACTACAAAACCATACATTTCCCTTATGATCTAAGAGTTATTACATCACTCCTAATACAAACATATACATTAAAACTGTCGTCGAATATATATACAAACAAGAATCGCTGCCACATCTCACTGCCATAACCTTACCATACGCTCATTCGTCTCAGGAATTGGCCTGCACTAAAGAGGGGTCCCACGACGGTGAGCTAACGCCCGCAGAGATAACCTACAAGGGCTACTCCCACCCAGTGCACATGCAAATGATCATTTCATAGTCAAACCAACAACCAATCCGTGCATGATGTTAGACATCATGGGAAAAACTACATGCATGTATGAGACGACACTCATGCCCCGGCCTGGTCAACTCTCACCTCACCACCCAATGCAAGTGCCACGGGAAATCAATAACAAGACACCCCGACTCCCATCTCACAACCTGTGGCCTATGTGATATTATTGAATCGTTTTGTATCTGGGCAACAGATCCTCGGGGTCTCATCTCTGCCCTTACACCCTCCGACATTTTTCTGGCCACCCAGATACGCCGCCTAACCAGTTTTCAAGCTTACCTGAGGGGGTATCTAATCCCCTACTTGCTACTTACTTCCGACACATTTCATTTTCCATTTTCTGTATTGAACTCAATCGACTTCATCCCATTCCCAAGCCCACACGATTCAACATCAAACGCAGCAAATCAAGCACTCATGTACACACCTCATGTAAATGTGGTGTTACCAAGCACACCAATGTAATGCAATTGTGCCACGCACTCAAACTCCATGACTAATGCATGAAAACCTGTACATGGACATTCTACAATCGCACACTATGTGTGTGTTATGAACACTCATGCAAGTCTAATGCACACAACATTTCATATATTTAACATACATGCAGCCATGTTAATATTCCACATATTCAAATCAATACATCACATAAGCATGCACTACATCTTTTCTGTCATTTAGTTCATTCATGTCAACACATCATTCAAGCATGTATTAAAATAATTCCAACCATTACTTAGGTGCATGCCATAATTCATATCTCAACAGACATAGCATGTCTACCATACAACCCAATGCAAGAGCACTATTTTCATCTTTATCACACATATTTCACATTTTCAAGATGTCATTGAATCTTTATAGCAATAACACATTAGTCATTCCCGCCATAACTGCCATGCTCGGCCTCTAAATAATAATATGGACTTAGTCCAAAAGTCCGCTTTGCAACAAATATCACACAAAAATCCAACATGCACCCTACCAGGGCCATATGCAGCCCCAAGCATTTCTAAGCATAAACCAGCCCCGAAAAAATCGGTAAATTCCTGAAAAAACCGTAATGGACCATTCAACCGTCTCGACCCACTTCAATGTCGCCTCACATTTTGGTCGATAAAATTTATTTTATTACCTTGACTCAACGAGCCTCGCAGAGTCCAAGAACGCATAAATCTGGCGTTCGCACGAGTTATGGCTGCAGTTGACGCGGCCGATTCACAAAGGTGCGGAAATTGGCACACTTCGTTTATCATTTTGTCGGATTTTGGTTGTCCCTAAACACAATGTTCGCCGACAGTCCTAAACCCATGAAACCGGGGCTGGGCTCGACCATCACACACCAAGCAAACACAACATACAATTCGCCGAAAAACCAACGAACCCGTAGGCCATTACACCCGCCTCAGGTACAAAATAACCGAGTAGGAGGAAACCTTACCCTTGTAGACGCCTGCTCTTTGCCATCCGAACCGTCACTGCGCAACACCCTTCCTTTTCCTCTTCTTTTCCTCTCTTCCTCCCTTTCTTCTTATTCTCTTCTTCTTTCCTCTTTCCTCCATTCTCCTCCCTCTTTCTCCTTCTTTCCTTCCTCCCTTTCTCTCTCTTCTCCTCTTTCCTCCTTTCCTCCTCCTTTCCTTGTTTCGGTTTCAAGGACCGAGCTTGTTGCTATCCCACGAACTGCATTTTCTGCCCCCCACAATCTCATATTTATAATTTAAGACAATGAGGCAGACATGACACATGGCATGCATGTGTCACACATGGTCGCCATGTGTCCTACATGCATAGGCCTTTGCCATGCAATGTGACACATGGCTTGCCATGTGTCACTCACATGGTTTGCCATGTGTCACCCACATGGATCGCCACGTGTCACACACATGGCTCGTCACGTGTCGCCCCGACACCCGTTGTCTCGAAATACGTGAAATTCCGATTGTCTCGAAATTCAATGAAATTCGACAAGGTAGCTAGATTTCGTGAGACAATTCTAACGGTGTAATCCGTTTTGTCATCCGAGATCTAGAAAAATCCCCAACTTTTCTCTGGACTATTCCGGTAAATTACCATTTTTGCCCCCCCCTTTTTTTTCTTTTTTTTTTTAAATTTAAATTTAAAATTTTCACTGCTCTTTACATCAAACTCGAAATGATGAGTCTTCGTGTGGCGCCGAGTCTTCCCGAGCCAAGAGCTTGGAAAATTGAGCTACCGAGGCTCTTGGCGCCGAGGCACCCCAGGCCAAAGAGCTCAAGCAAACTGGCCACCGAGGCTCTCGACGCCGAGGGCATTCCCGGACAAGAGCTTCAAATCAGCCGACCGAGGCCTGGGCGCCGAGGCCTTAGGGCTAAATAACCCGAAAGCTGAACCGACTTTGGCCGCATTATTGGTCTGAGCGGTAGTAGCGAGCTTGTCAACCGAGTCGCCAGCGCGCTACCGTTTGACTTCCACTTTGAAAGACGCAGTGCCTTGACTCGCTATGGAGAATTGGAAAACACGTGGCAATTTTTCGAGTGCTTTAGCCTTCTTAGAGAATGGCGGCTCCATTGCTATGGAGCCCACATTCGACCTTCATTCTTCCGGCTCGCAAACCGGAATCGATGCTGCCGAAGGCCTAAGGCTCGTCGCCTTCAAGTGTGGATCCGCCCCGGGGGATTCCCGTTTCAGCCCGATGGACCTCCCCGCCTCGTGGAAGCTGTGTTTTCCTCAGTCTCCCTATGGAGTTGTGTTATCCCCTAGCTTCAGTGCTGGATGCATCCGAGCAGGGCTGCATACTGCTTGTATCACTTTCTCTATTTTCTCCCTTCTTTCTTCCTTCTTCTTCTCTCCTTTCTCCTTCTCTTTCATTCTCTCTTATTCTCTTCCTCCTTTTCTTTTTCTTTCATACTCTCTCTTTCTTTTTCTTTTTTTTTTCTTTCTTTCCTCTTTTCTGCCCTCTTTTTCCTGCCTTTCTTTCCTTCTCTTTCCCCTTCCTTTCTTCTCTTGAGGTTTTTTTTTCGAGGAACCGGTTGTACTGCTCGCTTACTGAGATGTAAGGAATGACGCCATCGATTGTAATCAATTGTACCTTATTGCACAAAAGAGATGTTTTATTTTAACTTGAATTTTGCGCTTTCGATGTATGTAACCTTCTTGTACATTCCCCCGACTGTGACGCCTCAATGTGTGATAATCACAAACACACGCCTGTCATCCGAAAACTGATAATATTTTATTTAAGATTACAACCAGGGGCCTACTGATAAAAACGCTTAAGGTGCTCAACATTCCAAGTATGAGGTAGAATTTTTCCCTCTTCTGTCTAGAGCTCGTAATTACTAGGTCTGATTACACGAGTCACGATATAGGGGCCTTCCCAGATGGGCCTGCTTTCATGAGCCGATTTTTCCGTCGCGTGAGCTTCTTTTAAGACTAGGTCTCCAGGTTTGTAACTCTTGGGTTTGACTTTCTGGTTGTAATACTGCCATTCCTCGGTAATCTTTCGCGGCGCTTTAGACTCGCCGCCATCTGTGAGGTTTAAATTTAGGCCGAGAGCCTCGCTGGTTGTGGTACCACGCTTACACCCGACCAAATTTTAATCCGACTCGATAAAGCACGCTTCGTGCAATAGCGTAATGGGGTTTCCGGTTACCGACTGCGCAGAAGTTCCAGAGGCCCGGCACACTCGAGGAGGTATTCTACCCATTTGCCTTAAGATCTTCCACTCTGGTCTTCAACAAAGCCGCTTATGGTTTCTGATGGTGACTATCAGTCCATTAGATCATGCAAAGTCGTGGACCCAGTAATAATTCGATCCCGAGCTTGGCACAAAATCCCTAAACTCTGCAGATTATCAAACTGCTTCCATCCCCGACACCAAAGCTTTGGGGATACCAAACCCGCGATACTATGGAACGCCACACAAAATTGTATCTTTTGTTCTCGTGGATAATAGCCAGCGTGCGCTTCACGGTGAAGCACCCATTGCAACAATGATGAATTTGCACTGGCCCTTCCTAATGGGCAGAGGTCCCAATATATCCAAACCCCACTGTTGGAAAGGCCAAGGGCTTGTGACTGATGTCAAGGCCTCAAACGGAGTGAGAGAGATTTACAAGGTTCCAGAAAATATCAGATTTCGACTAGGCCTGGCCGTTGCCTCCGAAAGCATTGGGCTAATAATATCCCGCCTTTAAACTTTCCCTGCTAATGCCCGAGCTTCGATGTGATTTTCGCATACACCATGCACTTCCCTTAGTACATAGTCGTGGTCTTTCCTCGATGCAATTCTAAGGATGGGTGGAAAAACCTCGTCAGGAAGGGGCTTCCCTTATGAATAGTGAACCCGGGTCGACCTGCCTAATCTTAGAGGCCCTTTGGGCCGTTGCAGACGTTCGCTTATTGCTAGTCCCAAATGGGGTCCATCCAGCCTTGGCCTCGATATGACAGGGGAGACTCAAGTCCAGCGAGATCTATGGAGGTCTGCTGCAGGTGCCCGATTGTGCGCGCCTATCGAGGTCTTCGAGGTCAGGGGCGTGTCAAGGTAAAGTATCCGCCGAGTTCTCCCCGCCCCGGGGTATGTGTCCGACCAACCAACAGTGAATTTCTTCCAAGAATCTCATGTACTTTTTGAGATATAGGATCATTTTTTCACCTTCGGGCCTCGTAGGTGTCTTCTAATTGCCTTACTACCACGGAGTCGCCAAGCACCTCGTCGGGTCAACTTCCACAACAATGGGCGAGGTCAGACCGGCCATGACTCGCTTCTATACCTACTCGCTTGTTGAGGCTTTGAATCGAATATGAGCGCGCACTAATATTTATTCCTTCCTGGAGGTCGATTAGCCCGGTCCGCTTCCTCGTGTACTGATACTCAGTTTACGAGAGTCTCCGCCGGGAGGCAATGCTGTTTGGAGCACTTTGGTTCTCAATGAGGAATTCCATGACTAAACCAGAGATCCGGCTTCCTTTATCAGTAGCCTTTCTACTTGTATCCGATGTCGAACTCGTCACCTACGACCCACTTCATTAGCCTCCCGAGGTCTCCGGCTGTAACACTCTGCTCATCTGCATTATGTTAGAATTTCAATAGTATAAGCTTGGCGGGCGCGAGCTCCGGGTTGCGGTTACTAATGCCGACCACTCTTCAACCTGGGTATCTCTCCCCGCTCCTCTCGTAGCTCTACTGCACAGACCTGACACAAGACGCCTTTGCTTCGACGAGGACAACGTTATCGAGAAACCGAAACCCGCCAAGTACGTAGGCGGAAGCTCCTCTCCGCAGGGCTTACTAGAATGGGGGGAGAGCTCAAATACGTCTTCAATGCCGAGAACGCTTCCTCGCAATTTGTATCCCATTGAAAAGCTTTCTTTAAAACTTGTAAAGAAGGGTCAGACAACACCGGCCCTCGATATGAATCCGCGAAGCTACCCTTCCCGTCGAGGTCGACCTTTTATGCTTGATGGTATGTGCATGTCGGCACAACCTTTATTTTGTTTGGATTTGCCTCAACTCCTCAATGCTAATTTTATGAAACCTAAGAATCCTTCCTACCGACACTGGGCCGCACATCTGGGCCGGATTCAACTTCATGTCAGATTCTCTCCCGATCCGAACGCCTGATGCATGAGCCATGTGGAGCTCACCGGCTGACTTTACTAACATGTCATCTATAAACCCCATGGACGCCTTATTTGCTTCGAACATCCCTGCTTACTAGCCTCGATGTAAATCTCGCTTCGAGCCCAGTGGCATCACCATGATAAAGAATAAGTTCCTGCCCTATGATCTAACGAGGTCTTTTCTGGTCATCCGATCCATGCCGGACCGTTGTAGCCGGAGAAAGCATCCATAAACTAAGGAGTTCATGGCGGCCAGAGACCCACGATGAGGCCGAATTCGGGCCGCAAAGGAAACTATCTGGACATGCTCTATCGACGCGCTAGTCGGCGCAGAGTCGCCACTTCCGCCAGTCTCTCCGCCAACATGCGATTTGATCTCGTGATATTCCACCTTCTCCGATTGCCCCTACTCCTGGAAGAGCGGCATCGACCTCCGTTGATCGCTTTGCCTTTCTCAGCGCTAAGCTCCTTCTCGCTTGACCGCCGAATGATGGACTGATGTTTAAACGCATGAGTGATTATCAAATAATCTCTCCCATATATGTCTGCTTACATGCGAAGACGTCTTTGCTTTGTCTCAAGAAATGGGTAAGGAGGCTTCTGAGGTCTTCCACAAGCTTGGAACCGATGTAGGCGAGGTGTTCAGGGTTGTCATCCAACTGCATAAAGTTCCAAATTCTTCCGAGGCTCAGCCCGTGTTCACCTCATCGCGCATGTCGAGCTCAGCCTGTGCATATGTTATCGACCGCTTTTTGCTCATAGATGCTGGTAACATTCCCAACCACGCCGCATGTCTCCCCTGAACTGATTCATACCTCCTCTTGTGGCAGGAAACCTGATCATCATGTGGTGTTTTAGAAACGCCTTTATCAAGGCTGGTATAGTGGTCTCGCTTTAACAACATATTATAAAGGACATGCCTACAACGAGGAATCTCACGCTGCCGTTGCTCGCATGGGGGCCTCAAAGTGAGCACTAGTTGTATTGAGCCCAAGGGTAACACTTTTCTTCTAGAGAATCCCTCGCAGGGTAAGCCGATCGGGTTCCGCATTTTCTCCTTCCGATGCCCATCTTATCAAGGTCGAGGCGAAATGATGCCTACCGAACTCCCGTTTGTCGATCAGACTCGATGGACTGCTTAGCCACAATCGCCTCTTATTACCAAAGGGTCAGCTATGGGGTGCTGGGCATCCTCCGTGTCCGAAGTTAGAGAGAATGTTATGGTCGTGTCGGTCGGTGCGCCTGACAATCGCTTTATACTTCCATTACCTCTCCCTCGACCCGATGTCGCGCAAAGGGCCTTCCCGTCGAGCCGGGATTCCCCATTCCGCAAATCCCCCAGATCACATGGATTTCCCTAAGGGCCGCAGCCGAGTTGTTGCTTGTCGAGGTGGTGGTGGTGGCCGGGCTGAGTTCAGCCCGATTCGAGCCCGACCGGCCAGTGCTATGAAGTCGCCTGAGATACTCTATGCCGAATTAGATATTCTATTTTTCGGAAGAAGGCGCAATCATCCGTAAGGCGCTCGTAGTCCCTATGAACACATTGAATACCGTGTTATCTCTCATGTGGTCCGACCATCCGGGATGGCCACCTTAGAAACCGCTCATGTCAGACTTCAAGACCTACGATACTGCGGCCATTGCGTGTCCCGCCGAGGAATAATGTTGTCGACGTTCAAGATGAGGTGGACCCAGACAATCTCTGAGGCTTCCGCATCTTTTCGAGGACCGTTCTCCATCTTTCTTTGAAGACCTCTCTCGGTCATTTTGTCTCGGGGCCCGTCCCCGTCTCACAACTCGCTTCTTTACGGGTCAAGAGCTCCTCGATATGAGGACTTCTTCGCCATTAATGTACTTCTCCGCTTTAGCGAGCACCTTAGCCATGTTTGCCTGAAGGTTTTTTGAGATGGAAAACATCAAATCTTTGGACTGGACTCCTAGCCCTGTGATGAATGCGGTGATCGCAAACTTTTCGTCGGGTATATCTACCTTCAGAACCCTGCAAGATCAACTCCTAACATAGACCTCGTGCTTTCTTGTTACTCAGCTTTGATGGTCAAGAAATGATAACTTGGCTTTCCTCAGATGTTCCGGCTCCAATGAAGTGAGACCTAACTAATAGATATGTTCTCTAAATGAGGAGATTGACGAGGGCTTAAGCCCTGGTCGAACCAAGCCAAAGTCAGCCCTGAATGTGATAGCGAAAGCTCAGATCGTATCTGGTCCCGATAACATGTAGCACCATCCGATTCTTGTAAGTGTTAAGGATGATCGACGGATCTCCGCACCATCGAACGCCTTAATTCTGCGCATTCCTAACTTTGCCGGGAGAGGGAAGGAGCACTTTGCCAGAACGGTGACTCAGCCACGCATCGAGGTGTCCAAAGAGTCGTGAGTCACCCTTTACAACTTTCATGTGTTGAGTTCCTCGTTGAGGCTCTTGAACCTATGTTCCCAGCAGATTACCGCACCCCTCACAGGGGGTCAGAGTCTCGTTCCCGACGTGCTCCCCGAAAGTGTTGCTTCGCTGCCCTCCCTCTCCGGGGCAGTGTGGTCCATACCCCTGGCTCCATTGACTCCGTCTGTTTCAACACCCGAGGAGGCCGAGATTATAGTCATTCTTCGAGGGATGACGTTACGGCCTTCCTGAGTTTGTCGTGCCTCCGTAGTTTTGCATCCTATGAGTTGCCTCTAACTCTCCTATCAAGCTGTCATCGGGCGAGGCGAGTGCCTCCACCTCCTCCGTGTTAGCTTTGGTGAATGTTTCCAATGCGCCGGAGGTCTCGCGACTACGTGCCTGATCGGGTCCTACATCCTTGGTGGATCGGGCGCGGTTCTGCCAGGTTTCGGGCTGATACCATCAATAACCGAGAAATCACTATATTTGTAAAGCCGAACTGCTTGCTCCCATAGATGGTGCCACCGACGACGCTTTTTTCAACCTGGACCGCGCCTAAGCTTGCCGGGCCGTCGAGCCGGAGATGTGGATCGCGCGGGCCTGGCCTCGTTGCGCTCCTGACGCACCTCTGGCCAAAAACAAAGAAGGCGTGCCTGGCGAGGGCCTCGCCGCGCGGGCCTCCAATGCCTAAGCCGCCACGAGAGAAAAGATAGACCGCTTGAGGCGAACTGTTTTTGCGCACCTTCACCGGCGCCGCCGATATATAGCCAGATGTTTTCCCAACTATGTACAAGACTCTTTCCATTGATGGAATATTATCTCGTCGATAATGCATTTGCTGCGATATCAAGGAGCAAGCTATTGAGAATTTTCCTTCTTCTGGCTGGTGATCCGGCTTGATCTCGCAGATAAGTTGTTTATCGTGGAAATGGTCTCTGGCTTCCGCCGGGTGAGATTTAACTGATTTCACAGATAAGATGCTACGTGGGGATTATCCTACTTCCTACCATAGATTAGTCCCCCCCCGTGTGGATTTACAAAATGTGGGCATTCCCAATACCATGCGTCGCCTGGGTGAGCGGACTGGCCGCTTTGGGCCGGTGTCAAGGGCTCATTGCTTTATCATTTGGGCTTTCTGGGCCTCGTGGAAGGCTCGCTTATTTTCAAACCCTACGATCTTACTAATTTTTATAATCTTATTTGCTTCTAACATATTTATTTTTAGATCATGGTGGGTTTATGGGTCTTATGTAATTAAAAATAACAAACTTTCATCGCTCAATATACAATGCCTCCATTTATTTAGCTATGTTTCTTCTGAGTCCGTATGTTTATGATTTTTTAACAACGTTTTTCCCTGTAAAACAAGAGGAATAAAAAGCACAAAAAGACAAGCTGATTTATTGTAGAAAAACACAAATAACACAGAAAATACTAAATTAAGAAGAAAAGTTTCAGAGAACAACACTATTTTTGGTATTTCAAAACTTCTTTTCTCAATAATAGCTTTAGGAAACCAAATGTAAAGCCATTAAATGTTAAAAAAAAAAAAAAGAATATCAAATTGATTTCCATGAAAATCTTCTTCCTCTTATATTTTTCTAAATTAGCAATCAAAACCACATATTTCAGATGTAATATTATTTTGGTGCTCATTTAAAATACAATGGGTTAATATTAATGGAAACATCATGGTTTGTTTTTAACAAAATAAATTGGGCTTCTATAATATTTAAAGCTAGTAATTTTAGCTCCGTCTATCGGGCCAGCTGCACTCAACCCGAAATTACAGCCTGCTAGCTCTAATCTTGTTTAACCCAAAAAACGACCAAATTTGCCTCGACCCAATCGTCTGACTTGCAAATCATCACCTGATCAAGTTGGACCCGATTTGCCAAACTTCTATCCTCATCCAAAGATTTTAATTACCAAACCCAGTTTTTTTATTAACGTTTGGTAAACTGAGCTCTTCTCCTCTCGCTTCACATAGGCCTCCACTCCGACGACAATCCTCCAACCATTTTCGGCTTTTGCTCCAAACAATGGAACTGGGTAGGTTAGGATTCGAGGGCTTTCCTGTGGATATAATATACGAGGACTGAAGGTGCGGGTCGAGACGTGGCTAACGACAGCCTCTGCACTGATCCAACTCGATGTGTTTTCCAATACTAAGTTAATGTTCAAGGTCTTGTGCTACTTTCTGGTGGATTCATTCTTCACATTTATTTTTTGAAGTAAAGATTATTAATGAAAAACAAAATTATGTATCAAATATGTGTCTTATTTTAATTTTTAAAACATTTTCACTTTTGCCTCATCCTGTGGTAGAGCTTTCAATGTTTCAAATCTGATAGGTCATAGTGAGAAAAGGTCTTCAATTCGAAGCCTAATAAGACAATTTCTCATTATAACTAAAGCATTTAGTTATCAAATAAATAAAACATTTTCGTTTTCTAAGCAAATATATTTTCAAAAGAAAAAGCAATGATTTTTCACAATAAAATAAAAGGTTCTGTTTGGTTACAATTCTTGAAAATTGTTTTTTTGTTTTAAAGAATAAGAACCAAAACATATTTAATTTTCTTTTGTTTCAAAATACTTAAAACATACAAAATATTAAATTTAAAAATAATAATACTTTTTGTGGATCACCAAATTGGTTTTAAAAAGGGTTCTCAAAAACATTTTTTAGTCAAACTGGCCCTCTATTTTTTTAAATTGTTCTTATAATTTGAATTTAGTATTTTTCACAAGGTTTTAAGACCCGGCCCAGGGTATTGACCCGGGGAGGGGAGAGGGTCAAAGCAAGGTTGTCAAAACCGGACTGCTCGACTTGCCTAACCTGAAACCGGAACCGGTCTTCTGTCAATCGAAACCGGAGTGCAAAACCGAGATAGCCAGTTTCACTGCCAATGTAACCTAAACTTGGCCGACTCCCGGCAGCTTCGTTACTGCCTGTGCCATTCCTCTGATCATAGAACGCTTCGGTGTTCACATGCTTTTTTAACTTTTATTTTATTAATTTTTTAATATTATTAATCATACATCCAGCCTTCTATGCTTATCGGACTTCAATATTGCTTCGCCGCTAGTAGTTTTTTAAAATAGTGTTATTTTTTATTTTGTTATATGTATTTTATTTATTTTGTTAAATGGTTGCTTAAAATTTATCAACGCTTAGAGCCGATATATCGGAGTCTAATGATATTCATAATGCTATTCAGTGTAATTGCTTTTAATGAGATGGAGATGACGGTTCAATATATAGTTAATCGCCTAATTTATTACGAAGTATGATTTTGACATATATTGGATTTGTCTTTAATGTGTATTGATGGTCTCTTTACTTAGCACTCGATGAAAATTAAGTTTTATATATAAGAAAATATATTTGATTTTATATAGATCGGAAGCCCACCAAAGAATTTTCGTTTCGACTGGCCAACCCTTCCACCTTGACCATGGTTTTAAGACCAGTTCTGCAGACAATTTTATGTAGAGGGTCAAAGGCCGAGTGGCTCAAATCAATGAACCTGTGCTCAACTCCGAGGGATAGACTCCATTTATATAAAAATGCTAAAAAATATATTTTTTCTTATATATAAAACTTAATTTTCATCGAATAATAAAATTAAAGAGATACATCCAATACACATTAAAGAGATAAATCCAATATATAATCAAAATCATACTTCATATAATAATAAAATTAGACAGTTAGTAAGTTATATTATATTAGACTGGCCATCTCCATCTCAAAGTACTAAAGGCGAATTACTTGAACATCCATTGCGAATATCACCAGCTCCGAATATATCCACTCCTAAATCGTTGTCATAAAAATTTTTAAAAAATAACTCATTTAACTTAAAATAAATAAATACATATAACAAAATAAAATAACACACAAATTTTAAAATTACTTTCGCGCCAAAATAAGAAAGTCTAGAAGCATAGGAACTGATTACGTGATTAATAATATTAAAAAAATTAATAAAATAAAAAGTTAAAAAATCGTGTAATTTTTTTTCTGTAAACTATTACTTCGCATCAGCCGAGGACAAAGCAAGAACCGTGAATCCCAAGATCGTCCATCGTGTTATCGGTTCGACCTACGGTGGCTCAGAAGACCCGAGAAATTTCCAATTCTCGAATAAGGGCAAAATCGCAATTTCGATTACAAAATCGTAATTTCGGCTAAAAATCCCACTAATTTCTGGGGATTCCTTGACGATGAAACGGATTGCAATCATGGAATCGCCTCGTGAAATCTAGCCAGTATGTAAAATTTCAGAAGATTCCGAGACGCTTCTGAAAGTTTCACACGTTTTTTTCGAGGGCGTCGCGCTTCTGGTGCCGTAAAAACGATTTTCAACAGCACCAAAATCATATAATAAGACTACGCACTAAGGCGGTATGAGTAGAGAAATGACGAAATTTGACAATCGGCGGAAGGCTCGAATATCAAATCTGGTAAAAGAGGGACATAATGGTCATTTTGAAATTTGATTTTAAGCCAATGCAAGCCGTACTAGCAAATAAAGGTTTTCCTTAAATGAAATCCAAGACAAAAACGTGAACCGCATTTGGTAGATCCAAAGAATTTGCTGAGAGTTTTTGTAGAGCAGGCGTTTCTCAGAATATCTAAGATCCGACCGCTTCAGCCTTTCTAGCACGGTAGCGAAAACGTCTACGCGAGCGTGCTATGCGTGACTCCAGATTTGTGGAGTTTCCTCAAACCCAAGAGGCAGGATTTTCTCTCTCCCCTATTTGAGTTTTACCCACTTAAATGCTTTTACTAACGTTTGCTGAACGAAATGAAAAGATTTTGATCGGTCCTAAAACTCGGACCGAATTGTTAGAAATTCTTGGGGATTTTTCCCACCATCCGTGATACCGTAAAAATTTAGGGTATGGGGCTGTTTGGGTGTGGTTTGTGTTGATTTGTGTATTGGAAGGTTTGTTTGGTATAAGAATTCGTGGCCGGAAATCATTGTGGATTTCGTTCACTAAGTGAACTGCTATTAGGACTTTTCTGAATAAGAACTGGTTTCACTATTCCTAAATGTCCTAAAATTAGTAATTTGAAAATATGTAAGTTCATGGCAATTCGAATCGAATTGCTTGTGTTTCTCAACATTAGCCCAAGCGAGCTAATTTTGTGTTTGAAAGGATAATTACATAACATGTCAGGTGATTTAATTTTTATGTAAATATATTCGTGTTTATATATTTCGCATGTGATTGTGATCGTATTGGAATTGGCACACATGCATTCCATATGACCGAATGGTCCAGATTACAGAGATAGTGCATGAGATGAGTCTAGAGAAACGGTTCTGAGGGTAGCCCAAAATGTTAATTATCGGAGGTAGTCCAGAAACCAAAATATCAACGTCTGAGCTACCCAATTGATATTCATCGAGGGTAGTCCACAAACAAGTAATATATCACCGCTCTGAGCGCCCAATTGATATATATTCATCGGGAGGGTTGTCCACTAACAGAAATATTTAATTTCATACGAGGCTTAGCGAGCGTGAGAGAGCTCGCAAGGGACTCCTGGATCCGAAATGGGCAAGTGTAGACATTCAAGTAGGATCATGCATTTGCTTGAATGTGTGTTTACTTTGGAACATTGCACTGCACTTAGGTGGTGTGCAGCCCAATTTAGGGCGATTCCTCCTACTGGAGCTTTAGCTCACCATTGGACCCCCTATTTTACTGTGCAATGTGGAGCGTATGGCAGATCATTCGTCCCAGAGGCTCGATTTAGTTAGTGCCAGGTGAGTGTGGTTTCGCTTTGATAATATTCACATGTATTGTAATCTGAGTACTTTAATATATGCTGCATAAGAAAGTAAAATATTTGAACTCTTGTAACTACTGGGTATATAGTCGGGATTCATAGTTAGTATGTATATCGAGTATAGTTATGGGCCCAAGGTCGATTAATTATGTGATTGATATACTGTGATATATCTGACCATTGGGGATAGGTAAATGTAGGTTTTGTAATTGGGTGAGTTCTCGTGGGTGGGTCTGACTCACTTCCGACGAGGTGGTCCTGACTCATTGTGTTGCAGAGACACCTTGCTGCTTCTTCGTGAGAGTCACCAAGACAAAGGACATATTACCGGAGAATTTCACTACCAACCGGAGCCACTAGCCCGCTTGGTGAGAGTGCTCCCCATTTCAATACGTCCTTGGTCTGGGGTCTGAGCTCTCACTGTGAGGCGAAAGAAAAGTGGCAAAGGACATGCCCCTATGTACTCGCGGAGCGACCCCACCGCCGGAGGGGCTGTGGGGCCTCACAGGCATGCCAAACCACATTTCTCAGTCGATTCCCAGATCGAGCCAGGGTCCACCACGTGCCATCCCCTAAATTTACTGGGCTCTTTTCGCCTTAGCCTGCTGGTAAGGGAACTACTCGAATGGGTACTCTAAGCTCATGGTCCTGTGTTCGAGCCTGAGGCGAAAGAAACCCCGTGAGCTAGGGGATAGCCTATGAATTTGGACACCAACCTCCGGGTCTGAGTCAGGCCAGTGCAATGAGGACCTCGTGATATAAGGCTTTTTGTAGGTCTTCACTTCATTTCCGACGAGAGCCATTATTCTTCTAGCCACAAGGTCAGAAAGCCAATCGACCTTAGGTACTATTCGAAGCCCACTACCAACCGGCTACTAGCCCGGGGCCGGGTAGCTGGGAACTACCTCGAACGGGTACCTAAGCTCATGGTCCTGTGTTCGAGCCCACTGAGGCGAAAGAAACCCCGCGTGAGCTGTGGGGATAGCTCAGAGCTGACCACCCTCGTCGGAGCGGGCGGCGGGCCCTTACACCTGCACAGCAGACTCGCCCGATTCGGCGGGCGCCTGGGTAACCCGACATCCACTCGTATTCTACGGGTTGACCGGTAGTCAACGGACCCCCGGGCTCGGGGGGGCGCCACATGGTCGGTTTTATCTCTAAGCAGACTTCACCGGTTTTTTCCGATTCGACGGACTGGCTCCCGCCGCTCCCTTGCTGATTGAACCCATTCGATTTGGTCCGGCTTGACAACCTTGATTTTCATGATTTTTTTTTAAACTAAGGATTTTAGAACCTGCTTTTTTTTAAACATGTAAAAATACTATTTTTGGAAATAAAATAAATGATCAGCCACAGAGTCATCACGCACTGCAGCAATTAACGGCAGAGTCACTTAATCACATGTTCGGGGTCATCTCCCAGACCTGGCCTGGGTGATTTGCTTTTCTCGAACTCAACGACGGGTCCTCGGGCCTTTCGAGAACCTTCAAAGTTATGGTGGAGGGGATGGAAGCAGAGGTGGAGCTCAGGTCGGTGAATGTCCATCATGTTGGTCCAAAGGATCCAAATTAAGTATCCGCTGCTTCAAGACTGAAGCAACCCTTGAGTTTCGTAGATATCGTTTCACTTTCACCGAGAACCAACACGCACTCTCTTTATGTTTCGTTGGATTTTGTTTATGATGTTGATTTTTTTTAAGAAAGGTTTTCGCTTTCTTCCCAGAATGAATCCGATTTGAAGTCGAGGTCTTTAGATGTTTAAAAAATTTGAGGAAAAGGGAGTAAATATGGGATTTGAATCGACTTAGAAAGTATTTGAATCGGGAAAATAAAACTCATTTTTAAAGTCACTTCGCATTTTTTCCAAGAAAGAGGATTTATCATTTGAAACATCCGCTTACTTTTCGATCTAGTGTCATGATACCGACTGTGGATTATGGGTTGAATCGCATGGAGGGATCATACAGCCAAATTATCAAGGATTGATGGGTTAAATCTCGCATGAAAGAATATTGAGAAGCCAACATGCCTGACCACTAATTCCACATCCTCAACCAAAAAGTGGGAAAAGAAATAAAGAATTTTTAATAAATATGTCCTTCGTATCAAGAAAAGGGATAAACATTTATGACACATTCCCAATTTTGTTGTTATTTAAGGTCTGTGTTTTCAATGTCAAACTTCTCAGTTTTATAGTGAAATGTCAAGAGCTAATTCTTTATTTACTTTGAATCATAATGGTTACCGAGCAAAGAAGGAAAAGTAATATCATCACACACTTTAATTTTAATCTAAGATTCTTAATTCGAGATCAATTCATTAATCAAGGATTGGGCACCTAAAATGCTCTTACAATTCCTTTAAAGCTAAACTTTTAGTCAATAGTTATCATCCCTTTTCTCCCAGATCTACTTCTTAGATGCACTTATGGTCCGAAATGCAACACTTTCTCTCGACTTCAAATTCCTACATGGATGTGACATTTAGTGGTACTTATGTTTAATTTATTAGAACCCATTCCTCACTACTTATCCGCCGAATATATTTCAAGCAAAAGAGATTTGTGGCAATAACATTATCTTAATTTGTATGTCAATTTTATGTTGCTTTCGCTTCTATTGCCGTGAGTTTCCATTAATTTTTGTTTCTACATTCGCTGGCCGCTAGAATCCATAATGCGCCGTCTGCGCGCTACCCACACGTTTCCTTCCGTATACTCTTTCTTTATATACACCAAATCTGCCGTCACATGACCAGGAGGGCAAGGTGAAATGTTTCCAAGTTACAACCTTGACTGGGTGATGCATGTGGAAAAGGAATTATTAAGAACCCTCCTCCATCGTAAGCTCGACATGTGGTCGCCAAGGCACTTGTTAAGGAGAAATGAGAGGTCGTCGCCTGTCCAAAATCGCTGCCGGTAAGGCGTAAATTCATCAGATCTCTGTATCGAACTTAACAAGGCTAAGCAGAACTTGAGCCGGAAGAGCGATTCGCTTTAAGCCTCGGGTATCCCCAAAAAAGACGGGAAGATTCCATTACTCCTGTGATATTCTCACTCATTGCCTTTGACTGCTTTCGCCACCGCAAGTCGAGACTTATGCATGTGTCAAGAAGGCGCACTATACCTTCGGGACTAACTTTCTGAAATGAACACTCACACCCTACATTCCGGGTAGAATTCTGATGGTGGAGCCTGAAATAGACTCATGATCTTAAGCGTATTTTTACATTTAAACTTAATTATCCTCACCTGCAACTTAGGTATTGAGAAGACTAATTTGAAACGTTAAAGTTAGCTCAGAGCATGTGTGCATATCTATGTGTGAATGAATATGTATCTCAAGATATATGTTTATTTCCTCATTTGAATCGGGACACTATACAATGTTTTTGTGCGTAATGGACTGCTGAGTAATGAATTATGAAGACAATCATCTTTGCTATGGAATTTCTATCAATAACGCTTTTCCTTCTTTTTCTCGATGATCATGGTGTCAAATTTTGTGTGAGATGCTAAACTTGAATGGATTAAAATTAAGTGGAGAGGCAAACATGGATAGTTCCGTAATCGTCGCATATCACATATTCATCTTCTTGTAATCATCAAGTAGATATGTGCAATCAAGTTTAATTTAGTTACAAAGGTAAAACTCCATAAGGATAGCTCATGATTTAGTTTAAAATCTCTAGCCGGTGTTAGTTGAGGATTCGGGGCTCATAGAGTAAACCTTATGCCTACTTTGCACAATAATCCATGTCACCTCGACGAGAAATTCAGATTCGATTGATTCCCTTATATGTGATATTCTCAGAGGAATCTATCAGGTTCAGATATTCGAAATTCTTCATTACATAGGAGACTTCAAAATTTGAATCTTACAAATGGAAGCAAGTGACCCTTCATATCTTGTAATTACACTCCTATACTACTTTTAGGGCTAGTTTGGTGACGGGACTGCATAAATTCAGGGGTAAATTTTCACATGCCAAATCATGGTTTCTTTAGCGGGCCTTCATAATGTATCTTACTTCAAAGATTATGGAATGTTAAACTTTTTATGTGTCAGACAAGGAACTATCCATTACTTAAACCAATCAACCCATCATCGTTTCCTTTAATTAGTTTCCTGATTAGCCGTTGTACACGCCTAATGAAAGCGCATTCCTATTAGTGGAAAACAGGAGACACAGTAATAGAAAATGTTATGAATCTCACCCACATTTCGGGAACCATTCCTTTATCATGTCTATCTTGTCATTCTTTACAGTCCATACCTCATACTTTGCTAAAGGAGACGAATCCCCTAGATGGCATAGGTAATATATTAGGAATTCAATGCCCCTTCATACTCTGTATTTTTCATTTCTTTGATAATAATATTAGCCACGACAAGGAACTATCCATTACGTAAAACCAATCAACCCACCATCACCCTTGGTTCTGTTCATATGGATTAGCCGTTGTACACAAATTAATGAAAGAGCACCCTATTAGGAAAAACAGAAGAGCATAGGCAATGGAAAATGCTATGAATCTCACCTACATTTCTAGAACCATTCTTATCATGTTTATCTGTCATTCTTACACCATACCTCTTCCAAGCAGCAAGGAGACTAACTCTAGATGATAGGTAATATATTAGGAAATATGCCCTATGTTTCAGCGTTTATGACTCCTGATGGAAAATTTTTAAGTCATATTATTAGAAGTAGCAAGACTAGTATAAACTTGATTTTACTTATAGTAAAAAGGGGTTTTCCAGATCAAAAGAATCCTGTAGCAAACGGGATTGATTCCACTTCCTCACACACGTCCCTTCTCTCTATCGATTCCGAACTCAGAGGAGTCGTCACCTAACTCATTCCTCTTCTCTTAGTCACTAACCCAGGAGGAGAGTCGCTCAACCAACTAAAGCTGGAAGATTATGGAGTCTAAAGGAGCCTTTGGAAGTCAACCTTGCCCCTGAGGTTCAGGTAGGTTTAATGGTTCAAGCTGGAAGTCACAAAGAAAAAATGTAAAGAAGCATATGGATGTTTCAGGTGGTCAGCAGGAAGGCCAAGGACGCTGTATATCCCGCCGATAAACCGGGAGGAATGTCACTGGTGTTGCAAAGGTGAGGGAACTCAAGAACATGAAGAGAAACTAAAAGCATCGATTCTTTATCAGCAAGAATTCTTATTCTCAGGGATTGATTCACTAATTGTTATAATTCGCTTTCTACATATCAGAATTAAAATAATATCGCTCAATATATTAAAAGGCTTCCATTTTAACAGAGTTTCTTCTGGGTTTGTTTGTTTATGATTTTGAAAAGCGTTTTTTTTTTCCCGAAAACAAGAGGACAACAAAGACACAAAAACACTTGCTTGATTTATTGTGAAAAATATAGAAACGTTATTATTTGTTTTATTAATATCCATAAAAAACCAAACACGTCCTTATTAAGGGATCAATAATAACTACATCCAAATCAACTTTATATCATTTTCTTCTTTACTGGGAGAAATCATCACATCCATTAGTATAGACGTGATAGTTAAAATATATTAGGAAATCTATCTGCCTCTTTCCAAATAAAACTAATAAATTCCAATCAAATAAAATCAAAATCAAAATAAAATGAAATAAAAAATAAAGAAGACCCCAAATTTAGGTCCACACTTACCTAGCAAATATATGTTACTCTAATTAGCTTACCATATTAATTTATCTCTTTAAACAATTAATTTATCTCTCTTTAATTACCTACTTTACCGTTCCAAATATTTTAATTTGTATTTTCATATATAATATATAAGAGCCTTTAAGAAAATAAAAAAAAGAAACAAAGAGATTTGACATTTTTTTCTATTGGGTCAAAACTTTCAAAATTTTAATAATAAGTCATAAAAAAAATTTATAAAACAAACATATTAAATACTAAAAGCAAATTGTTTTCAACAAAAATTCAAAAGAGATGCCCCTAACTCAGAAAGCCGCTTTTAGCATAAAAGTAAATTTAAAATTGAATAAAAGTATTGATAAATATTCAAAATATTTTTAAATCTACAAAATTATTTATAGTTTTTTTCTTGCTTCCAATTCACTTTCCATTACATTATCAGGAAGTACTTGTTCTTTTGAATATATCTCCCCTATGCTCATCCCACCATTTTATCATTTGAATCATGCCAACGACAAAAATTATTTATATTCTTAAAAAATTAGCGTATTTGATTATATTTATATTTATATTTAAATACATATTTAGTAAAATCTTATCACTTAAACATTCTTCAAATATAAACATTTTCGAAAACACCCTAAAACAGCTCTACATCTCATCCCCATTTCTACTTAAATAACAATATCTTAGCGGAAAAGTTTTACGCGAACAAATTTCATAAGTTATTGAAATAAGGAAAATCAACTTTTGGAAATTTGACTTTTTATTAATTTTTTTACTTGATTTTGATAAAAAAGAACTATTCTTGTTTTCTGTAAAACACCCTTCTTTTAAGACGCAAATTATTTAGTCTTAAAAATAATCTTGAAGTGTTTTCTTTTTCTTTTTTGAAAGAAATCAAGTGTTTTCTAAAACAATAGAGAATTGATTCTTTCTACAAATACTCCATTAGAAATATTTCCAAACACTGGTAGAGTGTGTTTGACGATCTTTTTATTTAAATGGATATTTAGTAAAAACATATTGATACGATCCCACATAAGAGTGTGGAGTGGTACTTAAAGCTTGATGAGTTCTCCCACCTAATAGACTAGTCTTTGGTCAGATATCCATCACTTGAGACCCTATCATTGGTGTTTCATTGAGAGCCTGTACGCATGAGAGAACCCGGGAAAGGGCTACTGAAGAGGGCTACCCAAAGGCCCCAAAGGTGGTCCAAGTGAATGCTAGCCAGCGTGAGCCACCCGTAGCGACTGCTCGCCCGCGACGTCCGATTTCAAGCGGGTATGGAATGATACGATCCCACATCTGCTCCAATACAAGAGTGTGGAGGGTACTTAAAGTTTGATGGGTTCTCCCACCCTGACTAGTCTGGGTTGGGCTTGATAATCCATCACATATCACTCTAAACATTCTTCAACAAAAACATTTATGTGAAGACGCCTCTAAAAAAATTGTTTAGAGGTGATAATTCTACAAACTGATCATCGGGCCGAGCTAACATCAGCCCGACCAATATTTAGCCCTTTTTTTTTTTTTTTTTTTTTTTGAGTAAAAAATAGAGTCCAGCTCCCCTAAATATACAAACACACTGTGCTAGGCCAAATTTGGCACGATTTTTTTGGGCCAATAAATTAACAATCTAACCCGACCCTAATTCCGGGTTGATCGGGTTTTAATTGTCACCTCTATCTACACCTCATCCCCATTTCTACTTAACAGAAGTTTTCGCGACCACTACTGCAAAAATTGAAATATAAAGATTTGATTAAAAGACCTTTTAAATACCCAATTTTGGAAATTTGTCAATTCATCAATTTTTGATCGTATTAAAATGTATTTTTTTTCTTACAAAATAACCAATTTTAAAAAAACACACTATAAATACATTAAATACATGAAGGTAGAAGATCATTTTGTCCAAAATAGTTACTTTCTAAGAAAAAACATTAAAAAAATGTTAAATTCACACATTTAGGTTAATTTGATATTTTTAATCAAATATTTCTTAAAATAATATACTTATAAAGTATGTTTCACAATCATGGCCTTTTAATAGTGAAGATGAAGGAAAATAATTAAATAAATCCCAAAAAAAATAAAGTATTAAAGTTTAGCCATGTGACTAAGATTTCTATGAGCTTAAATTGGGCTAATTGTATGCTTCCTTTGACAAGTCAAAATATTGCCTCGATTTTAGAATCTCATACCATAATTAATCATCTCCCCAAGGATTTTGCTTATTAAAATATGACCAAAATATTTTCTTAATTCATTGTTCTTACGTTTGTTTTTCTCAAATTCTCAATTAATATAGTGCAATAGATAAATAAATCATGTTTTTCTAGTCTCATATCATGTCTCTCCTTTTTTTTAAAAATGAATTATTACGGAATCCATTTTCAACGTTTAAATGAATGAATATGGGATGAGAGAGGTTCATGTGGGATTAATAGAGGATTAGTTAAGGTGTGCACAAGATAACCCGAACATCAATGATCATCAATTTTTTTTAATTCTCATTTTATTAACAATAATATTAATTATTCTCTTTAATTTTAAGGGTCCTTTATTTATTTATTTATTTTTATAATCACATATAAATTTTCAAATCCATATGAATTTGTATCCTAGCTTAGAGTGATTAACTCGACTCATTTATTTCCATCTTCTTAAAATCCAATAAAATCCTTTAAATTTCCATTTCTAGAATATCATAATATTTTTGGTCATATCACATCCCAATTGTAGAATTTAATTAAATGTCGAAATGTATGTAGGAAATTTTAAATAATTTCAGTTCTTATTTTAGTAGAATATGGAAAGGGTATTTAAGGAAAATAAAGAAAAGTAAAGCCAAGTGAGTCAGAGATGCTAGAAGAAGTTTTAGAGGAACAATGATTGCTTTCCCAATCTAATAATTTTTTAATTAATCAATAATAACATAATATAATATTAAATATTACGTTTATCTTACCGCTCTATAGCATAGGTCAACTTTGCACTACACTTTCTTCAAATTTTTCCGTTTGTCGGCTTTTTCTCTCTCCAAACACTTTGTGAAAGAGGAAAGATCAAGTCAAACTGCACCGCTATCTGAGAGCTCTGCATTTGTAATTTCTCCGATGGCTTCCGTGAATAAAGAGTCGAAAAGATCCGCGAAATCGCTTGTCTGAAGCAAGAAATGCGTGATGGAAGACCACAGCTTGCATCTAAGACTGCGCCCATATGCTCCTTCCTATTCCGATCGCGCCTCGGTTCAAACCGCCATCCTCCGGATCTCGATGTTCCTCAAGGTCGCAAAGATGCTTCAAAAGCATTTACAAAAATTTCTTGTCACGCTCATTGAAACTATGCGTAGGATTAACATATCATTATTTCATTCCCCTGCTCGCTCATTTTATGACTCACTGCCATTGAACAACCCATGATCGAAAAATTGATTTCAAGAGAAGCAAACACAATGCCGGGTAAAGGAATTGGCAATTATCATTATTCACAAGTATAATTTCACAGATTTTGTAGTTTTATGCCATAAAGCTTTTTCATGTTAAACAAATGAGTTATAAACATATATGCTACTCACTATAAAACAAAGCATATGAGAATTGTAGTCATTGTAATCGCATTTTATGAGATAATCATGTTATTTTTTGTTTGTTTTATCCAAAAGGAATCGACTACTAAATGTTAATGGTGAATACAAATTTTAAGAAACTAGTGCTAACTTAGGATTGCAAACTAAAAGAAATTAGTAATAATTTTGAAAGAGATGGAAAGAAATTGGTACTTTGAACCATCCAAGCAACTTGCTAAAGAATAATACTGAACAAAATATCTAATGTAGTGAGGGGATGCATAATAATAAATAAAATGTAAGTCCAATCCAAACCTCAAGGACAAACCAATCCGATCCAAGAGTTTCATAGTTGATATTGCAAACCCTAGTTTCAAGAAAGGATTGATGTGTTTGGTAAGTAAGAAATTGTTTCTCAATGCAATGAATATGGTTACGTAGAACTTGTTATCTAAGTTATTCCTTCTCTATAGTTATTATTATCTTATTTAAAGGCAAAAGCATTATAAATTAATAATTTTTTTACTTATAAGATATTTTAAATCTAATTTTTCAATATTCAAAGCAATTCTCCACCATCCAGAAATTAAAATCGACTAAAGAGGTTATTAAGAGATTGAAGCCGATTTGGATGGACATAAGCTTAACAGGTATAACAATAACTCAGGTTATTTATAATATATATTGTATTTGTAATGTACATTAATAAAGCAAAGAACATTATACAGTGAAATTATTTGTTGAAGCCAAAGAGAATTTGGCGTGACTAACTGTAAAAGCAATAATCAATCTCTTCCAGTACTAATATATTTATTTCTTTTTAATGTGTAATTTTATTATTTTTATTAAATATATATTGGTGTCAAATAATTATGTTTTTTTTTTAATAATAGCTTAATGGTGGGGAACACAAGGTGATGAAGGTCCACATCTTCAAAAGATTGATGTCGAAGTTTTAAGCCAAACATGTTCTTCAATTGGTCAGGAAAGAAATCGAGCATGGTCATTTATTCACACAAAGTTGCGCAATGATTTGGCAAATGAAAGCTGTATAAGTTAGTTTATGTCTACTACAATATGTGATTTCGAAGTTAAGAATTTCCAATGCAAGAACGGTTAGCGAAGATTTGTATAATCCAATCAATTCGAATCATATTTAATCGCGATGATATATTGATGAGCGGTATGAGAAAGAGAAGAACATATTTGTCATTTGATAATTTTGATTGGTCAATCAAGATCTTCCCTCTAAAGAAGGTAGAGAGAAGTAGCTCGTGATGATGATGGCAAAGGACAAGCCACGGGTGGCAAGTAAGCGTGCAAGATACATGAAAGATGGCAGCATCGTTCTTTCAGAATGTAAAGCTCCTTGAATAATTTTTTCAAATTCTAATAGCATGATATACCATAGAGTCAATGTATAGGCAACATCGGGTGGTGGCAAACAAGATAGTGAAGACACTAGTGGGGACAATGGAACAAGTGGTGGCATCGATAAAACGGGTTCATGGATAGTGGCTATGTTAATCAAGATCATACATGTCAGGGGCATAGGGAAATGAAAATTATTATGCCACACAAGATACTTGACACACCCCCACCCCCTTCTCGGGCAATGGCGTATTTCAAACATCTAATAAAAATCCCCAAATTACACTTAACGACTAGAACTCCGTGAAGTCAGTCGCATTGCTCGCTAAAAAACCTCCCATAAAATTTTTATTTTATTTTTATAACTTAGGATTTGGTAAAATCTTAGCAGCGGAAAAACTTCGGCAGCATGACGACTGCACATAGTCTAATTCCAAATCCTGTATACATCCAATTTACACTATATCCAAATATGGCAACCAACATACCAACACATTCTCACAACTAACTATACTATGTACATACATATGTTCCAATATACATATTCAAAGTATGTTCTTACAAAATATAATGAATACACAGCACTTATAATCGCTGTCGTGACAAACTTATCATAGCTTCCAACGCTCACAGACTTCAGACTGAAAATAGTTTTTAAATTGAAAATAATGAGCTAAACGAGCCTGAGTGTATGCTTATAAAAGGTTTTATTTTCCGAAACCTCAAAACTCAGAAATCTTTTACAATATTTTCTTAAGCTTTACTTTGCTTTGCTTACTTGGAAAGTTTCTAAAACTTTTCTTGCTTGTTGCTTGTACTTGTTTCGCTTTTAAAGTTTCTAAAACTTTTCTTGCTTGCTTGCTTTGTACTTTTTAAAGGCTTATAAACTCTTATTGCTTGTTCTTGTAAAGTTTCATAAAACTTCAAAATTTCGCTTAGCTTGAAAAGCTCTCTTAAACTTTCACAAACTCCGCTTTAAAGTTTCTCAAAACTTATAAATACGGAGCCTGCTCAACCGCTGCTTGTTTGAAAATCCCACGGAGCTATTCAAACTGATCGCTTTCAAATCTAAACTAGAGCCCTGGGCTCAACCGCTTGCTTTAAAACTCTCCTAAGCCCGGGCGACCCGGGAACCAATGGTGGCTGGATTTTTCAAAATTGTATATCACGCCATAAAGCATCAACCACTGGAGGGCCTATTTTCAAGTATCAGACCCTAGTGAACACTCGTGAACCCGTGCTCAACTCGTAAGGTTTGGTGAAGGACCTGTGGTCCGCCACCTTTTTCCTGTTAAATATGGTGGAATTGACCTCATGTCGCTTACTCACCATAATTTAGTTAGAGCTATAACCTGTACTCATGTACGTGTACTGCCTTCCTCTTTAAATACATGATGTATGTCCTAAGTTCGCCGACCGTGCAAAAACTAAATGTATGTATGAGACCCTAACTCCATCAGTGTACCCATTTTAATACCTGAATCGGGTTTGCTTGCTTAGAAACTAGGGAAGGCCTAAGCCACAAACATTCTTTGCTTGTCATTGCTCTTAGAAAATGGTGGTTTTGATAAATTGAAACCATTCGCTTGCTTGCTTGCTCGGGAAAATGGTTTATCTATTCAAAACCATTTGTCAGCTTGTTGCTTGCTTGAAAAATGGTTTACTTTATTCAAACCATTTGCTTACTTGCTTAATTATGGTTTTACAATTTAAAACCAATGTTTGTTTAAAATGGTTTAAATCAAAACCATTCATTGGCTTAATCATTGCTTACTTCTTGAAAATGGTTTGAATCAAAACCAAGGAAATACCAAAGTAAGTAAAATGTTTATAATTATTATAATAATATAATTAGTATTTGGAAAATGAGTTTAGAACACTCACCTCGCTTCGCTAATCCTGAGCACGCCCACACTTTTCCAAATTCTTCGTGAACCCGCACACACTCAACCTAATACTTAATAACACACCTTGCCTACGAATCACGAATCCTTAACTTACTTCCTAGCACTTATCACATTAACGACATCGAGGTAAGCTCGTCTTCACCTCAATCCAGCGAGGTACGCAACGCTTTCACGAGTTCAATCTTATTTCAGAAACCATTCATCATTTAATAAGATTCCTAAACCATCTGGGTACCTAATCCCTACTTTAATTATACAAAAACATAGCATTCTGGGCATTTGGGACATGTGTACCGGTACACCCCGGACTTGTACCGGTACATTGTATTTCTCAGGGGTACCAAGATGACCTCGAACGTGTACTCTATACTTTGCCTTTGTCAAAGTAAAATTTAAGATACCCCGCACGTACTCAAGACACCTTCCGAATTTTGCCCGATTTTGTTGTTTTCCCACTCTTGATACCAAGTCACTGGCTACAACTTCTATAATTCCTAACACTCAAGAAACATCATGGAAATCATCCAAAACAACCTCCACAACACTTGAATCAGTGCCAGTGGAACCTCAAACCTCAAAAACCCCAGTGAAAATCCAAGAAACCCTACCTAAGGTCCACCACTTTATAAACCACATAATTTGATGATTCCATGGTTATTTTCTCCCAATTGGGGTTTCATCATAAATTCTAACAATTCAAAGGTTCATGTGCTCTTTGCACAAACTATCTAAAGGAGCATCTATTCTCCTTGCCAAAGTCCTAGAATCCAATTACCTATGGTTCATAAGGCAAAGACATACCATATTTGGACTTCTCCTCCTCCTTCTTCCTCTTTCTTCCTCCTCTTGGATCTCTTTCTCCCTCTCCTACGTGAACCCTAGCATTTGGGAGACCAAATATGATTTTCGCTTTTGTTTTTCTCCTAGTATTTCTATATTTTAATATTTCCTTTAATTCAAATAGTCTCTCATCTCTTTAATTTGCAATCAGAATTTATTTATTTGTATTGTGGCCCATCTCTAACTTAATGATTTTCATATTCATGTCCTATTTGCTTAATGACATTTGTACCCTTATTCTCATACACAAATCCCGGGTTCCATAAATTACCATTTCCTACTTTAGTCTCCAAAATACTACAATGTGACACTCTGCAATTTTATACACTTTACAAAGATCATGCATCGTACACCTCTCGTGATCTGGCGTTAAGGCACATCATCATGGATACAGGCCGCATATTACGGGAACAACGAAAGTAATATGGAAAGACTGGACATACTTCCGAGCCGATGACGACCATTCTGACGGCATGATTACAGATCCAACTATAACCAGACGATAAGTGCACCTTCCAATCATCGCCTCTAGGATCAATACCTCATTTCAGGGAGCGGAGACGGATCTCATCATAACTTTGAAGCAGTGATAATTCTTCCAATGCTATGGGCAAGGATTTCGATCAATATTCAAACTACTAGAACATGAGCTAGTGATTTTGTTGGTGGATATGATCAATCTTTTGATAATGTGAGGATTTGCTTATCGAGGCTTTAGATACTATCAAAGATGGTGTTGGTTCTTAAACAACCTCCATGTCATATTTTCCTAATTGGCATCATCAAGCCAATCATCTCAACCAACACATTCAAGTAATGAACAATTCTTTTAACCACATTCTCATTATACTATCGTCCCAATTTGTATGCTCAAGCCGTGAGTACTAATACAGATGATGATGATGATTTTGAGCCCTCGTCATTCAACAACATGGTATTGATTGCATTTGATGGTATTTTGTTAAAAGATATTATGTTTGATTTAAAATATATTTTTTTGTTAGCATTATCATAAATATCTTTCATCAATCCTATTAACTATTTAAATAATTTAATATTATAAAAATTTGTTTTATTAAATTTTTAGCATACTTAATTTCTACATTTAATTTTCTAATACTTATATATTATTTTAATAAATTTTAAATATTTTAATCATATTATTTTGCATATCGGCCGATACTGACCGATACACGACGATACATCTTGAAAGATCTCATCCTAGCTCTGACTAATACCGCGACTTTGAACCACATGCTTCAACAAGCCAATTTTATAGTTTTCTTCTTAATGAAAAATAAAAACAAAATGTAGTATTAAGAGGCTAAAAACCAAATAAAGGTTTTTCTATTCAATCAAAATTAAAAAAATTCAACAAATAAGTCATGTAAAAGTTAAAAAAAAATACTAAACATTGAAAGCAAATTGTTTTGTGGCAAAAAGTCAAACAAAAAGAAAAAAACAAACAACATCTAAGTTACATTTAGAGGTGGAAATCTGAAATGTCTAAATGAGAACCATAATTAAATATTCCGCTAACTTCGCTATTGCGGTACGACTTTGGTGGTGGTAAAATATCCATCTAGATGAATGGATTGTCATGGGAAAGAAAATTCTGGTACAAAGAAGTTTGTTTCAAAAAATTTTATGTCAAACACGACACGTAGAAAGATAAAGAAATTAACCACTCTCTTGCATTTTCTCCATGCAACAATCTAACAGATTCCTTAGCTTCTCCTCTATTCTAAGAAATAGCTTCCTGCTTTTGAAAACCATAATACAAAGCCTAAGCTGGACATAGTCCATCATTTAATCACATTTCTTCTACAAACCAAGAACAAAAAAAAAAAGGAAAAGTAAATAAGGAACAATCCAAAAATTACTTACGAACTTTTACTCAACTTTCTGCTTTCATTTACAACAAAACTTAGGAAACAAGCATGTAATATCACATTATGAATCTCATTTTCGTGCTTTTTCCCTCCGGGTCCCATGGCTAATGAAAAATTCCAAAATCCGATACTCATATTAAAGAACTAACTCGTAGTTCTCAAGCTTGTAAGATTTGAGTTTAATATGAATATAATATCTTTAACATAACATAGCTTTACAAAAATTTAAAAAAAAATAAAAATCATCTCGAAGAATGTCAAGAGTTTCGGTCACATGTCAGGTAAACTCGTGAGAATTCAATACTAGAGGCGAGACTAAGTCAGGCCTTCCTCCATGGTCAAGCCTCAACAAGAGGTTTCACGGAGTGGAGTTGGTTGACCTGCATCTCCCATCTCCATTCTCGTCTCTTGAGATTGACTGAACATGTGACATCCGATTCTAACTCGAGATGATGCTCTCCAATATGTGGTCTCTTCCATCTCGCCCAAATACTGATCAAATGCGGATCCATGACCTCCGCCATTTCGCTCCGGGAAAGACATTTCTACATACCATGAAGGGTGAAACCATCTCCTAATGCCTTCACTGGTCGGGCCTCTTCCCCGTGAACATCAAGCAAAGAATCTCCATAACTGTACACCTTCGCCCGATGCTCCTACCGCTCACTCCATATTCCCACAATCAATTGGAAAAATATTTCCAAAGCCGATCAACGAATTAAGAATTGGATTCATGAAAAATCATTATAGAATTAACGGACGCAACTATAGCGGGCGGAGCTGCGAAGTGCTCAAAGGAACATGGTCCCCTTCTAAAGTTCTCAAAACATGAGACCAAGAGTTCATAAGGAAGCCATGCTACCAAAGATTCCTCGTTATGCCCCCCACTAAGCCAGGCCTCCGAATTTATTTTCCATTCATGCAAGCAAAAAGAATTGAAGTAACTGTTGTGGGTGGAGCCGCAGGCGCTCACTCGGAGATACGCCTTCTAAAGTTCAAAAACACGGACCCAAGACTTCATATCAAGACACACTCACGCATATGTACTATCATAAAAATTCCCTAAACTAAGTTATGTCCCTCCCGAATTTATTTTCCGAATCCACAACCCCAAAAAGAATCGAAACAAGAAAAGAAAAGATTCTAATCAAATTATTCATACCGGAGCAATGCAAACAGGATCCTTTACCACAACCAAACTCGCTTGATTCAAGTGGGAGTAGAGTAGCGCTTTAGAAACAATGGGAGATAATCTTGCAAGACCAAAATCATCGACATGGGCAACAAGCAAATACCAGAAGGACATTGCTAGTCTTAAGATCACCGTGAACAATAATGCATCCGAGTGGTTGTGAAGGATACTCTAATGCCAAGCAACGTCAATAGCAATATCCAACTTCCTGTGAAAAGGCTGAGTCTATCTGGCTCATGATCATAATCTTCCGTGAGTACTTTGGATGGATCCAACCTCCAAGCTTCCCTTGTGGGCATCAATTCAAACACAAGAGCCTTAAAATCATTTCCTTTGAAGTCTGCTTGAGCAAGCAATAATGTTTTGATAAGATTCCGTGATGAATTCTTCTCAAAGTTTGCACCCAACATGAAACTCTTGGCTCATTAAGATTTAGCACCTTCAATGCTTATGGTTGCCCGGGTCTTGTTCAAGGAATAATTCTTTGCAGTATACAACATAACTTTCTAAGCATCAACTATGTTTGACTCCGTAGCTTCCCAGAGCTGTGAAGATCCGAGTATGAGACCCAGCGAAACTGACTGTTGTAAAGCTCTAGAGAAGAAACATTAATATTCTTCCTTTATTTGCTTTTCCAGTGACCGATTATGAAGAAGATCGTAAGAAAAAAAAGCATGAAGCAGCAATACTAATCACTTGAATGACTATTTTGACCACAAGATGCTTGTTTGTGGAGTAGGTAGGGTATATAAAAGATTAAGCTCGGGATGGTTCACATAATCCATAGTTCCCTTTGAACCCAAACTATGGTCGCATTTCCAAAGGCACCATCGTGAGCACTTCTCCTTCAAGTTGATCAATGAGAGGTTCAAATAGGTTAAGAAAGAAAGCCCTAAGATACTGAATCCCGCCCGAAATTTTATGAGAAAGATCTATAAATCTTAGTGACTCTTAAACTCGCATGAATCGTGAATCTCTCCTTCAAAGAAGTTGCCATCTAAGTCAAGATCTTCTTCACAACGCATTTACCTAAAGATTTGGAAGGTCGCCAGATAACTGCTAGAGAACATCCAGATCTTAGACATTTATCAAATCCCTAACCCACTAAGGGAACTGCCAAGGCATCGCTTACCTTAAGTCAACACTAATACTCTAGAGGAAATATCCACAAGTTCTTAGGAGCTGGAACCAAAGGAGGTTGTTATTTGAAAGAATCACACATCTATTAGGGTAGGGAGGCTAGAGTTGAAGGAATTTCCCAGACAAGTTGTTGTCATATAAATAGAAGTATTCCAGCGGGGTTAGGTTGCAAGTGACAATGGTATGGTGCCGGAGAGTTTTTCATAAGGAAACCGGGGCTCGCATTTCATGAAGATTTCCACATGCGGTGGGAATAGTACGCAATAATTTGGTTACTCTGCGAGATTTCGAATGAGATTTGCAAGTTTTCAATTCGAAGGAATTGGTCCATGAATCATTTATTCCGAAATCCAGTTGATTTGAGCGGAGTTGGAAAGATTAGCTATAGATGAAGTCGGCTAAAGAAGCTTTGAAATTGTCTCAGACCAATATTTTAAGTTTAGTGCGGTTACTAAAGAGGTAATGAAATCTAAGTCATGATCACCTGCATGAACTGATCTATTGCGCTCATGTTTATGATTTGAAGATTTTGAAGCCTTCCCGGATCTTATGGAGCCCGATCCAGTGAAAGTGTTATCGGCCAAGTGGATATATATGAGGCACGAAGCATTGGATAATGAACACAGAGCAAGGACTGTGTGAACTGTTTTAAAGCGAAGAGACCAATGAGATGAGGAAGGAAGACACCAATGTACGGATGAATCTCCCCAAGAGTTGGTTGCTTGCAATGTCAATATAGTCTAAAGATGAAAGATTATAGAGGAAGAAGGTATTATCTGAGTTTGTTTGTAACTTAATTGAATAAACTCTACGGTTTTGTGATTGACCAAGTTCCTCGGGAATTCTACCTTCGAATGGTTATCCCCTGCGAGAAGTGAGTGAGGGATGACGGATTCCCAATTGAGCTAGGAATTTTCCCTCTAAGGTTGTTAATAGGGCCGGCGTTTGCGAGTTGAGAGGAAGTAGGAGTTCTTCGAGGGATTTTCTATGGGCTTGTTGTTGATCAGATTGAGGACCTTAAGATTCAAATAATGTAATGATTAGAGGAACTTCTCCCCCGAAAGATTGTTTCCCCAAACGAGGACACGTAAGTAAAGCAACCTGTCTGGTGGTATTTCACCATGGAAGAGCTGTTATTTTGGAGGATTCTTGTTCTAAGAAATGTGAGGTTCGGAGTGATCATGTGGTGAGAGGGACCCAGCGAGTCCATATGAGCTCGAATTTATAGCCCGAGACTCGATGGGCGTCTTGGAAGGCGGGCGTAGGAAGAACCTATCTAGTGGTAGCGGCAAAAGTGGGTCGATTAAGTTCAACTCAGCGTCTCAAGTGAGTCGCGTGGTGGTTCCATCTTTAAATGCAATCAAAGCAAGTCCATCGGTTTCATTTGCGACGGGCGAAGGCGTGGTATGACACAGAATTAGATACACAAGATGAGGATGGAGTGGATGAAAAGGACCATAATGCCTTCATATTCACTATAGAAAACATGCATTTCCTACAGCTGAAAATTTACAGACCGAGTCGTCGATTGGTTGTTCTTAAGATCGTACTTGTGACAACAAGTTGTTTTTGGATGAAATCCTAATCAGCTAAACACCTCCTCTTTATATGAAAAATCCTCCAGCATTCATCATTCAAGATCTTCATCTAATAGTCTTAACGGTAGTGGTAAGGATGTGAAATAATTAAATTACTCCAGCTTCGTGTAGACTGAGTTCCTTTACTTTATGGGTCCATATATATAAACTAATTAAGTGTTACTTGTTCTCTTTTCTACTTTTGACTATAAGCAGCTAGTTGGGTTGCTGAATCTTGGAAACTATCTATCATGCATTATCACAAGAGGAACTGTTGATATCAATGACATAGTAATGAACAGATGAAAAGTTGTATCCTTCTCAATGCGGACTTCACACCAAAAGTTTCAGATTTTTTCCTTGCAAAGTTGTATTCAACAGATGAAAGTATGGTGTCTCTCACTGCTGCACAAGGAACATTGGGATACATTGCTCCAAAATTATTCTACAAAAACATTGGAGGTGTCTCATACAAGGCTGATGTTTATAGTTTGGAATGTTAATGGAATGGTGAGAAGAAAAAGAATGTGAATGCAAATACAGAGCACTCAAGTAAAATATATTTTCCATCATGGGTTTATGATAGATGTCACCAAGGGGATAACATAGACTTGGGAGATGCCACTGAAGATGAAAAGAAGCTTGTTAGGAAAATGGTGATGGTTGCACTATAGTGTATACAAATGAAGCCCATAGATCATCCTTCAATGAGAAAAGCCTTGGAGATGTTAGAGGGAGAGGTTGAGTTGTTAAACATGCCTCCTAAGCCTACTCTATACTCCGAGGAAATGTTCGTTGAGAATCCTTCATTAATCCATTGACATCAACGCTACCTCGAGAAGCAATTCCATAGGTACAATTTCATTGGGGTGGAAGGTAGTCTAGTTTTTCACCAACTTTCTAATTATTTCCTATGATATTATATATTTTGTAATATAGAGGCACAGGTGTGGCCTATAACACTTCTTTCAAGGTTCATATAATGTAATATTGTCTTGAGGCATTGGCATGGTACCCTAGCAGCAAGCATAAAATAAATATGTAACTAATAACCGTTATCTATGTATTATACGATTTAAGTAGCACTAAATACGAATGCTAATTGATGGTCTAAGGCATGGTTCCATAAGTACTCTATAATTATTAGTTTAAATGAACAACACCATATGACTAACACCAAAATATATAACGAAAACAAAATAAACTAATAACTTTTTAAATAAGAAGAAAAACATAGAAAAATAATGAGAATAAAAAGAAGGGACACAATTTTTATGATAAAGGCATCTTACCTATGTTCATGAACGAAAATGTCGGAAAATTACGCCGATATTTTAGAGGAGAATTTGGATATGGTGTTGGGAAGGCTTCTGAAATACAATTATTCTAAAAATGATTTTTCCCTCTTTGTGTGCCAAAAATAGATTCAACAAACGAAGTGCTTGACATGAAGCCAGCGAGCAACGATAAATCCAACCATAATGAGGCAGAACTGATTTTTACATGGAAAACCTAAATGAAAGGTAAAAACCACGGGACCCATAGGCCATAAGCTTCCATTATTTCAGCAATGCCAATGTGGATTACACGGATTCTTCTCTAGCAAGCAAGCTGAGGTTCCATGACCATACATAAAGAATATCATTCTTGGAACACCAAAGCAATAAACATCATCCCAGGATGGATAAATCGAAGAAAAGAGGAAGATCTCATCAAAGGTGGAATGACCAAATGGGTATTATTGAAACTTGCCTAGGTCTTCTGAGTTATGCTTTGATGTGGAACTAGCACATTTAAATCACAGAGGCTTATGAGTGTACATATCATCTTTGCCCCCGATGCGAAGGAGTAAACACATCTTTCTCGATTTCTAATGTTTCTGCGGAAGCCCGACACTTCACAGCCATGGATTATTAGTCAGTTTCATCCATATTCTTTCTTCGGGGAATGTTTCTGTGATGCATGAAAAAGAAGCCAAGTGATGAATTTCCAAGTCCATTATTTCAAGGGCGGAACGACGGAGAAATCAAGGGGATGGTTTCCTCTTCAAATGTCGTCCTACCCTTTTCATTGTTGATCATGGCGCACCTTGTGGCTTTGCTTATAGAGCGATTCTTTACAAGATAAATTTACTTTGTACCAAGCTTGCTAAGAATTAGATTGTATCTAGAAGGAAGGAATGCAAGATGAAGAGAAATCTTTTTGAATTGATTCGATCTATGGATGATTGGGATGAAGATTTAGGGAGCCTGGCCTATTGAATTTTTGCAAACAAATCAGAATCACAACAACATTCGACATGGAATCTTTGCTCCCAGTAAAAGCGAGACTAGGAAGAATAAATCCACAACTACGATATACGTTTTGCTCTTTATTAGTAGGAAAATGAAGTAAGTCACTAGGGGTTGTTGATAACTCAATGATTCATGGTATGTATCATAAAAGGGCAAGGAGTACATGAACGCACATTTCTTGGTCTTTGTTTTCTTTTGAACTTGAGCTTTCTTTTTCACTTTCTTTGGTGCCTTTGCTCCTGCGGTTTTACCCTTCTTTTGTATACCCCCCTGTGAACCACCAACCACATATATGAATATATTATGTGAAGGCAGAGAGTTTTATGATTTCATGGAAGAACAGATTAATGAAGGGAGTTTAAAGGTATACAGGTGCTCTCGGCTTTTCCTTTTGTTTTCCAACTGGTTTGCTTTTCATGCCCCTCATTTTGATCAGGTTGTGAGCTCTGGCTGGCATCTTGTCGACCTCATCTTAGAATGAAGGAAAATCCTCCTATTATCCTGGCATGCAGCAAACCATTGCATGGAAAGGAGGAAAAATGCATTTCTACAAAGAAAAATACCAAATGATCCAACAATCACTCTAACTGAATACTCAAAAAAAAAAAAAAAGGAATGCTAACCTTCAAGCATTGTTTCAGCCTCATAAACATTAGATTGTGGTTTCAGCTGAATAAAGTCATTCATAACAGCTTCCACAAACATTGAAGAAATATACAATCCATAATCAATAAGCAAAAGCCAAAACCACAATTCTTATCATTTCTATCATTATTAATTACACCCTTTTCCCAATACTTTTAAAAAGCCAAACTAGGTAGGAGAGAGTTTCAAACATATGAAAAAAAATCACTAAAGCTGTAGGAAGCAGTTCCTAGGATAAAATAAAGAATCCCCCAATATTACCTTATTTCTTTAAGATATTAAAAGTGAGAACTCTAAAAGATAAAACAATCAGTATTGGATAAACCTTTGCCACAGTACCACTGAAAGTGACTGTGAAGAAGAAGATTATGTGTTAAATTAGGCGACAATTTCTTTGAATTGAATACAAAATTAGATGAAGGTTTGTGCTACATATTTATTACTTGATAATGTAATATGAGGCTAAGTGAGGGAAACATCAAAATTAAAAAATAGACTTACAATGCGAGAATGTCACAGGAAGGAACTATTGTTGTTTATAGATGGTTCTGCAAAATAACCAAAATTTAAAGGAACTAGATGAAGGCTACTAGTCTTTAGAACTATTGTTGTTCATATGAATCTGGAAGCATGACTAGTTCACCACTAGCTCTTGGTTTCATATGACACCCAGTGTGACAATATTTACTACCAAGGACATGCTAAACTATTTCATAGTTCTATTAGATATAAAGAGATATTATATTATAGATCCGAACAGAAACACTGAAATGGACCAATCATCAATAACAAAAGAATCATTTTTATAGGAGTACACGATTTTGTCCCCATTACAGAACTTGAACCTAGTCCCTTCCTCCTAGCCACTTGCAGGTTGGCCCTTAACCATTAGGCTAGACCTTATTGGCATTGGTAACAAAGAATCATGAGATCATAAAACATAGAGTGATGCGAAATTTGGAATGGTGGTCCCCGATCTTCGAGTTCTGAAGACCAAGAGACCCCGAAAAGAAGCTGGGTAAAGTGGTCAAGCGGGGATTCCAAATGTGATGTCGGTCTCTCGGCATAAACCACGAGATGATCAGGGCCATTATGTTCCTGAATTGAAGGCACCCGACTTCATTATTGAAAACAGTAAACTCATAAAAAGGAAAGCAAAATTTAGATCTTTATTTCTTGAAATCCTAATACAATATTCACGTGAATATATATAGATATATCGGGAGTAGACTGATTTGATTTCTTTGTGGCATCTACCAATTCCTTAATTTTACAAAAAGAATACAAGTGCAGCTAGTCTCACCTTGGAAGAGAAATTACTAAACGAGTAATTGACGGCGAAGTTTGGAATGCAAGAGTACGCGAATTACCACGCTCATCCTGTGGACAACCCCTCACAATGGTTAGAAAGATAAGGTCTAATGCCCATAAAGCTAAAATTAGATATATGTAACAAAGTCCAATCAAGAAGTGGTATTCAGATTGCTATGCTATTGAACAAGCCCCATTTTAGATCCTTATTAGATCATTGAAGATAAGTTCACCAAATTCACATTCGAGGATATTACTTTGTGAAGTGCAAGAGTTGATCGAGGTTGGACCATTCGAGATCTTATAACTCGTAATGAAGGTCGGTCTTAGTAGCAGTGTATCATATAAGTAGTTGATAGTAGATGTTCTCACGGGAACTAGCCGCGGGTATTCACGTAAGATAACCACGGACGATTTAGCATTATTTGGTTTGATACGCATCAGCGGTATACTATTCAATGGGGTAAAGCATGTTGTAATTTATAATTTTTTTTTATAGGCGGACCCGAGGGGAGGAAGATATGGCCAAGATGCACGTGCTAAAGGATGCGTGAGACCTGAGAGCGATAAAGTGCCACGCTCCGAGACGGGCGAGAGGAAGTGGGAGTCAGTCTGATACGGGAAGCGTGGTGCAGTATTAAGGTGGTGGGGCAGCGTGGGGTGAGTTTCAAGCGGGGCTAAGAAAGTTTGAATTTCAAAGCGTTTGGGGTGGGGAAAGGGAAGCCCGAAATTCTCACTTGAAGGATACGTTGAAGGAAATACTTAGGCCTCACCTTGAGGGTGCGGTGCTGCGACGGGACTGGCAGGACCAGAGAGTTTCATTGGGCCCATGTCTAGCAAGCCTCGAGGAGCAAAGCGTTAGGCCCACAGGGAGGAACTCTCATCCTAAGCGCTATGGGCAGAGTGCCAAGGGAGGGTCGAGGAAAAAAAGCTCACGGCATAAGCGAAGACCACCATTCTTATTTGAGGCTGAGCCATTCGGAAGGCTGAGACTGACCTCAACTGAAGTCATGACTTAAGGATCTGTGAGGTAACAACAATATACAACGAGTTATGAGCGAGAGGAGAGATGCCCCCGATAAAGGATAAGTAGGAAGTAAAGAGAAAGCGAAGGTAGATATTCTTGCCTTGGAAAGGAATCGATCTCAGTGAAACCCCATCTGAGTTTACTGGACAATGCTCGTGTAAAGGTGGCTTTCACTCGAAAAACTCTTCTTTGTGAACTCATGGGGCAAAGTCCTCGAGGCTAGGGGAGAGATGACACCTTGTATTTGGGAGGAGAGGCGTGAGATTAAGTGAACACCAAGTGGGTTGGTGTCTTGTAAAAAAAAAATCTCATATAAGTTTGCTTAGTGAGATGTGTAAATATTAGTTAGAGTTAGAAAACTTAGCACCACACACGATAGAGAAAAAATGAGGTGGCTGGTTTTGGGAGTGTAAGCAATTACCATAGTGCAATATAATTAAGGTTTGTTAACAATTTATATGAAAAGCAATAAAATATTGTTGTTTTGTAATATTAATAATTAAGATGCAACAATTTTTAAGAGGCAATGAAAAAATACTGTGAAAATATTGAAAAGCCTAAAATATTAAAAATAATTCCATGAGTCCATTGTATAATTATATACAATTTACAAAAATTTAAATTATTTGCAAATGAGACTTGGTTAAGTGCATAAAGGTATCAGCGAGTCTCTATGAGAATATAATATTATAACATTGTAATGCAAAGTGAATAGATATCCACAAAAAAAAAAGTTTTAAAATTATTTTAATATTTTCAACTATGGCTTAAATTATTTTACAAAAAATAATTAAAAATTAGATTAGCGGTCGTATCTCTTTTTTTTTTTTTTTGGTCGAACCATAAGGTTGTCCTCAATGTCCTCATACCGAAAGTGTATTTAAGTTGTACCACGCATTTTAAGTCGTACCACACAAATTAATCTCATATAAGTCGGAAGGGACCACAAAGACAATAAAACTCTATCACCTAACACAGTTACATTCTCATGAGTCGAACTCGAGACTACTGGTTAAGTTATGAGATACCTCAACTATCTCACCTACATGTTCAATGGTTTTAAGGTCATATCTAAACCCTATAATGTCATAACAAATTTTAGTAAAAATTATTAAAATATTTTAAAGCTTATCCTTCGTCTCAAAATTTGAACGGTGTAGTCCTTTGGTTTGAGGAAATATTTACTCAGCAATGCTCTAGCAAATTGTTTATTTATTTTTTAATACGTAAATGTTTGTAGGAATTCAAGATATATTATAACTAATAGATTTTTTTAAGAAAAAATTTATATAAAAATGGTTTGGAAGATTAAAAAAAAGAAAGGAAAATAATCATTCCATAAAGGAATATTTTTTTATAAGAAAGCTGATATTCTCGTACATATGTTTTGTTTCCATATATATATATATATATATATATATATATATATATATATATATATATATATATATATATATATATATATATATATAATGAAGGCTATTTGAAAAGGACAATTAGTTTTTTTAGATTATATATTTTAACTTAAGGTTCAAAGTTAAAAAATGCAAAACATATAGGGGTGAGGATTCGAGTGAGTCTGGTGGGACCAGTTTCACTTACCTTATAACAAAGTGCTTATTTATAAAAAAGAATTAATTTAATTTTTTTATTTTATAACAGTTGTTAGAGATATTACATTTCTAACAAAATATGATTTAGAATATTTCAAACAATCTTGAAAACAAAAGCTCCTTTGTCAAGAAAGCAGCAAAAGTTGTATCTAAGGGCTTTTCGGTTACAATTTTAAAAATTGTTTTTCCTCAAAACATATATGACAGTGTGGTTCCCAATTTTTTTTGTTCTAAAAAACACAAATAACAATAAATTCAAATAATAAGAACAATTTTTAGAGAAAACTATTTTGGTATTCTTTATGTTTTCAAAAAATGCTCTTAATAAGTACAGTTTTAAAAAACAAGAACCAAACAATTCATTTCTTAATTGTGTTGACTTATCCCATATTTTTTTTATACTGTTCTTTTCATCTTTGATGACACTCCTATCCACTGGAAGATCCTATGTTTTACAGCAACCTGGTTATGGCCTTGCAATAATACATTATCACACCGTCTAATATTGATCCGGTTAATAAGTTTTGTTTTATGCATATCTTAGATCGGCTTATTTCTATGCAGCAGTCAAATGAGTTTTCTATTTTTATTTTTATATCCTTTTAAGGATCCTATTACTTTTTTTTTAAAATTAAATTGACATAATATATTAAAAGAAGAATAACAATAATCATCAAAACTAAATTTTAAAACATCTTTAAGAAAATTTGATCACCAAATATTACAATATAAGCTAAGCAGACACCTTTGTTTATTAGAGTTAAACTAAACAAACACATTGTTTATTTATTTATTATAAAAGTAGACTATAAGATTATTTTATTAATTATTGAATTGTTTTATCATTAAATATGGAAGTTACGAATAATTATTATGCCTAATTAGTAATTAATAATTTTTGCTCTATCATTGTGAGATATTAGAATTGAGATGTGGGAAGTTCACCATTTATGAGGCTTTTCTTTATGGAATTAAATCCCCAAAGTACATATCAAATGATGGTTGTACTTTATACACATCCTTCTTTAATTTATTTCCCATTCACGCATATACACTTAATTCTCTCTAAATATTATCTTTCAAAATACTTATCGACATGCATATCCTTCTTTCATTTTAGCAATTTTGTTAAAAAAATTTAAGGACTTTTTAAAAAATTTAATTATTTTTTTTATCAATATTTAAAAAAATATGTATTCATTGATATTTCCATAAAATCCAAATACCACCGATAGTTTCAGGCATGGATTTTATAAAGATATCTCACTTTTTTATTTTCTACAAATCCGATGATCTGAAAAGAACATGTCTCTTTACGATTGAGGCCTTTCCTGCATCAAGGCAGAATGCACGTAGAGATGGAATTGCATCTCTTTTCAAGGATGTGAAGGTCATATCTGAACTTCCCATCTCCGGCGAGCCGACGGCCGGGGAAGGTTCTCCGACACAATAGTCTCCAATGAGTTGAGCTACCATTGCCCATGGTGGGCACATCCTCTTGTCGCTCCACCTTGTTACCTCTTTTCTTTCCACTGATTAGTGGAAATCTTTTCGATGTGCAGAATACGTTCATTAAATTTGACATTTCAAAGCTTAGTAGTATCATGCATATGTTACCACACATTGTACTCTTCAGTTTTCCTTCCTTCCTTTGAAGCTAATGGCTATTGTTCCACAATGATTTAATCAAAATTTTAATATTGCAACAATATAACTTAATTTAAATCAATTTAAATAATACTAATAAAACTTAACTCAAGTTATTAAGAATTCATCTTGATAAGAAAGCAGAAGGGATTCGATATTAAGTTTTGGCTAATTTGAGCACACCTCGACTGAATTTTTGTAAGAGGTATTGGAAGTTAATAGCGAGGTAAATCCTGTGGTCCTAAATGAGCTCAAATTGACTGTGAGAGCAAACCCAAGGCGACCAAGCGTATATCAAAATAATTGCAATTAATTTTATTTTAATATATATAAAATAAAATACTAAAACATTTATAACAAATATAAGTTATAAAAATTATTATATTTTTAATATCTATAAAATAAATTGATTTAATGTAATTACAATTAAGAAATTTATGCTGCAAAATTACAAAATAGTTAATGGGATAGGATACTGTGAGTCGGGAACCCCGTCAATCCCAGGACCCCTTTTTATGGAATGATTTTTTTTTAATGGAGCGAAGATGAAAAGTGAAACATTTTAAGTAAACAAATCTTCTCAAAACATGATTTTTTTTTTTTTGTTTGGAAAGCAAAACAGACATGCTATAAACATTGCTTTTAAAAAACACAATATTTTTGTGAAAAAAATTTCAATAAGTTAGATTATATTTTTAAAAATGGAAAATTCTTTTAATTTCCAATAATAGTTTGAATTTCAATAAGTTAGATTATATTTTATATTATTCATCTTGGTAAAATATGTTTATGAACTGTCCATTGTTAGGTTGAAGATTGTGAGATGAGGAAACTATTCTTCTTTAGTAATCTGATTAAAATTATTGCACAATAACATAAGCTGATTAGTTAAACATTACTGTGAAATTTAGTTATGAAATCTAAAATATGGTGGAATCAGGCTGACGATCGGCGGTATTCAATAGAAGTAGCCCGGATCTATTGGAGTTGGGACGGGAGGAAGATGACGAGATACGCAGCGTAGCTAAAGGACTGGTGAGACTGCCCGAGGGCGGGTCGAAGTGCCACACTTCGAGAGCGGGCTGAGTGAAGTGGGGGAATCGGTCTGATGCAGGGCGTGGTCGATGTGAGGGCCTTGAAGTGTGGTTGGAACGCGTGGGGTGAGTTTTCAAGCGGGGCCAAGAAAAGTTTTGAATTTCAAAGCGTTTGGGGATTAGGGAGAAGGGAGCCCGAAAATTCTCCTTGGAAGGATCGTCATACGTTGGAAGGAAAGACTTAGGCCTCTCACCTTGAGGTCATGCTGCGACCGAGACTGTGACCCGGGACAGAAAGGGTTTTCGTGGGAGGCCCATGTCCGGCAAACCTCGTCGGAGCAAGCGCGGAGGCCCATGGGAGGAACTCTCATACTAAGCGTATGCAGGCAGGAGTGCCGGGGGAGGGTCAGGGAAAGACACGACATGGCGAGACCACCCCCAGCTGTGAGACTGGGGAGCCATTCGAAAGAAAGGGGCTCTGAGGCGCTAAGTCAATACCAGGACTCTTGTGAGGGTAACAATATAAAAGCGAGGCGTAGACTGAAGAGAGGAGGGATGCCCAGGCATAAAGGATAAAGTAGGAAGCAAAGAAGAGAAGGCGAAGGTAGATATTCTTGGCGTCCCAGGAAAAGACAAATCTGTTAAGTTCAGGGAAAGCAATCCCGAAGTTGACACAGGCTGATGCTCGTGTAAGAGTGAAACTTTCACTAAATGCATGGACTGGTAAGGCACCGTCCTCAAGGATCCACCTCCCGGTGGGGGGAACTAATTGCTCGTCTAGAAATTGAGTTGAAACGAGTGGGTTTAGGTCAGGGATGAGGGGAAGGCAGCACCATGCATTGGGAGGAGCGTGAGATTGGTGGCCTTAGTTTGAGGAATTTTAGTGGAACTGGTGGGTCAGATCTGAGGCGGAAGAGCGTCATTGTCATTGTGAATTATAAGGATATGCAACCTGTTGAGAAGCCCAGGTCTTGGGGCGGTTCGGGATGGGTCTATTTGGGATTCTAGTAGGGAGTTAAGGCCCGGCCCCGCTGTTTCACCTCTAGGTTTGGGCCCTGGGTGTCGGGCGCCTTTGTGATCACAACCTGGATCTCTTTATGGGCTGATCCTTTCTGACCCACTGCTCCGAGGCCCCGGGATGCGGTTTTGGAAACGAGGGGATGAGCAAGGGCACCTTTGGTGAATTGAACTCAGATAACTTAGGGCCCATATCACTGCTCACCGTAATAGGGCGGGAAGGATCGCCTTACACCATAGGGAGGAGGCGACTCGGTGAGGTTATGTGAGAATACAGTTACAACCTTAAACGATACGATGATAATCTACGCTACCAGTGCCATATATTCCGTCTCTCTGTTTTTAGCCTTGCTTTCGGGGAGTTTTGAGACAGGGGTTTCATCATCGGATAGGGCTCTGGCGTGCCCACTTAGGGTGAGTGGCGGCTGGCGACGGGAATGGGGCAGAGCACCCGGATCGATAATTGACGTAGGGAGGAGATTTTGTAAGGCGACGAAGGAGAGGCAGAAGGTCTGATTTGGATTGTTTAGAGAAAATTGGCACTTTTATGGATGGATTTTTAATGGAATGAAGATGAGAAATTATTTAAGTAAACAAATCTTCTCAAAACACTGATTTTTTTTTTTTTTTGTTGGAAAACAAGCGGACATGCTATAATAAACATTGCTTTTAAAAACACAATCTTTTTGTGAAAAAATTTCATTGTGGATTAGATAATATTTTTAAAATGGAAAAATTATTTTGAATTTCCAATAATAGTTTGAATTTCCAATAAGTTAGATTATATTTTATATTATTCATACTGGTAAAAATAATATTTTATGAACTACAATCTTTTATTCGAGTTGAAAGGTGACGGATGAGGGAAGCTATTCTTCTTTACAGATCTTACGCAGAAGCATTCGACGACAATGCAATCCCTCGACCAGCAACTGAAAAACAAGTTTATTGGGAGAATCATTCGAATCTACGGATTGAGCAGTTTTCAGACTAAGACGACAATAGAAACTCAAAGGCTTGGTCTGAAAGCTAGAACACACTTATCATGTTTTATTCCTCAGCGAGTGCACGATCATTCTCGAAGAGATGGCGACTGGAGAATCTACCTTTATTAGTAATAAAGTAATCGGCCTCCATTCATCTCGGTAAGACATGATTAAGTACATTTATAATTTTATTTTCTAAGATCAAATGTACTTATTAATCAATTTGAAATAGGATTCTACAGGTTTCCATATTTTTATTAGTTGAATTTGCTTTAGTGGGGCTAAATCTATCTAAGCCTTCATTTGGTTTGTGTTTTGTTCTAGTCATCGTACACTATGAAAGAAGAAAGGCAATCAAGGGAAAACAAATTGCAGCGAAGCCATGAGGAATGCTCATGGATTTGGAATTCTGGTTGTTTGGTTCTTCACGACCTTACAGATGGAGAACAACGAGGCGGAGATGAGTAGGCGGAAGAACAGTTATTTATTCTCAAAGAACCATCTTAGAAACGGGAAATGTCAGTGATGAGAGCTCTCCGAGGCATCTATTTTGCATAAAACAAGGTCAACGGATTATGATCACGATATTCCAATTTCTATTGAGAGTATATGGTGGTTCCTTGAATGGATGCCCACTGAGTCCCAATTTAGATAGTGTTGGCGAAATTTATCCATTAGGGATGGACCTTTTCTGAAACAGATGATGGGAAATGGGAAGAATTTCCAGTTTCTACAAACAAAGCAATTTTTCCGCAGAAAGCGAAATTACACGAGTTTGAACTTCTGTTGAAGCCCCAGAGATGGCTTATAGATGTTGAGTTGCATAGAGCTTCTAAGGAAGCTGAGGAGAGGGTTGCATTAGTTTCTGAAGAGCTTGAACAGGACATCTTTCTCCAAGATGGTGGGTTTGGTTTGCCTGCAATGATTCAGACAATTAGGGACCTAGCGGGGGAAAGGATGAACTTGGCACTTGAGGTTTCAAGTGTTCTACAACATCGGGTGCAGATAGAGAGGCATTTGCCAAGAAGAACTCAAAGTGGTTGGCGGCTGGATACAGGGACCTGAAAGACTGAAGAGAGAAGAAGGAGTTGTAGTCTGCTTTGGAGAAAGAATTGGACAGAAGGTCAAGTGATTGGACATTCAAGCTTGAGAAATATCAGTCCAAAGAGTAGAGGCTTCGTGAGCGGAGTAGGAGCTTGCGAGAACGAGAATGTTTCACTTCAAAGAAGTCTCTTCCTTTCATGAGAGACGAAGCGAGAAAATTGATAACATATTATGGATTACAAATGAAGGACTACATTCTACGAGGCGAAGGAAGCAATGGAGGAGAATCAAAGTCTACAGAAAAATCTTTCTGAGCTACAAGAGAAGTATAAACTGGCTTTGAGAAGAAGGCAGGGATTGCTTTAAAAGGGTTATGAAGAAAGGATGAGACGAGAATGAGGAGTTACAAATCCATTTCAAAGTTCACCCTACGAACGTGCGACAAAGAAGGCAAATTGGAAGTGGGTTGAGAGAGGGACTAAGTGAGGCAATTGGGAAGAATGATAGGCAGATTGGAAAATTGCAAAGTGGCTTGAATGAAGAGATTGTGGTGTAGAATAGGCACAAGAAGAGTTGGAATCTTACAGGCATAAAAATTTATACTCTTACGCCATGAGAATATTGCTTTATTGAGCCGTCCCAAGGTAGCCGGGAAAGAGGGTGCTTATTTTACTTTCAAGCTAGATGGGAACTTTTGTCCGAATTTTTTGCTTACAAAATCTAGAACTCCTTGCTTTCAATGAGAGCACATTGTGTTCAAAGTTCTTTTGGATTTTATCAAGGGAAAGCATGTGTAGGAAGTTCAAGCGGGAATAGAATTTACTCCGTGTGACTTAGATGGACATTCGCATTGTCGAGTCTTACATGAAAATCCAGGGTTTCAAGCGTGGAATGGAAAATTTAACTAGGAGTTTGCAGGCAATGTGTGCTTTCATGCATGAGAAGTCCAATCCTGCTTTTAAGCCTCAATCAAAATGCATGGAGGATGTTAGATCAGATCAAGTAAACGAACAAACCATGGAGTAAACTCAATCATGTTTTTGTTCTCTTAAACTAGTAACCCTTGAGAATCTAGAGTCCTTGTTGTTTACTATGTTTACATATGTTCTTTTAAGTGTTGACTCTCTTTCTTCCGCGATGTCGATTCAGCCACACCTTTGCAAGTTGTCTTCAATGGGAGATTGATGTTTTGTTTTAATACGTACGGGATATCACAAAATTTGAACTGCGAGAAACTTTGCTAACAAATTTATTACTTGACTATATTCTATGAGTCGAGAAGTTGAGCAACTATTTTGAGCTTACCTTGTTTGTGAGAGGTAATGACATCCTCGGAGAGTGAGTTCAAACACACTGGATGACCTACTCTTGGCTGCAACACACAAATTGAAGGATCTTGAGCTTAGGTAATCTATCATGCAAATTATAGCCTGATAGTTGACTCTAATGCTTAATTTCTTTGCATCTATGCATATATAAATATACGGTCTTAGTTTTTATTTTTATTTCTCTCTTCTGAAGTGCTTAGTTTTATGGGATCGAGTGAGGAACTAGTTTTCTGATCTTCAAAAGTCATTGTTTAGTTGTTTTCTATTTTTTTCTCGATTTTTTGTTGTTTTGATTGGTCATCCATATTGAGTTGAAAGGCCAGAAGTGGGTTTTTCATAACCATGAAGCGGCGATGTACTTTTCATACCCCATTAAGCGAGGAAATTTTTATATACGTAACAAACTAAGCTAGTTGTGCTAAGTGGCGTGTATTCTGGGACGAGGAAACATCTAGCCTATGATAAGAAGAGAATGAGATTGATGGATGAACAACGAGTCATAACAATTTGAACGAAATGATTGCATCTGTGGGAGAGTCAAGTGTTATAAAATTAGAAGTTCATAGATGAGAGTGAAATCAATGACCACTAGTAATAGAGCGTAAGAACGTGGCCCGAGGGTGTGGGAGAAAGGACAATGATGGCATGATTCTACTTGAGAACACTGTAGATTTTACGCATGTTCTTTACCGGTGAGAAAACCTTGATGGTAGTGTCTTCTATTGGTTCCTAAGAAATTTAAAAGAAAGAAATTATAATATTTGTATGTCAGTCATTTCTTGAAAATATTTATAGGTACATGGCTTTAGTAGGAACTAGGAAGTGCGAGTGCCATGATAGTGGAAGGGTCACAGTTATCTATGTATATGCATATATGGTGTCGATTTCCTTCAAAAGTTGGTTATAGATGCATCCTTAATGGGGATTTGGGTTAACTAACAAGGATCTTGATTATTTTATCTGCTATTTGCTTTGTTTTTATTTATTCTTAAAATGGTGGTTTTCTTCATCACGACTACGCATTTCGATCTGACGATCATTGTTCCTTTATTATAGATCTTTGAAGAAGGATGAGAATATAAATTGCCTTGAGCCGACTTGAGAAGAATCTACAGCGATTGATATCATGAAGGAATACTCCCCAAAGTATGCGGGGATAGAGATATCTTTGTGGGCGAGTCGGCAATGCAGTGAGGAGAACATGCTCTTAAGTCTTTGAGGTTAACATCTTAAAGAAGAAGATGGCTTGAAGATTTACTTTTGAAAGAAGGGTCGGATTACCATTCTTAAAGACGACTGAGCAACAAACTTTTTGACCTTTTCTTGGCTTCCCCCCAGGGTTGTGTGCGGCTGAAGCACGTAGATTTTTCAGCATTAGAGATCCATGCACATGCATTTGGAGACTTATAACCAAATGCATTAGCAAGGTCTTTCAAACATCCGCAGTGAATTTGGTTACATGTTAATTAAAACATAAAAAATGTGAACATTTTTTCAATATTTATTACACAGGAAATTAGCATCTTTGTTCTAACGGGAATCAATCAATGAAATCAATGCTCGGCTCTGACAATGCCTATTATTGGTCGTCCCGAAACACGAAATAGGCGATCATAGGGATTACGTTTTACGTAATTATTAGTTCACTGCTAATAGCACGAGCAATGCTTTACTTCCTTAAATTCAACTCTTCTCCTTAGGGAAAGAAAGCCATTTCACAAAAAGATGCAAAGAAAATACCCTGACCTCTATCATTGCGGTGATAGTGAACTGATATATACTAGGTCTTGGCTGAGGCATTAGACGAGAGAAGTTAACTTACTATGTTGATTTTAAATATTTGAACTATTATAATACCATTGAAAAAATGAAAACATTTGCATCGACGGAGTGCTGAAGTGTGTGCTAGTGCAAAAATATTATATATCATCTATCGACTCGTAGCAATTTTTTAATTTAGAGATCTTACAAAGTTGGCCGCCAGAAAGAAGTGGTACGTGACTACGAGGACTAAGGTCTTTAGTGTCACTTGTCGGCCTAACTACGGGAGATTTCAAGATGAGTTATCTCACATGCGAGCAAGGTATCCACGATGTCGCGAGGAAATGACACATTCAGGCCGCGCATAGCGAGCCAAATCTCTTCTGTCTGTGATTTAAAAAAAACAAACTTATACGTGCACACCAGTTTAAATTTGGGAGGCTTTTTCTCATGGCCCCGGAAAATTTTAATTTGCCATGTCATGTTTATAGTCAAAACAATTACGGATTAACAACATGAACAAAGAATACGGAACTTTCAATAGAAGATGTCTCAGGCTAGACAAAATCTAAGTTGACAAATGGCTCTGGATCAAAGCACTCTTGAACTACGACATGAAGGTAGTTCCTTTAATCCCGATGGCACATAGGACAAAGATCATAATTGATCTAGTTTCTGGTGGCCTTGACTTCATGAAAACTTAAGAAGAAACCTTACTTGACCATTGGTTAGCAACGCTAGATTCGGCATGAGTGAAAGAAGAGTTTAGCATGAAGCAAACTTCTTTCTCGTAAAATAACTGCTCCTAGTTGTCATACGAGTAGAGGGCACACATCAGTTTAAAGGGGAACCGGTTCTCACGGGTAGACGGTAATTGTTCCCATGGATCAATTATTAAGAGTCTCCATAACTTTTCCCTTTTATCATTATGCTTTCCCGGCTTGTCACTGACGGCTATGACACATGTGGTCGACACATCATTCCAGCAAATGAAGCGATAAGCGTGATAGCACGGATGAAATAGTGTTGAAAACCTAAGAAGATAGCCAAGAAAGAATATCTCCATAATGTCGAGATGTACTGGGAAAACTATTTTCAATAGAGAAGAAAGAATGACTCTAATGCAATAGCGACACTAACATGCACTGATCTATAACTTTAATCCCGAGATCTTTGAGAAGCAACTCAACGATCAGCGAACCTGATCAGATCCTAAATGGAAAGGTGTTCGACTATGCACCTCTTTTATGTGAAGGTGTTTTCTTTTACCTCTTGAGAGATGCATGGCAACCTCGTGGTTATTGTTAAAAGAAAAAAACATTTGCGAGTTGAAAAGGAATCCGGCCCACATAGCGAGTCTCGGTGCACGAGGCACGAAGAATTTCGGTGGTAGCGACCCGGTAGCTTTTGTGAAGGCTGCGGGCACCAATAGAACACCGTATTTTGATTTAACGTTGGGTAGAAAAGGCGGTCAGGAAAGCAAAGCTAAAGGGATCCCCTTGTATGTACTGTGCTTCATGTTGGAACTATGCTTGTTGATAAGGCCACAGGAATCTCAGGTATAGCAAGCCCAGATTACGCAGCAGGCTATGGAGGCGTCTGCCATGACAACTTCCTTCCTGAAAACTTTACGATTTAGAGTGCTCACACACAAAAAGTCAAATCAGCCATTCAATTACATCATAAGGTAAGCGTGCAGAACACCGAGAAAAAGTACATGCCATTATAGTACATGATGATTGGAATAATCATATCCTCACCACCAAAAGCAGGATAAAGGATAAAGAAGAACAAAGATGATACGAGACCAAGTCTATCTTATACACATAGATGACATGGACTTTAATCGACGAACATCTTATAATGCGAGAAATGACCAAATACGTACCATTCCTTCCTAGGATAAAACTCTGAAAAAAGATCATTTAAAAACACCAATCATGCGTATGCATACCAAAACTATAAGAGAGTTTTCAAATGCAACTGATGAGAGGTTTGGTAAAGATGGATAATATAATTTAGATTTGCCACATAAGCAATGTACAACAAGTGGAATAAATATGTGTGAACAGTAATAAGAAAGGCTTTGCGAAACTACCGGAAAAATCATACAGAGGTAAGCATTTACCTCCTTCTATAAATTGCTCTCTTTGTATGCAGCTCCACCGGGAACATCCACATCAAACCTTTAAATATGAAGAACATTTCTTATAATGGCATATCCATTTAGAAATTATAATATCAACTTTAAGCAAGTTTAGTTTATGAGAAGCTGTATACAAATTAAGAGGCTCTCGGAATGAGAAAAGGAAATACCATCATATTTACCTACTAATGGATCACATAATACATATAACTTCGATCATTCTGATTACATTGGCCAGTACCAATATAATGCATGTAAATAGACATATGTGGTTCTCAATGTTGAAACTTGACATGTATGTGTATGTCTCTAATGTGTTGGCACCCTTAGACAAAGATTCCTCCCCATAGCTAATGTGTTAAGCATTGAGTGAATATGCTTCCTCCTCCCATTCCCATAGCGCCTCTCCATACATTCTTGCTTTGTGCTTCTAAACTTGAAGCGCGACTACGACATTCCTTTCTGCACAATGGAGGAGACGAGGATAAGATTCAAACAAGGGTTTCAATCAGTGAATCTTTGGGCTCATGGAAAACACACCTCTCCACCTAAAATGAGTTTGCTTTTTTATTTTCAATCATTGAACAAAGCATTTATGGAAAATCTAATGTCCCCACCTTAACGAGGATGTTGCGGGATCAGATTATGGTGACTAATTACCCTAGTATATTTGCATTTCTTGCGAGAGAAAAGGAAATTAGAATTTTTAATACTGCTCTCCTCAAAAACCATGGTTCATTCTTTTCTAGAGCCAATTTTGAGTTGGGACCTCAGAAACCTGCTCTGTGCCTCCTGTAATAGGTTTACGGCCCCATCGCTGTAAGGGCCTCTTTCACGGAATCAACTCTGACAAGACTCGTCACGATTAGCAAAACCATCGAGATACGTACCTCATTACAATCACCCGATAGCCATAATCACCAGTATCGACATTATCCACATTGAAATTATAATCGTATCATCATCTTGACAAAGCAGTCGACACCGGTGGATCCACCATCATCCATAAATGCCTCTCTTTGCCTTTATATAAAATCACAATCCACATTTGTTACCTCCTCTAATCACATCCCTATTTTTACCTCCATCCTCTTTGTTATCCTTTATTCGAGTTTTCTGATCACGATTGCGAAATTGATTTTATGTTCATTAGAAATATGGGGTAAGCCAAAAGAAAGAAAACAATAAGTGAGTACATGTTATAAGATGATTTGTCATGAGAGAAGATCATATATATAATTAATGTCTGTACAATGGCTGGTGTGTCGTTGATCATTTTGATATATCATTCTACTGTAAGGCATGAGCTAGAGAGAGAAAGTGTAAGACCCGAGAAAATTCCAATTTTCTCAGAAAGGGCAAAAGGGTAATTTCGGTAAAAATCCAGAATTTTTCTAGATGTATCAGGTGACAAAGCGGACTTCAAGTTGAACTCGTCGTGAAATTTGGTGCATCACGTCGAAGTTCATTGGGTTCCAAGGTAATTCGAGTTTCACGTTTTCGGCGTGGGAGTGTCGGATGACCTGGCAAGTGAGAGATGCCACATGGCACTTCAAGAGAGTGACACTTGGCAAAGCCATGTGGTCCACTTGAATGAATGGCTCACAATGAGTCATGTGGGAAAAGGAATCCCATGGCTCACATTGAGCCATGTGGTTGATGATGTCATAATGGGGGTTTAAGAAAAATAAGGAATAAATATGGAAAAAGGGAGAGCCACACCTTGGTTTGAGGAAATGAGGAGGCAATTTCCTGTGTGCAGAATGATGATTTACTCCCGAATGGGGAGAAAAGGGCCGAGAAAGGAAAGAAAATGAGGAGCTTGATGAAAGGGAAATGAGATGAGAGAAAGAAAAAGAAAGAAAAGCGAAAGGAAAAGAAAAGAAAGGAAGGGAAAGAAAAAGAAAGGAAAGAATCCGTAGAGAGAAAGGAAGAAAGGAGGAGGAGGAGAGAGGGAAAGGAGGAAGGGAAAAGGAGGATTTTCCGGGTTTGGGCGGTTGGCGTTCGAAGTTCGTACTAAAGTTGGTGCACGCAGTGGGATCTACGTGTGGACACGAAAAGTTGAGTTTCATCAAACTTTAAAATTTAGGATATTTTCCCTACTTGGTTTTACCTTTTAAGCCTAAAGGCTTTATAATGGTAGGGGTTGCTTGTGGGAGGCCATGAGAGGCTATGTAAATTAGTTCCGAGCCTTGGGACTAAGGGTTATGGATTCATGACCGGTTGCACGGACTATGGGAGTTAGGGTTTGAACTAGAAACCAAAAGTTTCTAGGTGTCATGGTTGTTTGATGTGATGATAAGGATTGGAACCAAAATGGTTCATATTTGTGAAGGGGCCGTGAGGTACCCTGTTGAATGGTCCCAAGTTTGTGACCTAATTGTGTGTTATTGCTTGCTTGAATAACATGCAGTGTGTGGAATTGAGATATTGATGCATGTGACGATGTATTAATAGCATGGTTTGCATGGAGTAAAGTTGTATGTATAAATTATAATTTTCCATGGTTGTAAATGTTTCATGTAGTGCTCATTCATGCATGCAATATGAGAAAATGCATTGGCATCATGCATTTCATGCACGGTGCATCGCATCGAATTAGGGTGTGGGTGCGGGGTAAGGTTTGTTCAGATGTCGGTGAATGGGTGAGTATTTCGGGAAAAATGGGACCAAAGTCCAAGGTAAAGAGATTCACGAGTGTGTAAAATGATCAAAATGATAAATTGTTACATGTTTTGGGAGCAAGTTGGGTAGATCCCGAGGTGAAAGTCGCCGATTCTTTCACGGTTAGACATGGTCCGACGATGTAAGTTCGTGAAAATGTTGTTGAAAAGGCGTGCGGCATCCTACGGTTGTAAACACAGGAAATCGGGTGCCTGAAAATAAAGGAAGAATCAAAATCGAGGTTTTGATAAATAAAGTGGAGGGTGTCGATGGTTTAGTCATGGTGTGTGACGAGGTTTAGTCGCGCTTGGCATTCGGTGTGAGGAGTCGGTTGGGACTTGGGTCGTGAGCATGAGGGTTGCATCTCATGCATGATATAGACATTTTCATATAATAGTAAATAATTGTATGGAATGTGATTACGGTCATTTATTTATGCCATTGCATATGCATTTTAGGTGAGAGAGGTAACCCTTGTAGGAAAACTTTCTCGGGCTCTGCTCACCTTAGTGGGACCCTTTTCGGTACGAATTTATCGGGAGACGGTACGCAGTAGAGGTATCTTTTGAGAAGAAAGCCAACATGTGGCTTTGGGTAAATATTTTGTAAATATGTATAAATTCTAACTATAAAGCAGACTTTATGAAAATATGAGATGGACATATTTATTTTGAGTATTGGTTTGTGGGCCCGAGAGGCATTTATTTTGCACTCAAGTATGCGTCTCGTCGTGCACGAGATGTATGATTTCTGCGAGGTTGGCCGGGAGTAGTCAACGGACCCCCGAGTTTTAGGGCGTCACAGAAAGAGATCAGAAGTGGAGATAAAATAAAAAGATAAAATGAAACTGCAACAAAATCAACAATCTTACGAATGTATTTTTCGATATTTGCTTCTAATGTTGCCAGTATCATCAATTAAACATGTGTGTGAGTTCTGTGCATCAGCTTTGTCCTTCTCTGGAAGCCTCAGTGGAATCCCGAGTACCCCAGTTCTACGCAATTTAAACTCCTGGTTCGAGAGAAATGAACAAGTAATTTGGAAAAGTCATAACCGATAAACCACCAAGAAAATGAAAAGAGACATTGAAAATACGGCCTCTCGATAACAAAGACCAAAAAGTAATGCTAAAACCCATATTAGTAGACATGTAACTATGCTCTCAAATTAAAAATTAGATATTTAAGCTAGATGTAATAAATGAATCTAGAAACGACAAATATCTCACCCCGAAAACTCAAAACAATATAGAATTTTCATACTTGACAAAACATGGGGAGGAATTCACGGTTATTTATTTTGCACATGTATTATGTGCAATATGAATCACAGGGAAAATAAACAATGCTCTCCATATCACGAATGCTAATTACTCAAAAAGTTCATAGTTGGCTGAATTAGTGTGAAAATTAAGTCAAAACTTTAGAAAAAGTACTTACTTGAAAGCGGTGTAATCAAGCCGGGAGCGGGTACATTCAAGTGTGGCTTTAATTATGTTGAAATAAAAGTGCATCGTTGAGTTCCCGACGACGGCACGAATCGCCACCGACTGTGAACGGGAATGTTTCGAAACGAGGCGTCTCCGGCTTTGGATCAGTGATGGAAATTTGTTTGGAGTAAGTGACAAAGCACGACATCGTTTTGTTGGACGGTTGTTGCTGATACTAGTAATAAAATTGCCTTTTATTTCCATGCGGGTCCTTATATTTATCTTTATTTGTTGATTAGCCCCTATGTTCTTCAGATTTGATGTAGTGGTAGCCGTTAGTCCAGCCATAGCAAAATTTGGCATGACTCGAGATCATGACACGAACTTGACATTTCTTTTACGGGTTTGAGATTAGTATAATTATGTTTTTGTTAATTGATCTGTATAACCCATTTAATAAATATGTTATATTAGTGTCAATCTATATAACACAAATTTGACTCGTATTAATCCATTTAATTATTATGTTAATTAATATTTAACTTATTTAATATGTTATTGTGTTAAATATTGATGAATTAATTATAATGTAGATTATTTTAAATTATCAAATTACTAAACAGGTTATGCATGTTGTATCATGTTACTTAATTACTAATTTGATCGTGTTTTTATTTTTTATTTTTATCCATTTATTATTCGTGTCGTATTTTGAGTTGACGAATGCAATAGAATACATGTTATTAACACGATCCGCAAAAACAAATTGCCACCCCTAGGCCCTAGTCTATACCTTACATTTAAGCAATAATTTTTTATCAAATACAATTTTTATTTCATTAAAGTAAAATAATTCGAGTTTTATGATGTGCTAAATTTTTTATCAAATATATGTTAATCTACTCAAGCTTGATTGATGTGCTAAATAATAAATATTCTATTATCATTTTAATTCATATTTAAATTTTTAATAATATGGGTTAACACTTTGTATATTTTTTAAAATTAAATACTAAAATGATTATTATTACTATTTTGTTAAATAGTTAATATTTTATATTACTTTTTTATTTAAAAATAGTTTAACTTGTGTTTTTTTATTTTGGAGTTTCACAAAATTTAAAATATAAAAGTATAAAAATAAGATTATAATATGAAAATTATAGATATTTAAATATTATATAGCAAATATTACTATTTATTTGTATTTTATTAAATTATTTGTGGAAGTGCATATGCTAAAGTGCAATTTACTTTAATTTATTTATTACACAAAACAAAATCCAATAAAGAAAATAAAAGTAATGAATAAATACATTTTTAAAAATAAACTTTTAGTTAAGTAGATTTTCAAGTAGAAATTGAAAATAAGACATTATCTTTTAATTTTAATTAAAAATAAAATAATTAGTACGGCATTTATTAATTAAAAAATCAAAATTATTGAAAATAAGATCTGATGTTATAGAATTAATAAAAAATCATAAAATCTAATTTATGAAAAAAAAAATACTGAAGACAAATTGGAAAGAAAAAAAAAAGGAAAGGCTTAGGGGAAGTTGGGGGCATGTGGTGTTGGATGGTAAAGATGGACATTTTTGTCCCATCAAAATATATATTCTTATGCTTAATTTAGGTTATTTGATGGACTTTTTATTAAATATGAGTCTCGTCTAACCTTAAAACATAATTCTCCTAAAAAAATAATCTACTTACTATATATATTCTTGATGTTTGATAGGAATTAGTTAAACTCGATATAAATTTGGTTAAGAGTCTATTAATAGAAATTGTCTTACAATATTTCATTTTCCTATTTAAGACCTTAATTTTGAGACATTATCCTTCTCCTAATTTATGCGGAGAAATTTCAAAGCCAATTTTTCCATGAAAGATAAAATTTATCTAACCATTAGTCGAGCTTCTCCATGTACACTCATTACATTTCAATCCTTTCATAAATCAACCATCTCACAATTTTAATATTTTACATTGATTCCATTAGGAGAGGTCCTACATAACAACTATTTTGAAAACAAAAGCACTCATTTTCTCATAGAAAATAAAGACTTTCGAGCTATTTTCCATGGAAAATAAGAAATTAACAAAGGAATTAGTCAAGCTTTCTATCCTTGCTATATCAATTACCCACCATATTTAATCTTTTTCTTGTTGGTGCCTTTCTTAAAGGTGATTCGAACCGTCTTTCCATAGAAACCAAGAATTATGAGGTCTTTTTTATTGGAAGATTCTACACGCTATTACTTACAAATTTTATGTAAAAAGTTTCAGAAATATTTTTCTTAGAAAATAAGATATTAGCAAAGAATTAGTCAAGCTTTTCTTTTCTTAGATAAAGTAAACAAAAAAAAAAGATATTTCTTTTAATAATTCAGTGAGGAAACGGCCTTGGTTTTGTTTTCATAATAAACAAAAGAAATATTGATTTTCTTGATTGTAAAGGTGCATTGGCCAACTTCCTCAAATAACCGAGGGAAAATTTATCATCTTCTTATAAATTTTAAACATATGCAATGATTAAATTTTTAAATTAAGTTTTTGGTTTTATCTTTGCTTGGTAGCAAATAAGAACAACAATTAAATCTTGATTGTAAAAGGTGCTTGGCAGTCTCTTTGAAGTTGCGAGAACATTCGATTTTGAAGTTGTTTAGTTTTTCACACTTTTATTGTGGAGAAAAGCTAAATTTTATTTCCTTATGAATGTTTAAACACATTTGCAAATAATGAAATTGATCTTTGATGTGTGAAGGTGCTTGTAAGTGTCTCTTGAAGCTTGAAAATGTGTTTTTCATCAAAATATATATTTTTTAAAAACTAGACTTTCTTTTCTTTTTAATCAATGATTAACATGAGATTTTTGTAAGGAAATGACTAGAAATCCAATGAATATGAGAAATAAATTTCTCATCCAAAATATATGTAAACTTTATTTTTTTTCCATACTATTGTTAAATTTGATATGATAAATAGACTTAATAGATTTAATATATATGATTTCAAGAGCATAGCATGGACCTTTATTAATATTTTTATGAAGTAATGAGATGCCCTAGAGAGTTTACTTAATCCTTATTATTAAGAGAAATTTCATTAAAAAACAAACCATTGGATTCATGAAGAAATTAATAAAAAATAAAAATCAGATTATGGACGATCTTACATTAATTAGTGAGGCATCCTTTTTCCCGATTAGAAAATGCAAGAAATGCCAAGTTAGATTATCTTAGAAATGTGAGTACCAAATTCTAGAAACGGTAGCATACAGTGAAACTCACAAAATACTGAAAATAATTTAAAGTTATTTGATCTAGAGTACTTTATGAAGTCCACATGCCTAGCTCGGTTGGTTAGAGTCTTCAAACTATAAAGACAAAACATGGGAGGGAAGCAATTAGAAGTCCCCGATAAAGACGATTCTTATTATTACAAGTGAATAACTTTAAAAAATTACTCTATCGTAAACATGAAGAAAGATACATTACAAACTAAAAACTGATCCCTCATGAGTCGACTTACCTTAACCCAAAAATAATGCATCATGATTTGCCTCACATTGGAACTAGTCGAAGCTTAATTGAGAGACTAAAGGCCAACCACCATTCATCGTCATAATCAATATTTAAAAGTATGATAAGATTCATAATACAACGACTAAGATATTTCATGCCAATGACAATATATATTCCTAAAAGAATAAGTTGTTTAGTTCAAAATTTCAGAAAAATCAACTACATAATAAACTAGCTTGGTGGTTTAATCTTTGGTCGGCCAAAACTGACAAAAATAACAAAAAAATTAATTATCATGTTTATTGAAAGTCATTTCCTCTATCGTGTTTTCATACAAATCCACGATAGAGAAGTTCATGGATTCTTATTTTATGCATTACATTTCGTTGGATATTTCCAAAGGCAAAGAAATCATGTTCTTAAGTCTGAGAGACAATCGCTTTTAGTATCGAGAAAGAATTAAGCGATGAGGACCACTTTTTAAATAAATAGGGTGATTGGACCACACAAATTGAAAAATCTCCTTTCAAGACAATTTAACGATGAGGTCCACCCATATATAAATATAGTGGACCCTGTATATAATGGACAACACACAAACAGTGCACTCCATACACTTAACCACACAATGAATGTATCATAGTGAGAAAATGATCACACTTATACAATGCATCAAGAAGTTGCTGGGACCACAATAAATTAAAAAAGATCCTATATATAATGGACCATGAAAAGTGAAACACAGAGAGAAATTGGCCATGTGATATAATGATTTAGATGGTCTATGATCATTAGTGAGAAAAAATATGTTACAAAAATTTATACTCTTTGAAATTATTGAATGATGATCGATACTTGTGGAGAGGATTTAAAATTTTAAAAATATATAACAAACCATAACCCTCAAAGAACTAATCTAAGCTTTACTATAGAAGAACTAAGTTAGTGCAAAGAAAGAACAATTAAATCCCACGAGGCAACAATCAACACGATTAGTAAAGGTCGGTCTTCAAAAGCAGGTTCTTTTATTTGAACTATGTGCAACAGGTAAAAACATATCATTACTTACAATTTATTATAAATACATTACAAGTTAAGTAAACAATCAGAATAGACAAATTCTGCCTTTTCTGTGGCACATCAACTCTAGCTGACATACTAAGGTCATCTAACACTTGAAATTGTATGTTCATAGAATAAAAGGATTTGAGGTATAATTAAAGTGTCTTCTTCTCCTTCCAACATCCCTAATCACATTCTTCATGAGTACATCTCATCGATACTTATCAATACACCAAAGCCCTATGATGCTTAATTTTTGTTATTTTAATATCATTTTCTTCCTTAATTAATGCGTACTCATGCCTTTATCCCAGATGATTATGTGAGCCACTGGGGAAGAGTACTTCACTACTATTTTCCACTCAACATCAATATTCTTCCTCCAACCATTTCATAATTAATAACATACCAATCATAAACATCCTAATTTGTAAGACACATCACTTCTAGATAATACTTCCTGCGGCAACGAGTCCATGTCCTCTTGTCATGATACCGCACTTTGCTCCTTGTATATTAATTTTGCTAGACCAAAATCAGAGAGCTTTGATTTAAAGTTATGATCAAGAAAATATTACGTGAGTTGATATTTAAACAGAAGGATTCTTTTGATCACAACCCAGAAGACACTCACACTCCTAGCTGGCGCCGATAGCAAGACTTTCTGAAGCTATGCCAACCTCAACGACTGGTTTATTACCGAATGTTGAATATAAACTTAGTCCATTACCATTGCAAATTCATAAATCAAAGCTCGTTATAGCCATTCGCACAAACCTCAAGCAAAGCTTAACTATATTCACATGATGTATCATGCCCATCGTTTCCACTTATTTATAAACTTTTCTCCATTCAAATCATCAAGATCTTTTATCAGAAATAAGAAACTTCATTTAGGTTTCCTTACAAATAGCCCCATACCCTCCTTGACCTAGCTGGTCCTTGCACTATTTAATCTTTTAATATCAAAGGTTAGGAGTATCTTGAGGCTTAAAAGCTTCTATAATCCTCCAAAACTTGAATATTCAATTTATGCTCTCTTTTCAACTTATTGCAGCTATAAAAAAAGAAGATTATGAGATTCCTGCAGGAAGTGGAAGAAACTACAGACATTTCGCATATATGAGAAAAAGGTTTTTGTAAGTAAATGAAAGAGAAGAAACAAACCAAATCTGAAAAGAGATGGTGCGGAACATCAGAAAAGAAGACTTTATCCACAGCACTCAGAAAAGAAAAATAAACTATTAGCTTACTGAGGATGTAACATTAGTTTCATTTTTATTGGTGAATTTGATTATTTAATCCTTGCCATGTGCCTTCTTGCTGTGTTCAATTGATTTAATTAGCATGTAATTGTTCTAGCTATGCATGTGATGCCTTTCCAAAAAAAAAAAAAAAAAGGCCTAAGCATTTGATGAATATATAAGAATGCAAGTTCACATTCATTCATGAGTACTACTTGGTTGGGTAGCTGAAGACCTTGTAAAGTTATGAGTACAAACAGAAAGCAAACATAACAACCAGATACCACTTAAAAATTTTATGCTACAGCGTTGTTAAGACTCACTGGTTTAGGAATGCACTGACTTCGTGTCCCTATTACTCTTTTCTTCCATCCCATTCTCTCTCCCTACGCTTCACGCTTCCACACATTGGTTTTGACCAAATCATCGACCTTTGAAGTGATCCTGTTAGCACAAAATCTGAGATCAGAGTAATGAAAAACCCCAGAGGTTGGCGCACTTTGGCCAGATGGTGGTGTGGAATGTTAAAACAAACTGGTCTCTGGTAACGCGGAGGGATGGATCCCCAAACCCATCAGATTCCGGGATGTATTTTCTCGAACAAATGAAGAAGGAGAAGGACATGGAGTCTCTGAACTGAAGGGTATGATAAATTGCTGTTTGTTAATCCGCCAGCAATATTCTTCATCGTGGTAACGGACAACCATCTCCAGGCGGTAATTTACTTCCTTCACCCGAAGTTTCGCGTAATTGGGCAAATTTCTATGATGGTTCGCTTCTCTTCGGTATGTTAACTAACTTAAACCTTGATATACACAAGGGTCGTGGATCGGCTGGTCTTTAGCCGGAACGAAACCGATAACCGGACTACGTGGCTGCACTTGACGCCTTACACTCATCATATTGAACCCTCTACCAATCTCTGGAACAAACTCTACAAATAAAGAAGAAGAAGAAGAAAGAAGAGTAAAGGATTCTATTTTTGTTAATTGAAGTTAAACGCTTTCTTCATTCTATAGTTTTAATTTCTGTAATCGCTTCTCCAATTATATATTATAGATAGAGGTATAAGGTGTACAAATGCCCTTGAGTTTTGCCCAGATGTCCCACTTTACTTTTAAACTTTTTTTTGGTCTCAAGATACTTTGACGTTTACTTCAATAGCTCGCTTATACCCTCACTAAAAACGCCCATTAAAACTTGTCAACAATCGTCCAATAAGTTGAATATAACAAGAAGTAAAGCGCAAGCATCGTAAATGTTACACAATAAAAGGCAAGTAACAATGTTTATAATGCATGTTTGCAGCAACATCGCTACTTAACAACGGGTTGAACGCTATTTTAGACTCAACTTCGAAACTCAAACCCAAAAGGTAGTCTTCTTTCGTTTAAGACGTTACGGATTTCTGGAGCAAGCCTGAGAACAAAGAGGGGTCCATGCTGCCTTCCTTTCGCTTGTGTTCTTGGAAAGGAAAAGATGACAGCACCAGATTTGCAGCCCTCTTCCGCGTATGAGAGTTCGAACATTTCCTACTCTTCCGATTAGAGGGCGATCTCCTACCGCGGCATTCCCCGAGTATGAATCGATGAAACACCACTGGCACCATAAACCTCCAAGGTGGGGAATATTATGGAAATTTTGGTTACACAGATCAACTACCAGATTCAAATTGGTCAGGTAGTGGATCCCCGGCTCAAGAAGTGTTGCCGTGGACCTGTTCTCTCCATTCCATTGCTGCATATCACAGTACTCATCAAGAGTATGAATTTCCATATACTTTGCATTCTCAACAGACATTATTCTATATAATAGTTTTGATGGAATGCGAGGAGTCAGTCAGTCATGACGACTACATTCCTATTATTCCATGCAACACTACAACTACTACTACTACTTCGTCATCACCAACATATGTTTATGCAGTAGTCGGAGAGTATATGTCGGTAGAAGATATTCCAAATTCATGCACGATGAGCAGATATGATTATTCAATCATTGAAGGCACTTCCTAAGCCCATCAACCTTTCCATGTCAGATCTGCAAGATTATTTGCTTAGTCCCAGGCTTCAGTTTTCATTTATGCCTTTCTTCCTGTACTACAAGTGGAACAAAGGTAGTCCCAACACTTCAGAGAAAAATGGTGAGTGTCAGATGCCCTCCTTTGTCACTTGATATTGATTACAAGGTGAAAACAATTTTGAAATAACACTACAAAATTAATTTATTAATTTTAAATTTCCCTTATTTTTCTTCTATTTGTTTTAGTATTTTCCCCCAAATCATTGAGAAACCATAAATATAAACTGAATTCTTTTACCCATATCTTCATTCAAACTTTCCGAGAACCAAAAGAGCAAAAAAAATCTTTAAAAAAATGGTTCTTGAATATTACATGAAGGGAGAGGTTCCTTATTTCTCTAATTTATTAAGTCAAGTGAAAGACCAATAAAGAAAAAAAATAAGCTAAATGGGAAGAAGGGTAAGAAAAAAATGTACTAAATTACATGATAAAGGTTATAAGCCAAAATCCTTAAGAGGATGAGTTTGAATTTCTCCTTTATAGAAGGTCGATCTAAGATTTAGTATACCTCCCTCCTATTTCCTAACAAGGGTCTTCCTCGATAGTGTTTGTAAGGCTATGTTTGGTTGTTAGGAAATGCTAAGAAATAAAGAAAGGAAAATGGAAGGAAAAAATAAAAATTAAATCTCAGATATTATTTTTAATTAAGAAAACAAATAGCAATTAATTTGGTTTTGATATTCTCTATGTGCCTATATAGGGATTTTTCTCTACAACATGTAAAAGCCCATCATCCGTAATCTTGGTACAGCCAATCAGAGCCAAAGTCCTCAACCTACCACATCTAGTGAAACATGATTTTATAAAAAAATAATTCCTTGAAAATCTGATCTACAATATTTATACTAACCACCTTATCTTCGTATAAACTTTGGTACTCTTCCTGTTTTGTTTGGTTTGGTTTAATTTTGCAGGGATTTGGGAGTTTATAAAGATTAATATATTGCTACCTTTTATTAGTAAGATTCCCACTAAAGTGCTCTTTGAAATAGAATATGTATTTCTATTCATTTTCTATTTTTTCTGAGGTGGACTTTCCCTTTGTTAGCAGGGGGACTATTTTCTCTACCTCCACATTCAGAAATTAATATTGCTACTCGCAATTATTAATTTCGCATGAGAACGGGACTGATATGGCTTGGATGGTTTGATGTAGGACTTCAATTTTCTCTCTACACCTTCACATTTCGAGGTAAGATTGCTACTCGCGATTATTAATTTCGCATGAGAACGAGACTAATATGGATTGGATGGTTTGATCTAGGACTTAAAAATGAACAGTAATTCGTCCTTATACTACCTTACTTCATGATTATTGATAAAGTACTTTCTTTTTCTTTACATATCTCCCTATTTTAATGCTATTTATGTTTTTCACTTATATTATTGCTCTATATATATTTTAAAATTTGTTGCATTTATTTCTTATGGAGAATTTGGATGTGCGTATTCTTGGTAAGGCTGCAAATTCAACCTGCGATTTTTCTTCCTTTGTGTGTATGTAAATAAGTCAAAATAATGGAGTAGTGAGGTCGTCTTCTTATCCAAGGATCCAGGTTCTAACCCGGATACATATGATTTTTTACGCCAATCAAATTGCTCCCCCGAGGAAACAATACGCTTTTAAAAAGCATCTGAAAAATCGATTTTCGCTGAATTCGCGTGGTGTCTACAAAGTATTTATTGAGCATAGAGGTGACAATTGGCCCGATTCAACTAGAGCCGAGGTTGGGCGAAATGCAGTCGGACCAAATCGCTGGTTTTTGGGCAAACCCAACCCGACCCTGCAATCCAACGTCGGGCCAACTTATTTTATCCATGAATATAAATTTTTTGCCATCTTTGTTTCTTTTTCGTATATCCGGGCTTTTTTCGTTGATATCGATTTGTGTGTAGCCATAGGAAGGGCCTCTTCGATGTCAGGTTTATTCGCTAGATTTGACTTTACAGTTTCATCAAAGACATCACGCTTTCTTTAGATATGAATCAAGAATTTTTACGCAATCACAAAAATCTCCAACCCATCAAGTACCCTATTCGTATAAAGAGGATGACTCATAACTTTGCGACAAGTTAGTCAAGGAGGTTTTATTCGTATATGGAAAACTTCAAGTGGTCGGGATTGTAGCTGAAAGTATTTGATTATGTCAAAAGCTAATGGACAAGATTTCATCAACAGGTTGCTATAATGTGAAGAAATTCACCATATTATGTGGTGAGACTTTGTAGGATTTTGTGCACATATACAAAGTGGCACTTATTTACGACTTATGCCCAATAGTTCTCTGATAAGTTCATTTTTCTTAAAGAAGAAAGCAAACTTTATTGTTGGGAAAGACGATAAAGACTAGCTTGATGAAGCAGGCTTGAATAACACCAAGGTTGTGACATGCAAATCTCTACATTTTGATATCAAGCCACATAATGTCCTTTCCAATATAATTTACACCAAAGTTTATCACTGTAAGTTTGGTTTTCAAATGTATGAAAGGGCAGTCTCATCACTTAATATAATATCGATACATTGCTCCATAATTATTCTACAAAACATCGGAGGTGTCTCATACAAGGTCGATGTTATAGTTTTGGAATGTTGTTAATGGAGATGGTGGAATAAGAAAGAATGTGAACAAAACATAAAGCACTCATAAAATATATTTTCCATCACGGCATGATGATGTCACCAAGGGGATGCACACACTGGGAGATGCCACTGAAGATGAAAGAAGCTTGTTAGGAAAATGGTGATGGTTGGACTATGGTGTATACAAATGAAGCCCATAGATCGTCCTTCAATGAGCAAAGCCTTGGAGATGTTAGAAGGAAAGGTCGAGTTGTTAGCATGCCCCTGCTTCACTTATACTCTAAGGAAAATGTCTCGCTGAGAATCATATGAGCAATCCAATAGAAGCAAATGACTACCTCAAGCAATTCCATGGGTACAATTTCATTATGGAAGGTAGTGTAGCTTTTTCTTCAACTCGCAGTTATTTCCTATGATATTATATATTTTGTAATATAAAGGCACAGTGGCCGATAACTTTCTTTCAAGGTCCATAAATGTAATATTGTCCGGAGGCATTGGCAGCGGATAATTCTAGCAAAGAAGAGGTACACAAATATGTAATCAATAACAGTTATCTATGTCTTATATGATTTAAGTAGTATTGAATATGAATGTAACGATGGTCTAAGGCATGGTTTCATAGTACTTCATAATTATTAGTTAATAACAACACATATGACTTTAACACTAAAATATATAATGTAAAAACAAAGTAAACAAACTTTAAATAAGAAAATAGAGAAATAATGAGAATAGAAGAAGGGACACAATTTTTTATGATAAGAGCATCTTACTTGTGTTCATGAACGGTGTCGTTTCAAAATTATTATCAAACTTATCTTTCTCTTTCAGGTGCTAAAATAGATTCAACAAACACTTAAGCCAACAACAATGCCAACTAAACACCAATAAATCAACCACAATGAGACAACAATTTTTACGTGGAAAACCCCTTAATGAAAAGGTAAAAACCACGGGACCCGTAGGCCACTTAAACTTCCATTATTTCAACAATGACAATAATGGGTTACACCAAGTTCTTCTCTAGCAAGCAAACTAGAGGTTCACAACCATACATCAAGAATATCATTCTTGGAACACCAAAACAATAAACATCCTCCCAATGATGGATAAATCAAGAGAAAAGAGGAAAGATCTCATCAGTTATGCTTGCCCTAGGGCTTACAGTTATGCTTTGATGACGGAACTAGCACTTTTACATGCAAGGCTTATGAGTATGCCATCATCTTTTGCCCCAATGCCAAAGGGTAAACACATCTTTCTCCCATTCTAATGTTTCCTACATAAGGCAACACTTCACATCAATGGATTATTAGTCAATTTCATCCATATTCTTTCTTCGGGAATGCTTCGATGAAGCTAAAGAAGAGCTGTATGATGAATTTTAGGTCCATTATTTCAAGGGTGGAACGACGAGATCAAGGGGAGCTCTTTCAAACGCCGTCCTACCCTTTTCATTGTCGATCCTTCTACTCCTTATTGTGGCTTGCTTATAAGGAAACCTCCACTCATAAGATAAATTTATTTGCACCAGCTGCTAAGAATTAGATTGTATCTAGAAGAAAGGAATTCAAGATGAAGAGAAATCTCTTTGAATTGATTCGATCTGTGGATGAAGATTTTAGGAGCCTAGCCTATTGAATTTTGGCAACAATCAAATCACAAACAAAGATTCGACATGGAATACCGCTTTCCTCAAGTAAAGAAACAGACTAGAGAAGAATAAATCACAACCTATATCTGTTGTTTTCTTTATTGACTATGGAAAATTGGAAGTAAGTCACGAGGGGTTGTTGATAACTCAATGATTCATGGTATGTATCAGAAAAGAATAAAGGGTACATGAAGGCAGAGAGTTTTATGATTTCATGGAAGAACACTGAATTATTGAAGGAGTTTCTGGAGCATACAAATGCTTCCTCGGCTTTTCCTTTGGTTTTTCCATTGGTTTGCTTTTTATCACCCTCATTTTGATCAGCCAATGAGTAACGGGGCTTTAGGCATCTTGTCAACCTCATCTTCCGAATCAAAGGAAAATCCTTCTACTATCCCTCCATACATGAAACCATTGCATGGAAAGGAGGAAAAATGCATTTCTACAAAGAAAAATACCAAATGATCCAACAATCACTCAAATCAATACTATTAAAAAGGAATGCCAACCACCATTGTTTCAAATTCTCAGAACATTAAATTGTGGTTTCACTGAATAGTCATTCATAACAACACTTGATGGTAAATATACAATCCCAAGTCAATAGACAAAATAAACCATTCATGCCATTTTCTTCGTGAAGATACGTTACACTTTTCCCAAGATTTCCTTTAAGCCGAACCATAGGTGTGTGGAGAGTTTCAAACATGAAAAAAAAACTACTAAACTCGTGAGGAAACAGACAGGGACAACATAAAAACAATCCCTAAAATAGCTATTACCTTATTTTTCAGATATTAAAGGTGAGAACTCTAAAAGATAAAAGAGCAAATCAATGGACAAACTCTTGCTTTTGACCGCCCAAAGTCGACCTCGAAGAAAATTATGTGTTGTGCACGGCAAGAACTAAATTGCTTCTAATTGAATACAAAATTAGATGAGGGGTTTGTGCTACATATTTGTACAATATTGTAATCTGAGGCTATGAATGAGAAAACCACAAATTAAAAATAGTTCACTAAATGCGTATCGTCCCTTTGAAGGCAAACTATATTGTTGCTTAGATGGTTCCCGCAAATTAAACCAAAATTTAAAGGAACTATATGAAGGCTATTAGTCTTTAGAAATATGCAAAGAAGCAACTATACTGAAGAGGTAGATTAAGCAAATCTTGAGTAACTTATAAATTTGGAAGCATGACTAGTTCACCACTAGCTCTTGGTTTCATATGAAATCCAGTGTGACAATATTTACTATCAAGGATAGGCTGAACTATTTCATAGTTCTATTAGATATAAAGAGATTATATTATAGATCTGAGCAGAAAGACTTAAATGGACCAATCTTCAGTAAAAAAAGAATAATTTTTTTTATAAGTACACAATTTTGTCCCCACTAGAACTTGAACCCGTTCTCCCTCCTTATGCCTACGGCTAGCCCTTGCACCATCGAAAGCTAGGCCTTATTGCATCGGTAACAAAAGAGTCAAGTGAGACTATAAACATAGAACATTACCTTTTTAAATCTAAGAACATTTCATATTTCGATTGGCATCCAGAATTACCATTCGCCCGACAGCACCCATATCCCTGCTCAAATCTATAGATTCATCTTCACACTCAATAAGAGCCTACAAAAAAAAAAAAAAAAAAAAAAAAAAGATTTACCAACAACTTCCTAAATGTACTTTATTTATACATCAACATAAATGCAATGCATATAGGGAATGGGAGGTGGTGGCATAGAAGTCAAGGTGGAAGCTGAACCAAGTTTCCTCAATAGGAATTATTGAGGGTTCAATTCCAAAAATGCTTAAAGATATGGCATATAAGATTGGGAGACATGGATCGGGCCACTTGAGCCTGTGGAAGGTACCTTTCAATGGAAACTACAGTTTCTTCGTGGTGAAAGCACTTTTCAACACATCTTGAACGACTGAATTATTAGAACCACATACTAATCTCCAAACATCGATGACCTAAATCGCTTTTACCCTTCAAACATAAAAAGTAATTCCACGTATAAGGGTTTGATGGTGACAAAATTAAGTACAAGGTCCAACATATTAGAATCACAAATTATTGAATGCTTTCTCCTAATAGATGCAAATCATTTTAAAACACACTGCCAGCCCCAGAAGGTTTGATAACACAACACAATTGATAAAAGGAAGGTTGAATAATTCAGTGATGGTACGCTTTCATCAGTTGACGAATAGTCTCATAGCCATTATAGCATATTTTATAAGATATTTATAGCGTAACAATGTGCCTTTTTTTTTTTTTTGCGCAATGGGGACAACAACACTCTTTCTTTGATGCATAACACACCGATCACCAAAATAATGTACCAAAAAAAAATTTGCTTAAAATGGAGATATGATCATATTAAACAATACAACTAACAAGAATGCGTTAAGAGCAAGCATATTTACTTAGGTTTTAAACAAGCAGTAAGCAAGAAAATAACAAGGCAACAACATGGCCTAAATGCATTATATTCAGAATTCATCCCCAGAAATCCATAGTTTTTAGAATTCATTCTAACAAAAATGCAATATTGATTATAATGCATTTACAAGGGGCAAGACAAGCAATTCCCTGATGATTTGGAGAGAGCTTCGTCACCATTCCAAGAAATAAAAATCGGATATACCTGCCGGTTCACCAACGGATATCGCCAGCATCGGGCATCGATTTTTCCAAACTAAAGCCTATTGCTAAAAATCGCCAAAATCAGAACGCTTATATTTCTCATGGAATATCGGAAATTTTCGATATTTCGGCGAAATATCGAAAATTTTCGATATTTCGGCAAAATATCGAGAATATATCTCACGCGCACATGTGTTGGAATTTATGGAAAAATATCAGTAAAATATCGGTAAATATCGAAGATATATCGATAAATATCGGAGATATAGCGATAAATATCGGAGATATATCGAAGTGCATCATAGGAAATATAGTTATAATAAAACATTTGACTTAAATCAAATCCAACGGTTATAATTAAATCACAATGGTTTTTTGACAATCCAATGGCTATTTTGATTCCAAAAAATTCTATAAATACCCTAAAATCATACAATTTCTTTACAAACTCATCCATACACATCCAAGCTCTATTTGACTCTCAAATTATTATTTCTTTGTAATTTATCTCAATATTTTGAGAATCATTGTATGAATATTGTATTCATCAAAGATGAGATCCCTTCATCAAATAAATGTAATGAGAACACATGATTTTATTTTGGTTTTAAATGACTATTGTAATGTAATTTCTCGATAAATTATAATAAATATCATCTTCAATGAGTGTATATTTTATTTTTTATGTCTTTTTTATAGTTTAACGAAGTATTTCCATGAATTTCAAAATATTTTTGTTAATTTTCGCTTTACCGATATTTTTGTCAAAATATCCACCTATATTTACCGATATATCTGTAAAATCCAAGTACCAATATATCCGTAATTACTTATATTTTGTTCCTTGGTCATTCTCAAACTACAACTTAGAATCTCTAACAAATTCATAAGAGAAGATAGTTCAAAGAAATTGGTATGCCATGACGAAGATAAAAATATGTGTCTACCTTTGATCAATGGACTTTGTCAGAGAGCACCAGAGGCAGTCCTGAGGAGGAGACCTACAAATTTCACTAGGTTAAATCAATGGACCAAAGACTAGATGAATAACCTTCCAACATATTGAAGCTTCTTACTTGAGGTTCAGTATGCTTATCTAATGTTTCTTCCTCCAAAAGTTTCGTGCCATCATCATGCCCTATATTCATTGATATATCCACATGGAATACAATTACAAAAATAAAAAATAAAAATACATAGAGAAAAAGAAAAGTGGAAAGCTTGTAAGCCGGCTTGTATGTATGACCCATGTCATTTGCGATCATGAGATTGATCATTCTAGCCCTTTTTTTACCTCTCTTTTGTTTCACTGTTTGCTTTCTTCTTTTTAGTGGATATGTGTTCCACTTTAACACGTTGTTTTGGTGAATTTTCCTTTGAAACCTCATCCAACAAGGGCTCTTGACCATTCTCAGTAAGAACAACATCCTTTCTTTGTCCAGAACTTGAATTGTTTTATGCACAGATGATTCTTCATGAGGGGTATAATCTTCTCTCATGGGGCTATTATCTTGGGCAAAACCCTGATTACGATGTGACATCGGTGACTGATTTAGTGCACAGTTCAGCAAAAATTCTTGCAATAAAAATCTATAGAAAGGTGATAGCAGACTAAAAAGTTGCTTCAAAGAATTTTAAAGCCTCTTAACATAATGATAGTTACTATAATTGATACAAAGAAACACTAGGATCTTTCAATTCCTGTGATTGCTTATAGTAAACTAGAAGGCCAACCAAGATAATTGTAACGATGCGGCTGAGTCTGACAGACAAAAGAGGTGAGCATCAAGGAGTTTAAATACTAAGGGTGATCCACTTACTATGTTTTACAGAAAAGTTATCATATCTATTTGGATAATCTGGCGTGTATGCTTAAAATGTCGGCATGACAAAATAACAATCAGATAGTTAAGTTAACATTGAATTATATCAAAATGGCCTCATCAAGTGATTTTAGTTTAGGATGTTATTCATGAGTGACAAAGCACACAACTGGATCATGGTCCATGGATATCTTGACAGTACAAGTAGTTGATTTTAGAAATCTCTTTGGGGGTAACATTTACAAACAACCGCCAACTTTCATCAGAAAATTAAGATGAGCCCACTACGGTAAATACCCAAATCCAGTTTCACTGCTTTATGGCATTTCCCTCTGTAGACATACTTTATGCAAATTGAAGTTGAGTCTTTCTTACCATACAAGAGCATTTTTACAAAATAAATAAATAAAATATAATAAAACAAAACATAAGATTTTTTTCTCTTCCAAAAAAATGGAAGAGAAGAAAGATATCTATAGTCAGCTACTCACGACGGTTGGACTTCGTGTACTTAAATTATTATTCAGTCTGGTTCATTTAAAAGAAGTGATAACATAAGCTATTTTCAACTTAACCATTTCATAGCTCCAAAAAAAATATCAAAAAAATAAAACAAACCTAGGGTATAATTTTTTTTTGATGAGTAAAGCATATATTCAACAAAGAGCACCCAAGGGGCCTACAATAGATGCCTACTGATAAGATATCATAATTGTTTTTTCCCTACCAAGTAGATACCAATAGGCATGGGTATCTGATTTTTGCTTTTCATTTTGTTTAATTAGAACTAATAAATAAATTGGATCTTAGTTTCCCAAACACTTGGCTATTAAATGTTTTTCTCATGAATATGAATACTTAGTTCAAAGCTGTTTGTTCTTTTACCATTTCATAAAAGCAAAAAGGAAAGATTCTGGTTAGGCACTAAGGAAAAGACCTCTCATGTTTAGGATTGCTTGGGGAAGACTTGCGGATCAAGAGAATATATGATATCTACATCACAAATTTAAGATTGAAAACAATTGTGTGGTTGAGTATATAAGAGAGATAAGGCAATATTGAGTAGGAATGACTTCATGAAACATTAAATAAGCAATCATGCTATTGAAACTTCTTACATTAGGCTTCCCATCATATAGTTCTTCGAAGCCTTCTCCATGACAGCCATTCCACGCATCGCTTTTAAGGAACACAGAGTGCAAGCCTAGTGATTAGGAGTAGTACGACATTATCTGAATCAAAGTCTTTCAACTTAATTCTCTAGCAAAAATACACAAAATTTCTATACTGACCCCCAGCTATACCTTCTTTTTTTCTTGTGATTGTTTATTTTATGTTTTTGTAGATTTGGGATCTTTTGCTTTCAGCCTTTTACTTGGGGACTTTACTTTTGGAGTTCCATTGAATGGAGAATCTACATCTCTACCCTCCCTTAAAGGGTTGTCTTTAGGAGGAGAGTCAGAATCTGAAGATAACGTCAAAGCTGGATGAGTAGGTGCCTGTTCAACAAATTAAATTGTCTCAATGAGCATACGGACAAAATGTGTAAGACCCGAGAAAATCCAATTTTCTCAAAAAGGGTAAAATCGTAATTTTGATCAAAAATCCGAAATTTATTCTCTAGATCTCGGATGATGAAAGCGGATTCGCGTTAAATCGTCTCACGAGAAATCTATTCGCAAACTAATTAAGAGGCAGTGAATTTACACGTTTTAGAGCATCGAATACTTCGGTGTCGTTAACTGAAATGTAGAGGTGACAAAAGTCACCTATAACATCTTCTACATGGCTTGCACATGTTGCATGAGTAGAGATGATGGAAATGGGCGAGCCGAGATAGTGCAGTCTTCGGAAATCCAAGCTTGGGGACATAGATGGCATTATAGAATTTGTTTTAAATGATAATGAGACGAAATAGTGAATAGTGTTGTCTCTTACCTTTAAACCAAGACCAAAACTTGAAATGAAGGGGAAAAGGAGGAAAAAGATGCAGTAGCCATTATTTTGTGTTTTAGTGAGAGAATATCAACTTTCTCTCTAGATTCCACAGACAATCAAATGTCAGATTCTTCGAGACAAGAAAGAGAAGGAAATCGCTATGCGGTGAGACCTACGAGTAGGCTCTGGTTTTAAGGAGTTTCGACAAACTCCGTGAGGAATGGGATTTATCCTACTTGGTTTATTTTCGCTTTAAGTGTTTTGATAGATGATTCGGGTGGTTTAAGGCCTTGAACGGCCGTTTGATCGGTCCCAAAACTTGGGACCAAATTGTTATAATTTTTTTTGAGCCATTGGACAATCCACCAGTTTGTGTGGGCGATTAATGAAGTTTGTTAGGTTGTGATTTATGCATTAAATCATGTATTGTGATGTGTATGAGGCCGGAAATGGTCATGAATTTCGGGTTTCACGAAGTGGAATCGATGTTGGATAGTGGCCGTGAACAGTAACCCGAGGGTTTTACCGTTCACGTGAATAGTGACACGAATTAATTTTGTGTGAAAATGTGTTTGGTCGAATAATTCAAATCGAATTGCTCGTGTTTGTTAATTAGCCATGAGCTAATTTTAGTGTAATTGATGAGTGAATACGCATAACGTGTTGTGTGATTAAATTATGTAAATGTATATAAGTATTTATATATAATTGCATGTGTTATATAAATTATATTGGAATTGGCATCATGCATTATATGCAGCAGGGCACTTACTGAGCGATAGAGTGAGTGCACATGGTGGTTTATTAAGAAGGAATTGTTTCGGAGTTGACTAATAATGTAATTATCGGAGGGTAGTCCATATAAAATATCAATCGTTAGGTATTGGGTGATATACATCGGAGGGTTGTCCACTAAATAGATAATCGGAGTCGGTCCACTACTTATATCGGAGGGTTGTCCACACTTAAAAACAAATACCTTTGTTTTGAAAATAATGTTTCTCATACATGACTTAGGCAAGTGTGAGGGAGTTGGTGAGGACTCGGGACATGGGTTAGTCATTTAAACATTCAAGTAGGATCATGTATTTGCTTGAATGTGTGTGTTTTACATGGGATCATTGCATATGCGCCAGTTGGAGGTAACCCGTTTAGGGTGATTCCACTGGGCATTAGCTCACTTTGTCATGGGAATTATATTATTTCGGTCACGGGAGCGCCACGAGGAGACGACTCGCCTGGGGCAGTTTGAGAAGAAGAATCGGTTGTAGCTTTGGTGTTTTGTTATGTACACATGTGTTAGAACTCTATAAGTTTAATATATGTTGTATAAGAGTAAACTATTAACTCTTGAAACTATTGTATATAGTTGGGATTTATTTGGATGAGTATTGGTTTATGGGCCCAAGTGGTCGTTTTTACTCATGTATTTGTCTTATGATTGGAGTTGGGACAAGTTTTGTATTTGGGTATAGCTCCGTGCAGGAGACTCTGCCAGATTTCGTAGTGGTGTCGGGTTACGGCATCCTCTACAGGTATTCGCGGGTTGACGGGTTATCAACGGACACCCCAGGAATGGGGCTCACAAAATGATAGTAAACAACTATAAAGCTAACAAAGCAAGAAAAATTCACCAAAAAACAAAAAGCAAAAAGCAAATACAAAACTATTTTTAATACTTTTTTCTTTTAGTAGATGAACCTTCTTCCAGCTAATCCTTTTTATAAGTAAGAAGAAGAATATATTCAGGAGAGCCGCGAAGTGGTGACTCATAGAAATCTGAAACAAACCATGACCCACAAAAACACCACAGATAGCGGAAAAAAAACAGCCCGACAAAGCCTGAACAACAACCAATGGAGAGAACGCCCGAGAGAAACGATCCACTAGAAAACACCCATGGCTAATTCCTTAAGACCATCCATGATGACAAATTATTCCTAATGTAAGAAATGGTTTAACAATAATTTTTGGGTAAACTATGGTGTGACAAGACGCTAACCAGGTAAACTCTAAGAATGTTACATCTAATAAACTCAATGGTACCTATCAAAGAAGCCCACGATGAAACCAAAACCATTTTCCTTTTTATTGTAACTCATAAGAGGCACTGGAGCCGTAGTCAATATGACTCCTAAATCATTCCTAAGACCTCATCCCACCCTCTTCTCCATAAAACCTAAAGGGCTGAAAATTGAAAAACTGTTGTTTGGTTGTAATCAGATAAACAATGAGGTTCTCTAGGTCGACTAGAGCTTAGGCCATGAGACGACATATCAAGATACACCTTACTTACATAGGTTACTTGTAGTGGTCTCTTAAATTTCCAAGCAGTCATTAGAAACCCCGCAAATAGTGACAAACCCGAAAATTCAAGATAAATCCCGAGTTAAATTGCAATAGAAGCGAAATCGAACAAAAGATCCAACCTGATTATTTTCTTGAGCTTCTATAGCGAATCTGCGAGTAGACTTCTTAGTTAGAGTGTCTTGATTATCTTTAATACGGAAGGAATGCAGCCAATCAGGGAGATTCCTCCCTGGAGCTGCCCATCTTGACCTTTATGACGAAAAATATCGCATCCACCGATCAGTCTGGTTTCCGAAAATAACCAGTCTCTGATCAGAACAAGGTCTACCTGACAAGTGATGACTGCTATTTAACAGTAAATCTGAAAATCCAGAAATGGTCAAAAGATTCGTACCTTGAAGTCTCTATCAAGAACAAGCATGAAAAAATTTGGAGGAGCGAACTCCCCAAACAAACCTAGATAGTAAATTATAAACTGTAATGAAGTAGTAATATTAGGGCCTGCAATCCAGGCCATGAATTAGTAGGGTTAGTGCGAGGGAAGTATGGCCAACCTACAGACCATTCCTTGAGCTACGGAACAAGAATTCTGTATCATTAGAGAGGATTTCACCACTCCTTGAAATCAAGCAGAATTCTCTGCTTGAGAAAAAAGCTTAAATCCAAAAACAAGGGTGCTAGAATATCGTATCATAAAACTTTGAGGTGAAGGATGTCCTCCATTGGAGGAACTCACCATTCCAACAGAGATATTCGTTAGGGAAACCCTAGTCCTGAGCATTGGTAATTTCACAGTCATAGTAGAAATGGAGACGTCCTTACACAAAAACAATGTGAAACATGAAGTTGAAATTCTAAGTGAAAAGCATAAAAGAATAACATTCCCTCTTCCACTCACTTTCTAGGGAAACAAACAGAAAATCCCCAGTGGCCAACAAAAACTCCGTTGGAAATCTGAGAGATGGGTCACCCACCTGAGTAGAGAGGAGAATCGGCTGAGAGAAACAACGAGCTCCCTCCCCAATTTTTGATGGGTTGTCCGTGACCAGACGAATTATAGACTCTGTGGCCTGACATATATATATATATATATATATATATATATATATATATATATATATATATATATATATATATATATATATATATATATATATATACACTTAAAAATATGTGAACTATGTTTTTCAGATAAAAACTTTATTTACAATGTAATAAACTTTTCTTATGGTAAAAGAATCTTGTATAGGTTCAGTCCATCTTCCTTCTTTCTTTGCCTTTGTCTTCACTAGGACTCGTCACTTCCCTATACATTATGTTTTGAAAATTGACTTAATTCTCACATTTTTTTTATTTACTATTTCAATTTATTTTAACTCGTCAATATAAAAAATAATTAAAAAATTTGTAAGTTTCTAAGTAATTTTGTTTATATTTGATTTTTTTTTTAAATTTCATTAGACAAACAAATATAAGAAAATCATTTTCTTATTATTATTATTATTATTATTGAAGGAAACGGATAAACTCGTCTTTACTCAAGTTGGTGATTACTATATTTGAGGAGTGGATAATCAATTTTCTCTTATTGTTCCCCTAATGATTAAAATTTAAAATCCTTAGTTATATTATTTTATTTACTTGAATGCTTGGAGAATTGACATGTTGATCTCTTTTTTTATTCATGCAAGTAACAAGTTGATCAATACATCGTATTGATTCAATTGAAAAAGATAAGCAGAGCAAAACAAGAAACAATAATCACCCATTTCCCCCTGTTTCACGGTATAAGCATACACAAAGCAAGGGATTATGTTTATCATTTTACAACAAAATAATTCGTTGTTGTTCTCTGGGTGCCTTTGGTTGATTTACACTGTATATGAGTGCAGTTTGTTGGAAATATCTCCCATCTCCATTCGGTCTCTTGGAGATTCAATGGAACATGTGACATCTATTCCCAATCCATAAGTCATGTACTCCTCCATTTGACGGTCTCTTTCATAACCTAAAACTAAATGTGGATCCATGATTTCCATTACTTGCTCAAATAAAGATTAATTTCTTCACAAAATCATGAAGAGTAAGACCATCTTGGAAGATGTCATATGTTAGGTATTCTTCCTATAATCTATATTTTGTTGGATGTTATGCAAACACACCAAATAATGCAACAAGTAGAATAACTAAAGATAGAAAAAAGAAAAAAAAGAAAAAAAAAGAGCACACAGAATTTAATAAGGTTCGGTATAAATACCTACATCCTCGGACGCCAACGAATAACTTCCACTAATAAAAGAGAATTACAAACTTAAGGACATAAATCAATTTCCTGAGAAATTGAGTAAAAAAGTAAATACCCAAATAATTGGGCAATACTACAAATACCCTAAAGAAGATGGGGAAGTGGGGCATTTAATATATAGAGGAAAGACCTTTTTATAGGCTAAAGGGGAGAAGCAAAACCCCACTATTTCCGATGTGGGATTTGCATAAGAGGCAAAATATAACAAATCTTCACATTGACGAATATGCCAAATCCCATCTCGAAACTTCTCTTTGATTAAAGTTCCAATGCCTCTAAATGAGCTCAACGGCGCAATCAAACTTTCGCAATGTTGATCAAGTCCAAATAATGATTGAACTTGATCGATGTCACCACCTTAGCGAACAAATCTGCAGGATTCTCGACAGTCTCAATCTTTTGAAGAAAGATTCGACCTTCACTAATAATCTCCTGCACAAATTGATAGTCAACATCAATATGATTCGTAGACTTCTAACTTACTGGTGCTATTGAAAGAGTAAACACATCACCGATTGTCGACTATCATTTATCCAAGTCCTCGTGGAAACACGAATTTTCTAGAAATTTTTTAATTTTTTCTATATTTTAATATTGGTGTGTCTTGTGTAAGAGAAGGGAAACCCAGTGGATCCTTCTTTTTATTTTTCTTATTTTTTTGTGCCTAGTACCTAGGCGTGCTAATGATGCGAGTCGAGCTCGAGTTCAGTTGAGCTCGACTCGAACTCGAAAACTCGAGCTCGGACTCGACTTGAGCTCGAAAACTCACGAGCTTGAAAAATGAAACTCAAATTGAACTCGAAAGCATAAAAACTGAACTTCGGCTCGGCTTGGAACTTGACTTGAGCTTGGTCGAACTGGCTCCTTCAGGCTCGAATTGAGCTCGAATTCAATATTGGATCATGTCACTTTCAAAACCGAGTCTCTTGGTTGTTATTATATAAAATGAAGAATGTGAATCATGGAAACTAACTACAATGAGTCTAGAAACATAGAAATTAGCATTAGCGGTCACTACAACATCATAGAACTTTATTAATATATGAAAACAAAGTTTTACATTAATATATTTCAGTATAATTTGATATTAATTGTGTAAATTTTACTAAATATTTTCAATTTAATTTAATAAATGGGGTAAAAAAAAACTCACTGTTTTTGTTTCTATATAAATTTATTAAAAAATAAAAATCCAAGTCCATAAATTGGTCAATTGAGGGTTTTTGTTCATGATGTTTGTGTAGCGTCCCACATGACCGGAGGAGTGAAAGGTAAAGGTTGACATATATGGAGGACTTGAACTTAATATGTCGAGATCTTTTCTGGAGGACGCCTTCGGTTTGCTCTCCAATGGTCACTGATTCGAGTCCCCTTAAGGTTACTGGAAGTTTATCTAGCCGTTAACTTCAAGCCTTTGTGATTGGTTGAGATACAATCATGAGCTAGCTGAGATTATGATAGTTAAATTATAATTTTTATGGGATTTCTCATTAGCATTTCTTACCATGTCAATTTTTTTTAAAGAAAATTAATTATATTTTAAAATAAATATATTTATAAATAAATAAATAATAAAAATTTATTATTTTTAGAATAAAAAAATAGAGATATATTATTTTTGTCATCCCCTAAAGTAGAGATAAATTTAAAAAAAAAAATTAAAATTTTATTTACAAAAAAATTTGAGTTTCTCTCGAGCTTTTTGAGTCAAGTTACGAGTTGCTCGACTCGACTCGACTCATTAACATTTTGAGTCGAGCTCAATTGAGTCGAGTTTTAACAAAGTTTTGATCGAGTCGAATTTGAATAGCTTGCGAGTTGTCTCGTCTTATTAGCACCCCTACTAGTACCATTGTCTTAATGACTTCAATTGTCCAAACTTGCTTGAATTGGCTAAGGGTGTGTTTGTTTTTAAAATTAATGAGATAGAACTTTTGTTATCTAATCTTTTGGTTAATAGGTTAAGTATTTGATTTTTAAATATCTTGTAATTTTATCTAAATTTTAAAAATACATACGTTTTTATTTAATTAGTATCAAATAGCCTCTGATTTTTATTCTTAATTAAAAAAATCAAAAATAGTATTAAAAAAAGCAAAAGCCAAATTGTTTGGTATTTTTCCTATTCAATCAAAAATTTAAAAAATTTAGCAATATATCATGGAAAGTTAAAAAAAAAAAACAAATATACTAAACATTGAAAGCAAATTGGTTGGCAAAAAAAAAAAAAAAACCAAACAAACAACAATAGTGTGGTGAAACGGCGAAATGTCTAAATGAGATCCACATAGTTGTAAATATTCGGGCTAACTGCGCTTTTGGTGGTAGGGGGAAAATCTGATCAAATATATGAAGAGTTAAATTGGCCTACACGGTCCATGATCCATGGACATAAGGTCAACTGGTCAAGTCATCTTATTGAATTGTCAAATAAACTTGCAAGAGTACTAAGTAATTTCCAAGCATTTTTCTACCTGTATTCTTCTGTATTAAGCGAGCAAAGGTAGAAATTAAGGGTATGTTTGATTCATGTTTTAAATTGTTTTTAAGAAAGATTTTGAGTGGAAAGTTCTGATGGACTTTGTGGTTTGTTTGAAGAGTTAGTAGTTTAACACCCTCTTTCACGTGAAGAGTCAAATCTGATGCCATATTAAAGGACCAACTCTCATAAAAGTTCAAGTTTGTAAGATTTGAGTTTAATATGAATATCATGCCTTTAACAAAACACAATCTTAAAAAAAATTATAAAAATGAAAAAGTAAAAAGAACAAGATCACCTTGAAGAATGTTGAAGAGTTTCTTGTCACATGTTCTTGACTACATGAGCATTAATGCAGGTGAGGCGGGGCGATGCCTTCCCCTCCATGGTCAAGCCTCAGCAAAGGAGGTTTGTGGAGTGGAGTTGAGAAAGTTGATTAGCATCTCCCATCTCAATTATGTTTTTTTCTTGGAGATTAGTTGGAACATGACACTGATTCTCAGAACTGATATGATGCTCTCAATATGTGGTCTCTTCCATGCCTTCCGGTCTCTTTGGATCAAATGCGGATCCATGACCTCCGTATAAGCTCACCCAGGAAAGACATTTCTACATAGTCATGAAGGTGAAACCATCTCACGAGGCAGCCTCAACGGTAGGCCTTCTTCCACGTGAACATTTCAAGCAAAATAATTCCCATAACTATAGTACATCTCTCTCGCTGATGCCTCTTAGCTCCTCGTATTACGCGATCAATTGGAAAAAATATTTCCAAGGCGATCCAACAAATTAGTAATCGGATCTGTAAATCATCATACAGGTAATAAGCGAGCATAACTATAAGGCGGAGCAGGAGGTCTTTCGAGAGACATATGCCCCCTTTAAAGTTTTGAAAAACACAGGACCAAGAGTTCAAAAGGAAGCCACACTACCAGCATATATACTATCATGTACCCCCTAAACTAAATTATGTCCCTCCTAAATTTGCAACTCCCGCAAGCAAAAAGAACTGAAACAAGAAAAGAAAAGATTCTAATCAAATTATTCATACCTGGAGCAATGTACTAACGATCCTTTTACCACAATCATTGCTTTGATTTGGGTGAGTAGTAGTAAGATTTGCAACGACGGAGATAATCTTTGCAAGACCGAAATCAACGGCATGGGCGTGAGTGTCGTCGAAAGGACATTGTTGGAAACCCAAGATCACGTGAACAATAATGCCATCAGTGGTTGTGAAGATACTCTAATGTTGAAGCAGCGTTAATAGCAATATTCCTTCCGTAGAAGGTTGGAGTCTTTACATTCATGGTCATGATCTTCTTGTAGTATACGGATGGAACCAACCCTCGGCTTCCTTGGCATCAGTTTGCGACACAAGAGCCTTGAAATCATTTCCTTTGAAGTCAAGCTTGAGCAAGCACTCAATGTTTTGATAGATTCACATGATGAATTCTTCTGGCTTGCCTCCGACATGAAACTCTTGGGAAGCTCCTTTTTGCGAAGATTTAGCACCTTCAACGCTATATAATTGTCAGTCTTGTTCGAAATTGCTCCTTTATAGAACCTAGCCATAACCCAGGTACCAACTATGTTGAACTCCGAGCAGCCTCCGGTAGCTTTGTGAAGATCCAGTATGAGACCACATGAAACTAACTGTTATGCGACTACGGAGAGAAACATTAATATTCTTCCTTGATTTTCTTTTCCGGTGATAGATTATGAAGATCTGTAAAATCTGACATGAAGTAGCAATACTAATGCTGGAATGACTATTTTGACCACAAGATGCTTGTTTGTGGAGTAGGTGGGGCATATGGAAAGATTAAGCTCGAGGATGCCTCCATAATCCATAGTTCCCTTGAAGCTGAGCGTGGTCTCATTTCCAAAGGCACCTTGTGAGCACTTCTCCTTCAAGTTGATTGAATGACGAGGGTTAAAATAGGTTAAGAAAAGGAAATGCTCCCAAGATACTCTGGGATCCTGCTGAAAATTTGTTATAGAAAGATCTATATATTCTAGTCCTCTTAAACTGCAAAGGTTTCAGGGAATTTCTCCTTGAAGAAGTTTCCATCTAGTTGAAGATCTTCCATCTAGCGCATTTACCTAAAGAGTTTAGAGGCTGCCCATATAATATTAGGAAACATCCAGGATCTGACATTTATCAAATTCCCCTAACTCCTTTGGCAGTGAACCCGAGTCAAGGCATTACCACCTAAGTTGAACACTAATACTCCGGTGGAAATATCCACAAGTTCTTTAGAATTGAACCCCGGTGAGGTTGTTTATTTGAAAGAATCACATCTATTAGGGTAAAGGGGGGCTAGAGTTGAAGGTTCCCGGACAAGTTGTTGTCATATAAATAGAAGTAATTCAACAAGGTTAGGTTACTAAGTGACAATGGTATGGTGCCAGAGAGTTTGTTTCTTCCCAAAACCAAGGCTCGCATTTCATGAAGATTTCCAATCTTGTGGGAATAATTGCACCTTAAGCTAGTTACTCGAGAGGCTCAAGAATGTGAGATTGACCAAGTTTTCAATTCCAAAAGGAATTTAGATGAATCTCATTTATTCCAAGGAAATCCGGTTATCTGAGTTGAAAGATTAGCTATAGATGGAGGTGACTAAAGAAGCTTTGAGAATTGTCCTCCCGAAAGAACAATATTTGAAGTTTAGTGCGGTTGCTAAAGGTAATGAACTAAGTCATGATCACCTTACAGCCAGAACCCAATCTATTGTCGCTCCATGTTATGATTTGAAGATTTTGAAGCCTTCCCAGATCTTGTGGAACTAATCCGATTGAAAGTGTTATCGACCAAAGTGGATATATATGAGGCACGAAGCATTGGATAATGAACACAGGCAAGGGACACAATGAATTTGTTTTTGAAGCGAAAGAGCCGGTGAGATGAGGAAGGAAGACACCAATGTACGGATAAATGCTCCCTCAGTTGGTTGCTTGTGATGTCAATATAGTCTAAGATGAAGATAATGAGGGGAGAAGGTATTGTACCGGCTAGTTTGTTGTGAGCTTAATTGAATAAACTCTACGAGGTTGCAATTAGACCAAGTTCCTGGGAATTCTACCTTCCAAATGGTTATCCACAGCCAGAAAGTGTGATGAGGAATAGTGATTCTAATTAGGCTGAGATTTTCTCTGTAAGGTTGTTAATAGATGAAGCGGAAGCGTTTGTAGAGTTGAGAGGAGTCGAGTTCTTTAGGGATTTTCCTATGAGCTTGTTGTCGATCGATTGAGGACCTTAAGATTCAAACAATGCTGTGATTAGTGGAAATTCTCCCCAAAGGAATTTGTTGCTAAGAACAAGAACAAATAAAATGAAACAGCCACCAATCTGAGGTAGTATTTCGCCATGGAAGCTGTTATTTTTGGAGAATTCTTATTTCTAAAATGTAAGGGTTTGAATGGTGAGAGGACCCCATGAGTCCATCTGACTCAAATTTATGGCTGTCTGACTCGATGGATGTACCAAGCTGCAGGAAACACCTATCCAGTGGCAACCGTGGATCGATTAAGCTCAATAACTCAGCATCCCAAGTGAGTCTGAGTGATTCCATCTTTAAATGCAATCAAAGCAAGTCCGTCGGTTTCCTTTGGCGGGCGGATCTTTGGTGGGACACCCAGTGAGTACAAGATGAGGATGGAGTGGATGAAAAAGGACCATAATGCCTTCTTATTCACAACAAGAAAACATGCATTTCCCTGTGAAAATTTAGAGATGAAATTAAGATCAGCTGGTTGTTCTTAAGATCGTACTTGTGACAACAAGTTGTTTTTGGATGAAATCCAGATCAGCTATACACCTCCTCTTTATATGAAAAATCCTCCAGCATTCATCATTCAAGATCTTCATCTAGCTAGTCTTGTTGGTAATTGGTAAAGGACGTGAAATAATTAAATTATGGCTTTCGTGTAGACTGGGTTCCTTTACTTTATGGGTCCATATAAATAAACCAATTAAGTGTTACTTGTTCTCTTTTCTACTTTTGACTTATAAGCTTGTAGATTGGGTTTGCTAGCTCTTGGAAACTATCCTATCATGCATTATCACAAGGGAGCTGTTGAAATCAATGACATAGTAAGGAATAGATGAAAAGTTGTATACTTCTCAATGAGGACTTCACACCAAAAGTTTCAGATTTTGGCCTTGCAAAGTTGTATTCAACAGATGAAAGTATGGTGTCTCTCACTGCTGCACGAGGAACATTGGGATACATTGCTCTAGAATTATTCTACAAAAACATTGGAGGTGTCTCATACAAGGCTGATGTTTATAGTTTTGGAATGTTGTTAATGGAGATGGTGAGAAGGAGAAAGAATGTGAATGCAATCTGAGCACTCAAGTAAAATATATTTTCCATCATGGGTTTTATGATAGATAGCACCCGAGGGATAACGGAGCTTAGGAGATACCACTGAAGATGAAAAGAAGCTTGTTAGGAAAATGGTGATCCTTTGCACTATGGTGTATACAAATCTAAACCCATACATTGTCCTTCAATGAGCAAAGCCTTGGAGATGTTAGAAGGAGAGTTGAGTTGTTAGAAATGCCTCTAAGCCTACTCTGTATACTGAAATTTCTATTAGGAATCATATGAGCAATCCAATAGAAGCAGCAACTACCTCAAGCAATTCCATGGGTACAATTTCATTAAGTGGAAGGTAGTGTAGCTTTTTTCTAACCTACAAGTTATTTCCTATGATATTATATATTTTGTAATATAGAGGCACAGGTGTGGCCTATAACTCTTCTTCAGGGTTCGTATAATGTAATATTGTCTTGAGGCATTGAGTACGATGCCACTGGCGACAGAAGCATATAATAGATAATAAACTAATAACCGTTATCTGTCTTATATGATTTAAGTAGCACAGAATATGAATGCTAATTGATGCTCTAAGGCATGGTTCCATACTACTTTAATAATTATTAGTTTAATGAACAACACCATATGACTTTAACACTAAAAATATATAACACAAAACAAAGTAAACTAACTTTAAATAAGAAGAAAAACATAGAAATAATGAGAATAGAAGAAGGGACACAATTTTTTATGATAAGAGCATCTTACATGTGTTCATGAACGAAAATGTCGGAAAATTAC